>JAHHUM010000300.1:160709-654519 GCA_036173005.1 Crenichthys baileyi | reverse complement strand
AATTTCATCAACAGAATGCCAAGAGTGTGCGTAGCAGAATAAAAAGCAAAGGTGGCTACTTTAAGAACTAGAATATAAGACTTTTTATAATATTTTTAATATATTATATAATATATAAGGGGAAAAAGAACATAGGGAACCCCAAGTAAACACTAAGAGGCTATTGTTGGCTTAGATAAAGGACAAAAAAGAGGAAAGGAAGCAGAAGGAACAGAGGACGACAGTTAACAGAATGACCATCTTATGTTCGGGACTGTCTTTTAACGGCAACGCTTGGTGAGTTCCTAAAAGGAGCAGGGGGTGGTGGACTGGTAGAGGGGGGAGGAGTTGTATGTTGCGTATCGTCTGTGGATGACTGAGCACAGAACACAAAAACTCAACATGTTTCCAAAGCTTCATAGTGTCGGGCTAGTAAGTCAGACAGATGTATGAGCATAATAAGACCTGCATATGTCCAACAGAGATGGAGGAAGTAGCAGAAAAACAGAGGAGAAAGTATAAGAGAGTGGCAGAGGTATAATAAACAAGAGATCTTGAGAGAGAAGCGGGAGCCTGTATTCAGATACAAGTGGTTCCACCTGGCAGAGCTCTGGACCTCCCAATTATAACCTCCTTCATTCTGTTTTTCAGACGATGAGAGGACAATAGGAGGACCTGAGGTAGGGAGTGGAGGAAGAAACCAAACATGCACACAGATGGAACATAAAATACTAAGACATACTCCATTTGCTTTGAATCAGATAAAGCATGGCAAAACAGCTTTTCACATACAGCTCATAACATAACACTGATACTACAGACTAACATGCCAAAAATATGAGCTAAATAATAGACAGAAAAAACTAGAGGAAAGGAACTTGACCTCCCTAACAATTTCTCCAACATAAATGCACTTTTTCAGAATTCATACTTTTGTTTTTTAACTTGTTCAAAGTTACTTGGAACCTTAAATAAGTAAATCAAGACTACCCGTTTTGACTGAAGTATAAATATGATGTTAAAGACATTTTTTCTTAACTGTTCTTTAAAACTGGAAAAAGAAGAGAATGTACTATTCAAGGTAGACTTATGTGCATTCAAGAAATCGCCACCTGAAAATAGCTGCTTACCTAAAGATGCCTACATCTACCGTGGGAGTAACATTCAAATGAACCAGAACTGTGGCTGACACACAAGGCTGGAAAAGAACTCATACTTACCTCGGACAGTGAGCTAGATGATAAAACAGGTTAAAGAAAAACTCCCTAAAGCTCACTGCGCATCTTGGGGCCACCAAGTCTCCATAAACAACCATTAGATGCTCTCTACATGCCAACCGTTTGTTTGGGACTGATGACCACTCTCACCCTCTTCGCTACATTCTCACACTACTCTACAATTTTGCATTATTTGCTGTTATTTCAGCTTTTAACTTTGTTCTCTCTCTTTTCTCTTCAAAGAAGCTACACCTGGCCTGACTCTGTGTCTACCTGTGACACCTTTCTGGAGAGGGGCATCGTCCGAGCTTCTGCTGGCAACAATTTAAGCTCACCCCTACCGATGATCCCAGGGGCCCTGTCTTTCAGTTTTTAGCCCTTTTCTCTCTCCTAGACATGGCAATTGACTGGTTTTTTGCTGTGAATAACTCTATGTGCTCTCTTTCAGACTCTAACCTTTAAAACTGGCTCAGAGTTTATTTTTCTTCTTTTTAGGTGAAATGACTAAAGGAGCTAAATCCATTAAATTTACTTTTCCTTCCCAAAAAGTACTCCCGGATCAGTCCTTCTTTTTTTTCTTTGGTCTCTGCTCTGTTCTCCAAACCCCCCAGTCGGTGGGGCAGATGGCCGCTCACACTGAGCCTGGTTCTGGGGGGGTTTCTTCCTGTTAGGGGGGTTTTTCCCACTGTTGCATGTTTGGGGTTGCTGCAAAGTCCGAAACGGGAGTTTACTCCACCGGGGAAAATGCTGCAAGTCACTATGCAGCTGGGTTTCCAAAAAAACTTTTTTATCCAATTTGAATAAATAACTGAATCTGACTGCACTGTTCAATGGTTAAGATTAATTGGAATGTATGTACCTGAGTTTTGTGAAGTGCCTTGAGACGACATGTGTTGTGAATTGGCGCTATATAAATAAACTGAACTGAACTGAATGTCTGAACAAAGCCTTTTCTGGTCCAGCATTACAACAAGCTTGTGAAATCTACTGGGACTTCAACTGGAACGGTCTGCTTTTTTCAGATGAGACAATATGGTAAACAAACTAAATCTGACTGCACTGTATTATAACTAGGTTCATATTAAAATATATAAAATTGTTTTTGAAACTGTCTATATGACTGAATTGATTTGAGTATATATTTTTGTATAAATACTGGACCGGTTCGTCTTGTAAAGTACCTTGAGGTGACATTTGCTGTGAACTGAATTGACTTAGATATCAAATGGTCCTGCTGGGAGGTTTGAACTTTAAATGAAACACAGAAGTTTCGGTGGGTAGGAAATGTTTTTGGCGTTTACCCCCAAACAGAAATGTTCAAGACAAACTCAACTTTGCTCTTTTTTTTAAATAAAGGGACGTGCTCAGTTGAGTCCAGACAATAAAGTTCTGATGGCACCCAGACGAATCTGACAGATACTGAGGGAGGTGGAGATACGTGTCCCCCTCCACCCACACCAAACCAAACCAAAGTAAAGTAGGCCTGCTCAGTCCGGTCCAGCCCAGTCCACATGACGAATGGCTCTGCTGATGGAGGCTGACAGGCTCAGTAATTAAGGGCCCCTATAATTGGACTGGGCAGAGTCAAGCGAAAGGCAGCAGCGCTCTGGTAACTGACTGGCTCTCTGAGGGGAGGAAGAGGAAGGCACACAAAGGTAGCTGGCCTGATGGAGAGTGATGGAAGTAAATATGTGAAAGAGGGAAAAGGTGATAAACAGAAAACAAGTAAATCAAATCAAGCTTCCTTTATGTGGCTAAAGCCTGGATGCAAGTCTTTTCATTGAAGTATTCAATTCCAGAACCTATTACTGGCTCATTTTTTCACAGCAAGTTCACTAAGGTCAAAACTGGCTTTCATTTTCCTTGAATGCCTATATGTCAGCTGTTACTGCTGCCGTAAATAATCACTGACCATTTTATTAGCAATATCAAAGTGCCACTGGCCAGTGTGATCACACCGGGATAATAATTCAAACTATGACATTAAATATAAACATATCAAAAAAGTGTAGTAGCTGTCCTTAGAGATAACAGTAAATCAGTCTGTGCTCCAGTTGCTGTTCAGAGTCAACCAGTTCAGACGGTGGATTCTCAAATTTGGGTCCCGGCGTACATTTAAAAAATATTAGAGATGCATTGATCAGACTTTTGTGGCCAATATCGGATCTCAAATTCTTTAAAGTTTTAACCTGCAAATACAGATTTTAGCCAAATCTTATTTCTCTTCAAGAACAATAATATAACAAGCTAAAAAAAGAGCATTCACTATAAACTAAACTGAGATTTTTAGAAGGCTGCCAAATTAAACAGATAAAACAGAACAACTGCACTGAACTCCCTAAGCCCTTCCTGTTATCTCCTAAACGTTTTGCTCTCTCTCAGCCTAAAAGCCCTTCAGACATGTAATAGCTTCTTACATCTCTGTGCATACGACTTTTTAGTTTTTATCAACTTACTGATACTAAAAAATATCCAAATCTTTCTGTGGTAACAACTTACAAAGCATACACAGAAGTCGGCATAACCTGGCAGCATTTACCGACTGGAAAAATATTAGATTTTTGAGTCTCTTATCAGACGGCCACTAGCTACGACTGATCAAGCTGAAATCAACAAATTCTGCTAAACATCAGATTTTTCTGTGCATCTCTACAAAAACTGCACAAGACTTGAACTTGTCACATGGTGCAAGCTCAGTAATGGAAAACCTTGAAAGTAATCTGTCACCCTATATTATTAAAGATGCCACACTTCATGCCATCAATCTTATAATCAATGAAAAGGAAGTTTTAGTTCGAGACTGAAAAAGAGGAAGTTGAAGCTACAGAAGAACTCAAGACTAGGAGAAGCATGGCTATAATCAAACATCTGTCAAGACAGTAGTTGGAATGCACAATTTTCCAAAGAACTTCAGACACTGAAATTATACAGCTTGATATATTTGGTAGGTTGGTCTTGGGAGAGCTTAATCAACAGTATTTGCCTGTCTTACTAAAAAAACAGATTCAAGTTTAAGACCAAAGATTGAAGCCCCGTTTACACGACAACAATCCATTGAAAACAGGAATTTTTTCCCGTTTCTGTAAACACGTCTACACGACAACGTTTTAATTACAATCTCCGTTCACACAGCAACAGTAGACATGAAGATTGAGTTATCTCCCCACCACTCCACTAGTAGACGGTATGCTTTTTGAAACTCAACATGCGCAAATACTTCCTACAAAAACGCGGTAGAAAACGAGTACTTTGTTAGATTCAAATGAGAACAGTAGAAACAGACCTAAATTTTTCTGTTTTCACTAGAAAACGTGTAAACAGGTTCTTCGTCAACAATGGCAGATAATCGCACTGTATAAACCCGGCTTTACTTGTCTGAGGAATAAAGCAGGAAAATAAAATAAGTTGTTGACTGTGATTAGCCATTTATGTAAGCAACGACATCTATTAACTAGAGTTTTGAAGCTATAAGGAGATCCGGACTGCATAGCTTAACTGTATGCTTAAGTCAGTAACATCCTTTTAGGACTACACATAGTAGCCATTGATGCCTTTGATGGATATTCAGACCATTTTAAACTCAAATCCAGTCTGAACACTATCTGCAAGTCTTTAACTGTATTTTTCCAGAGATGCAATGCTAAAAAGCTTTACCTTGTGAAGTGTCTGAAGTGAAGAACAGCAGCGTCAAGTAGAGTCATGTTGAGTCTACATAGCATCTAATGGAAACATTCCATTACACACTCTCTCATGTGCTAAACTAAACATGCATTCGATAGTTTCTGTAGTTACTGCAGGGATCGCTTTATTATAAGCCCTTACTGAATTAGGGTTACAAGGGTTGATATGGATCTCTGATGATTATTAGCAATACAGGTCATGGCCTCAGAGAGCTGAGGACAAATAGGTTTGCTAATCATTTTGTCCTTTGTCTTTTTATCCCTTTGTAGTCAGATTTAATAAGAGTCAACTTGCACAAATGTGCAAAAGAATCAAAATAAATGGAAATATCATGTAGTGTAAAGTATTCAGAGAATAATGCACTAGTAGGGTAATTTATATGTGAGATTTGAGAATTTTTAGTACCATCTTGAAATTTAAGTGGGGGTTCTGTGAAATGTCAAGGTTTAATTTAATCACTGAATTTTATTCGAGGAATCAATTTTGTGATTCTGAGATTAAACATATGTTATAACATATAAATCTCATTTGATCCTCTTTGGCATATGCAATATGATAGTTTACTGGTTAAGTAAAGTAATTTAGCTTCAGCATTTTTGAATTGAATTGACTGACTATGGATTGGAACTGGTAAAAAACATTTTAATAATGAGACTGATAAGATTTTTAATGCATAAATATGATTTTTTTTAATGTAAAATTCTTAACTAAAAAAAATAAACCGATGCTTTAAGCACATGGCTACAAGATACGTTGTTTATGGGTACAAAATAGAAGTAGTAAGGGAGAAAATGGCAACATGTAGGTATGAAAAGGGGTAGGAATCGACACAAAGGTAAACTGACCCAGAACTGCATCAGTTTATTAAAAACATTTCACCTCATATCCAAAAGTAACAAAAGCCCATGCCAGCTAAAATCAATGTTTAGACAGAAAGCAACACATTAATTGAATTGTTGAATTTACCTAATTTCATCTGTAAAAACTCTGCACCTAAATTCACATATCTGACCTTTTTCCCTTCTAAAAAAAAAAAACTCCTATAAACACCCACTTTTCAGCTCTTCGCTTTCTATCCCTTCTCCTTCATACTCCTCCCCCTCCAGTTTGAACTCTTTCTCTGCTGCACGCTGAGTCTTTGTGCTCCTAAACCTCCTAATCCCTTAAAACTGCTGTTTAACAGCCGTTAGCGTGCCCTGCTCGGTCCCTCACATACACATATGCACACACCAGCTGGGATAACGAGGCTGGGAAGAACCGGGGCGAACTGTGTTTGGGTAACATGCTCTCCTCCATTAAAGGGAAAATACACAAAGCTTGATGGATGTTGTTGTGTGTAATGTGAAGTTTGATCCTCTGTTTAACCTGGGAGTTTCTAAAATTCAGCCAGGTTTTAGTAAAAAACCAACGGCTTCACAGCATCACTGTATTTATACTATCTAATTTAAAGTGCAGCATATATAATTGATTTTATTTAAAAATAGAAAAGCAACAAATCTTCCTACCGCTGTAAAAATAATTCAACATATGGAGTATTACAAATATAATATTGAATATAATAAAGCTTGTTAAGCAGAATATTATACCTTATTGCCATTCTGCTCTTTAAAGAGTACCCACTTTGAGACATGGCAATGGTAGTATTATGATCTGGGCTTGCTTTTTTTTTTTTTTTTTAATGGAACTGGGACTTTTTCAAGGTGAACTAAATAATGAACAATTCAATGTGCCAGCCAGTTTAAACACACAACCTTTAGGTAAGAAGAAGATGAGGAGAGAAATCATTTTCAGCATCCCAGTGAATCCAAGCCATCATCCGAAGCAACACCACCGGGCTTCACAGAACAAAATTATGGCTTTAGAATGGCCTAGCCAGAGTCCAGAACTAAATCTGAGAGAAACTCTGTGGGGTACCTGGAGAGGATTGGGTGTTTGACAATTTGACAGATTTGTAGAAGTCTGCAAAACAAATTGGGTAAGTATTGGTAGACACTTAGGAAGACCAAATGTTGTTTTTAAATCATAAGGTGCTTTAACAATTTTAAGTTTAAGGGCATGCATGCCTATGCAACCAGGCTATTGTATTTTTTATTTATTTTTATGTTTTCTCCAACTGTCTAAATGGCTGATTTTTAAATTGAAAATGTCACATTAACGGTGGAAACAAGTATAAACACATCACGTCTTGCTATTAACAGACACTGGACAGGTTGCGGTGAAGAGTGCTGAAACAGAATTGGATGTTATTCAGAGACAGTGATGCTTGAAAACAGAACGAAACTGATTTTTTACACTAACATTTAAACAAGCCCAAACAAACCCACCTTGTTTGTAGAATGCTGTTACCTATACAATGAAATGACATGAAATGGTTTTGAACTTTTGATATTTTACATGCCTGTAAAATATTACACTCCTGATACTTTCTTTTCCATCTATTTTTTTTCCCTTAGGTTATAACTTTGTATTTTATATTTAAGAGGAGGGAACGCTCCTCCTGCATTTGAAACTATGGGAAGATTGTGGAAATATTTCTGAGAGCACCTAACATTTACTTAAGAGGCCTGTGTTCGTCTGGTCAAGTGTGAGTGGAGAGGCATGCCAGGCATACAGGGAATGCCAGGGTGTCACTGTGGGAAGCAGGCTGCAAATACACACAAACAATTTTCATGCTACTTTAGTCTTCGCACAAAGCCACGGAAACCGCCCCTAAAGCCAGCTGAGGAACGGCGTAGAGTGTCCTTAGACAAACACATATGGCTTCTAGAAAATGAACTGGCTCCTAATGGGGGTTATGGGTGGAGGCTGTTTGTCAGGAGGTGAAAAGACTAATGTGGTCCAGGCTTTAGCCGGAGAACCTCAGCCTTCGCTGACCTCTGAGCAGGAACAAAAAAAGCCACATTGATTAAGTGCGTCATTTTATTCAGGAGGAGAATCAAAAGAAACAAGCTTGTTAATATGGAAAACCAATTAGGAGGTAGAGTGCTCGAGAATCTCAGACAGAGAGCAAGAGAGGGGGGAGGAAAAGAGGACAGGGCAGACTATCAAAGATTCTTGTTGTTGGAATTAGTAGCAAATATCTGCTTTGGGGGGTTTCTGAGTGAGTTGTCGGGTTTAGCAGCGAAGCACACATGTGCGGCGAGCGTGCGTGAAGCTGAGGGGATGTTGGGAAGAATGGAGGGATGTCACGCTTTGTTTTTCTGCCTGTTGATTCTGAATGTGACCAATTAGTGAAGCAGAGAGACACAGAGTGTGGGAGTGGAGGAGGAGGGGGAACAATCTCTTTCACCGTGAGAGTCTGAGGCGGACCTCTGAGTCAGAGAGGGATGAAAGAAGAGAAAAAATGGGGGCAAGCTACTATATAATGAACATAATGTCAAACAAAAGGACTTTTCAGTCATTTCTAGTTGCTTTCTTCAGACCCCCAACTCGGTTTGGTAGTTGGATGCTGAACTGCAGAGGGGCCGGGGCGTGTTTTCTTTTTCCTTATTTTTGCTACAAAAATGTGAGTCTTTCTTGTGAAACTGAAAACAATGCAATCTAAAAAGAAACAAAAAAAAACTTTAATTGAAACAAAGGTGAGCAGACACATAATTAGAGAACCATCAGTTGAGAAAACAAGGGTTAGGTAATAGTATTCTGAGCTGTTCTGACTGAACATGAATTCTTTCAACAGGCTATTTCTTAAAGAGGATTTTATTTTTGCTTTTTTGCTTTGGTTTTTCAGCTTGGGATAATGCAACTGCAATAAAAGATTAACCTTGGATTACCTTTCCCATTCTTCTAAGCTCTTTACAGGGCTGAATAATATCACGAAAATATGTAATTGCGATGCTACAGCTGAAAACTGTGATGACGTTATCAATTACATATATTTACTAGAGTCTTTTCTTTCCTAATCATCAAACAATGTCCCCACCGTTCTCCACATACTTCAGCTATTAAAACATAGGTCAGATGTGGGCTTCAAGGAAACTAGAGTCCATCCAACTTGTCTTATATGTTATCGATGAACAGCATGAATTCATGACACTGGAAATGTAGTATCCTATTAAATATTGTGCCCACAAAGTCCTTTGTGATGGACCTCTACCTTTTTTTTTGTTTTTCATTGGAGAAACTGATCTATTAAACGTGGAGGTCTTTCATAAAATTAAATCCATTGTTTAAACGCTGGGTAAAAAAAAAAAAAAAAAAAAAACACAAGCTAGAATGGTGAAATTATCCAAATGATGGCCATTATTTGGTAAAAAGTAACCAGTTGAAGTAATTACATCCACAGGTGTGCTTTCAATTGTCTCAAATGTTGTGAAATCTGAAGCCGACAGAGTCATCATCTGGGCTTTCTCAAATTATTTAAAAGGCACAGTAATCTCCATCTATGTAAACTTCTGATTTTGAAGGAAGTAATAAAATAATCTCTAAAATATTTTCTCTCTTAAAGAGGGCATATTATGCTTTTATATTCTTACTTTTCGCATTTAAATCATTAGGTTACGGTCTATATAAAGTAGAACTGCAATGCTTTGGTCTGAACTCCTTGTAATTGTAGCTCTACAGGCCCCTCTTTTATTTTTAGTTGTTCAAAGTTTTGGCGCCGAACTCCCGAAACAAATTTGTAGATCATTCTTAGGTATCATAACCAATTCCTAATGGATTTGTAGGCATTCCTGTGTACTCAACTCAACTGGGGATTCATAAGGCTTTGTCTTGAACACTCAGGGCCATTGTACCCTAAAACTGCCCAAATCTCTCTTCAGCCCATGGAAAGAAAATAAAAATAAAGAAAATGATAATAAAACAAAACTAAATAATCTATATTTTTTAATAAATAAGAAATATAAAACTAAATAGAATATATTTTTTTACATTTAGTTTCTAATCACAATTTATGTCCAAAAACATGCACGGAAAATCCCACAATTTGTCATGAACAATAACAAATTAAAATTTAATTGCACCTGAACTTGTTAACTGATTCCTAATGTTCTTGCATTATTCTTAATAGATTCTTGTAAATCGGATTCTTGACAATATTCAAGTGAATCAAGCTGAATCTCACAATTTATCTTTATCAATCGTACCTGTTTCATAACTGAATCTTATGGTGTCACAAATTGGAGCCGAATTATCATTTCCAAGAATCCTCAAAAATCCTACAATATTGCAATTCTTGACGATTCGTATTATTTGTGGTCTGTGTGGAAAACTGTCTTTAAACAGGAAGATTTAATCTGATTTACTGTCAGACAGTAAGAAAAACAGGTTATGCGTTTTTAATCAGTGTCTGAAGATATCTGGCTTCAGCTGTATAGGACTACAACTCCCATGTACTGTATGTTTGAGTGTGTCCAGGTGTACCTGCTGCAAGTCAGCCAGAGAGTACAGGTGAATGTGCTGTAGAAGGTATTCCCTGGGAAAAATCCTGTTGGAGACACAAAAACATTCACTGCATCACTTTCCTTTCCCCAGATCAGGTGATCAGGTTAATATGATGTAACGGTCTGATGATGACAAACTCTTATCCTTGATTACCATCGCATAAACGGATATTCAGTATTTCCCCTGGAAATGTCTTGGCAAGATCAGGGCAACTGACACAAACACTTAAAGGAGACATGATCATTTCTATTTGTTTCTTTTAATTTAAGCCTATAGCAGCATAACTACAAAGATAGCTCAGGATAAACTAAGCCACTCTAACTATAAGCTTTATCAAAAAGGAAAGTTTTAAGCCTAGCCTTAAAAGCTGGTTCCACAGGACAGGAGCCTGATAACTAAAGGATCTGCCTCCCATTCTACTTCTAGAGACTCTAGGAACCACCAGTAAACCTGCAGTCTGAGAACGAAGTGCTCTGTTAGGAACATATGGAACAATCAGATCTCTGATGTATGATGGAGCTAGATCATTGAGGGCTTTATATGTGAGGAGGAGAATTTTAAATTCTATTCTGGATTTAACAGGGAGCCAATGAAGGGAAGCTAAAATTGGAGAAATATGATCTCTCTTTTTAATTTTCATCAGAACTCTTGCTGCAGCATTTTGAATCAGCTGAAGGCTTTTAACTGCATTTTGTGGACATCCTGATAGTAAAGAATTACAATAGTCCAGCCTTGAAGAAACAAATGCATGGACTAGTTTTTTAGGGTCACTCCTGGACAGGATATTTCTAATTTTGGCAATGTTCCGGAGATGAAAGAAGGAAATCCTGGAAACCTGTTTAATATGGGATTTAAATGACATGTCCTGGTCAAAAATAACACCAAGGTTTTTTACCTTTTTACCAGAGGTCAATTTAATGCCATCCAGGTTAAGTGAATGACTAAGCAGTTTCTTTTTTAAAGACTGGTCCAAAGACGACAACTTCTGTCTTGTCTGAATTTAGAAGCAGAAAATTTAAAGTCATCCAAATTTTTATGTCTTTAAGACATGGTTGTAGTCTATCTAACTGGTTGGGCTCATCAGGATTTATGGATAAGTAAAGCTGAGTATCATCAGCATAACAGTGAAGATTTATCCTATGCTGCCTGATAATTTGACCTATTGGAAGCATATATATAGTAAAGAGAATTGGCCCAAGTACTGAACCCTGTGGTACTCCACAATTAACCCTGGAGTTTAAAGATGATTTATCATTTACATGAACAAACTGGAATCTGTCAGACAAATAAGATTTAAACCAGCCTAGTGCTGTTCCCCTGATCCCTACAGCATATTCCAGCCTTTTTAAGAGAATATTGTGATCTACTGTATCAAATGCAGCACTGAGATCTAACAGGACAAGTACAGACACAAGTCCATTATCTGAGGGTAGGAGAATATCATTAGTGACTTTCAGCAGAGCTGTTTCAGTGATATAATGAGCTCTGAAACCTGACTGAAACTCTTCAAACAGGTCATTGCTGTGTAAATGCTCACACATTTGATTAGAATCTACAATGAACTGGTTTATATCAAAGCATAATCAAGTGTTGGAATAGCCCAGTCAAAGGCCAAATCTAAATCCAATTCAGAATCTGTAACAAGCCTTGAAAATATACGTACCCAGGCAGTTTCTGTTCAATTTGACCGAGCTTGAGATATTTTGCAAATAAAAATGTTATTTTTCTGTATGTGAAAATCTAGTAGAAACATATTTCAGATTACATTTTTCTGATTTTTTTTTTTGTGCAAAAAAACCGAAAACCAATTTTCCTTTCACTCTTACGGTGCGACTTGGTGTTGGTCTATGACATAAAGTCCCAGGGTTATAAAACATTTTGCATGGTTCTGCAGCAGTAATAGTCTAAGGTTAGAATAATGTTAGGATTAGTTTATGGGTAGTTAGTGAGACACAGAAAACCAACAGGTAAGAGGTTTTCTTCATTGTGTGGACACTGAGGCCTCCTCTCAGACAGCGAAGATAGACGGCACCGCGTTAAATCCCATCTAAAGCTGTGATGAGTGTCGCTAAGGTACATGGACGTGTGTATGGATGTGTGATCCAAACACACCATGGTGATAGACACCACCGATAATCTAATGTTTGGCAGGTTACCGACGGTTACCACATCAGCATTCATGACAACAAACACACAAAGACACGAAATCTGAGATTGAGCTGTGTATAAGTGTGTGTTGATCTAGACTAGAAACACTTGAGAGCTAACACATCAGAAGATTAGATTAGAAAGGGCTGACACTGATTTCTGAATGTACACACATAGCAACCTAAATATTTGTATTTTTAGGACCTAATAATCATTAACTCTACATTTTACGGCAGTATCCTGCAGGATTTTCTCACTGGAGGAGAAACGCTTATTATTTCAAACTGTTACCCCTCAGGGAACATGATTGTTTACCAAAGGTAGGTTTAACTTGACTGTGTGCACTATGCGTTAAGTTGTAAATGTGTAGGTGTGAGTACGCAGGTGGCAGACGCACTAAGATACTTCAATCTGATGCAAGCCAAGGTTTTCTATCGTTAAATAATCTCATCCTAGTTGAATCTCTGACAGCTATTTTGCTGTCAGAAATGTCAGAGAAGCTGTAAGGCGTATGTTTGTCCTCTTAATATGCAAATACAACAAACCTGTACCCAAAACTAAATGATTGCCATCCAGACTCAAATACAGCATGTTTCAAAAGTATTCACAACCCTTGGATCTTTCACATATAATAATAACTAGCTTATTGTGATTTTATGCAACAGACAAACAAGAGCTAGTGCAAAATTGTGAAGTGGAAGGAAATCCAAACAATTTGTGTAAATCATCCTTATTAGTAAACAGAGATCACAGCAGACAGGTAGGAGTTGAAGGTGTGTGTTTAAAGCAGGGCTAGGTTATAAACCAACAACCTAAGCTTTGAACATTTCACTGTTCAACTACAAACCTATCAAGATATGGCCGTCCGCCTAGACTCATAGGTCAATTAGAAGAAGCATTAATCAGAGAAGTAGTCGAGAGGCCAATGGCATCTCTGGGGGAGCTGCAGACTTACACTAAACATCGACCTGAACACACAATGGCCATAATGAAGCATGGTGGTGGCAACATCATGCTTTGGCGATACTTTTTTCTTAAGCAGACAGCAAAGCTGGTCAGGAAAAAGGGAAGACGTACAGCGCTAGAAAAGAAAACTGGCTGAGGTAGTAAAGTCTTGACTCAGGGGGTTGAGTAGAAACCCAAATCAAACTATTCAGATTTTTTTATTTTAAGGTGGTTTTGAAAACTATGCATGATTTTTCTTCCACTGTAAAATTATGCCCTACTTTGTCTTGTACCATCATATAAAATCCCACTAAAACACAGATGTCTAAGGTTGTATTGGGACAAGATGTGACAAAGTTCAGCTACAGTTATTTACACTTAGGTTTTACACACAAGGAAACAGGAGGGAATAGTCTAGTGTATTACAGGCCATAAAATTATATCACTGCATTATCATATGGACAACACCAGATCTTACCAACATTTCCACTAACATTATCCAAGGGGGACGCCCCACCCTGCCAACAGGATCACCCTTTAGGAAAATCATGACATGGTAAATTATTAAACATCTGTACTTGTTCACACGTTACCAATTTACCGTGGCGGAAGAGAACTATATTGTTATATACAACACGGAGAAACCTCAGTGTTCCCCTGGCAGGTTTATTGAAGGGTCAACTGTGATGGTTTCTACTCTGATACGGAAGCTTAAATTGGCCAAAACTCAAATTTACCTGGCACTTCATGCGTTCATTTTATTCGCACAGAAATAAAGCACATCTTTATTTGAATAAAAAGATGTATAAATGAGTCAGTCTTCTGAAAGGTTCTGACAGGGACGGACGCAGAATCCACTTCATACACGTCTGGGTCTTGTTCATGAATGAGGGAAAAATGGAGTGGGAGATCGAAAGACAGATCGGTGCTGCATCAGCAGTGATGCGGACGCTGTACCGGTCTGTCGTGGTGAAGAAAGAGCTGAGTCAAAAAGCGAAGCTCTCGATTTACCGGTCGATCTATGTTTCTACCCTCTCCTATGGTCATTGGTCATGACCGAAAGAACGAGATCACGCATAGAAGCTGCCGAAATGAGTTTCCTCCGCAGAGTGTCTGGGCTCTCCCTTAGAGATAGGATGAGAAGCTCTGTCATCCAGGAGGGACTCAGAGTAGAGCCGCTGCCTCTCCACGTCGAGAGGAGCCAGTTGAGGTGGCTCAGGCTCCTGGACGCCTCCCTGTTAAGGTGTTCCAGGCACGTCCCACCGGGAGGAGGCCCAGAGGAAGACCCAGGACACGCTGGAGGGACTATGTTTCTTGGCTGGCCTGGGAACGCCTTGGGATACCCCCGGGCGAGCTGGCCCAAGTGGCTGGGGAGAGGGAAGTCTTGGTCTCTCTGCTTAGGCTGCTGCCCCCACGACCTGACCAACAATGTTCAGACTTTATTCACTTGCTGTGGTTTCCTATTCAGTTCCTATTTAGTTGTTTATGTAAACATCTGCTTTACTACTATTTTGTACATAACAGTGAAATTTATCCTGATTAAGAATTTTAATAGTTGCCCAGCACAAATGTATTGAGACATGAAAACAGACAGATAATACTAGATGGACATAAGTAAACAGATGAGAACAGATGGAGAGAAACAAATAAAAACAGAAAAATAAATATATAGGTACATACATGGACAGATACATAAACGAGGGTTTGTTCAGTACCTATATTGTGTTTATATTGATTTTTATGTTATACTGATTGGTTGCTGTTATTGATAGAAACATGAAAACTATGACTTCTTTAAGTTTTCAGCAAAAACTGCCCCAAAATCGAGTAGGTTTCAGCAGGTTTCTGTGTTATAACAAAGGAAAGCTCTGACAGCGTCTTAGGGCTTTTCCACCGAAGAGATTCCTGTTTTTATCCTGGTAGGTTGCTAGAGCTAGTTCTTAAATCGTTCTGTAAAAGAACCTGTTCGCTTTTCCACTTTTCTGTATTTTTGTCAAACATATGTGCAAAATGAATTTTTAATTAAAATACAGCAAGACCAAGACGTTATGGAAACAGTGTTTTATTTTTAGTGCAAATCCAGTGTTTCATAAATCGTGCAACCACCAGTTCACAATTATATTAACATTAAACACCATCCTAAGCAGCAACATTGAACAGACCCCATTAATTGTAACAGCGGCATCCCTACTGGTGTTGCAGCGCTGGCCATTGCCAAATAGCCAGCCAGTGTGTATAACTGCCAATCCTCAACCCCTCTGCTAGCGCAGACAGAGACAACAACACACATATTTACCAATCATGTGTGGTTAGAAGAGAAAAAAAAGTGTGTGAAAGAGAGTGAGAAGCGAGAAAAAAATAGCTCCCAATCAGGAGCCAGCTCCTGTCGTTCACTTCTAAGAGCCGTTTCGTTCTCCACCGACCCATCACTATTAACCAGGGCAGAACCGGTTTGGTGGAAAAGGCTGAACTTCTGCACAGGTACCCAAACACTCTTTCATTAAACCTTTAAAGCTCCACATAAGTGTGTGTGTTCAGCCTCTAAAGCCAATGGCCAATAAGCCACAGATATCTGTTTCCAGATCCCCCTGATGTAGACTGATGACATCAGGAAGGTTTAAGCGCCACGCATCTCATCAATCCTGCAGTGTTTGGAAGTGGTGGGCCGCTGGCCGACATCAGCTAATGGGACAGAAGTAAACACAGAAAGTCACGCTTCTCTGAGCAGCAACAGGCTTTATTTAGGAGATCTTAGAATCTGCTGGTAGGTCATAGTCGAGCAAAGTAACATAAAAATATTTAAAACTTGCTGCTGAAAACTTAAAGGTAATGTTGCAGGATTTTCTCTGCAGCTGCCATTTAAAGAAGGTAAGGAAGCTTCAGATACACTACATATACGGCAGGGTGTTTTCACAACGTTGCATATTCAGAAAACCAAACTAGTGGAATATAGTTTTAAAAAAAGTGGTAATAATGTGTGTGACTTCACAAGAATTTGTTTTAGTAAAAGATCAGATGCCTCTTGGTTTATTCAGTGAGCTAATAACATCTAAGATACTTTTATATAAAGTGAAAATGTAAACTTCAGTCTAATGCCAAAAAGCATTTGGTCCGTCGATAAACCAATCACAAATGGTTCAATATTTTGTATTTTGATAATACTGTCAAATATGGTGATGACAGTTATAATTTACCCACATATACAAGGGTTGGACAATGAAACTGAAACACCTGTCATTTTAGTGTGGGAGGTTTCATGGCTAAATTGGACCAGCCTGGTAGCCAGTCTTCATTGATTGCACATTGCACCAGTAAGAGCAGAGTGTGAAGGTTCAATTAGCAGGGTAAGAGCACAGTTTTGCTCAAAATATTGAAATGCACACAACATTATGGGTGACATACCAGAGTTCAAAAGAGGACAAATTGTTGGTGGACGTCTTGCTGGCGCATCTGTGACCAAGACAGCAAGTCTTTGTGATGTATCAAGAGCCACGGTATCCAGGGTAATGTCAGCATACCACCAAGAAGGACGAACCACATCCAACAGGATTAACTGTGGACGCAAGAGGAAGCTGTCTGAAAGGGATGTTCGGGTGCTAACCTGGATTGTATCCAAAAAACATAAAACCACGGCTGCCCAAATCACGGCAGAATGAAAGGTGCACCTCAACTCTCCTGTTTCCACCAGAACTGTCCGTCGGGAGCTCCACAGGGTCAATATCCACGGCCGGGCTGCTATAGCCAAACCTTTGGTCACTCATGCCAATGCCAAACGTTGGTTTCAATGGTGCAAGGAGCGCAAATCTTGGGCTGTGGACAATGTGAAACATGTATTTTTCTCTGAGTCCACCTTTACTGTTTTCCCCACATCCAGGAGAGTTACGGTGTGGAGAAGCCCCAAAGAAGTGTACCACCCAGACTGTTGCATGCCCAGAGTGAAGCATCGGGGTGGATCAGTGACAGTTTGGGCTGCCATATCATGGCATTCCCTTGGCCCAATACTTGTGCTAGATGGGCGCGTCACTGCCAAGGACTACCGAACCATTCTTGAGGACCATGTGCATCCAATGGTTCAAACATTGTTTCCTGAAGGCGGTGCCGTGTATCAGGATGACAATGCACCAATACACACAGCAAGACTGGTGAAAGATTGGTTTGATGAACATGAAAGTGAAGTTGAACATCTCCCATGGCCTGCACAGTCACCAGATCTAAATATTATTGAGCCACTTTGGGGTGTTTTGGAGGAGCGAGTCAGGAAACGTTTTCCTCCACCAGTATCACGTAGTGACCTGGCCACTATCCTGCAAGAAGAATGGCTTAAAATCCCTCTGACCACTGTGCAGGATTTGTATATGTCATTCCCAAGAAGAATTGACGCTGTATTGGCCGCAAAAGGAGGCTCTACACCATACTAATAAATTACTATGGTCTAAAACCAGGTGTTTTAGTTTCATTGTCCAACCCCTGTACTTTCTTTTCTCTTTTCACCCCCATAGTCAAAGTGCCCCCACCTCTCCCTGTGAGTGTAAGCATCCTAGATGCCTTAAGCACGGGCATCAAAGCAGTCCATCCAATGGGCTAAATACATTTCTGGCATACAGAGTGCGAAAACATGGCAATTTAATGGCCTACAAAATTTTGAATTCAAGCAGTAATTTAAAATTTCATTAATATAAACATAATTGCGATAGCGACAGTGATTCGATGCACTCTGCAGGTCGAGAATTTTGGCTACATTAAACAATTGTCCATTTTATTTGTGTATTTACTCACATATTCAGACTAAGTCTTAAGTCTGGATGCCCTTTCACCTTATTCTCTTTAAGAAATGCTTCGTCACATCTGAATGTATTAGTGACCCAAACTGAGGCACAGGCATCCATCAGAGCACAGACGAGGCTTTCAGTGTGGGACCTCACCTAGATAAACAGTCATTGCCCTCATCCAATCATCTTGCACAGGAATGCGTCAAGATAAAAGGCAATATATACAAATATGAACTCACACAGACAGATCTTCTCAGGAGATGTTAGATGTTTGTATTATTACAAATATTTCAATCCATGAGACGCAGAACATGAAAACTGAAGCGTTTTTAAGAAAGATTTAGCTAATTTAGCTGAAGCAGTAAGAAAAAGCAAAGAACAACCCAAACTCAAATCAGAAGGGCTCAGAGTGAGGAATCTTGCTGTTTACTGTTGGTGGAGGTCATGACACTGTTATTTTGCATTTTCTTCACAAAGAAAAGACCAGTTCAACCAAATTACAAGTGGATTATATTTCATTGATTTCCTAAAACAATGGCCCAAGCTATTTTTTGTCAAAAATGATTTTTCACTAGATCATCTCCTCATGATACTCACCACCCTGTAAAATTGTCTGAATCCTCAGTTGAGGAGGTCATACAGTTTCATGCCTGTTGTATAATGGCCTATGTCAAGAATGTGACTTAAACAGTTTTACAGGCTTTTCAAAATGGCGGCCGCTAAAAACCCAAATCTACTCAGCCACTGAAGCTATTTCCATAGGCGTAAAATACTGCATAGAAATTTAGTGTTTTAATTCTATCCTTCAGTCAGCATTTTGTCCACCAAGCAGCTACATTCATGAAGCTAGCATTTAGCAAAGAGAGGATAAGCTCCACAATCTGTGGTTCATTGTTTTTTGTCAACTCTTTTCTTTCTTTTGAAAGATTGCTTTATCAACTGTTTTTCTTTGAATTTTCCACATTATATGATCTAATTGTTATTACCTTTTTGATTGAAATTGTTAATAAATATTATACATATATTTTGGGAAATTTTCTTGTGTGATTCCTGATAAACCCCAAAAAACGACTTAGGCCGTTATTTTAGGAAGGTGATGACATGTCTTCCTTTCTCCATGCATACCTTCAAATGCACCTCCTAATGGCCTAAAAAGAAATAATCTTACCTGCTGTTTTTGGTATGAATGCTTTCTTTAAAATATATTTTTTGAAGATTGTATTGGTGATTTAAATCATGTATGAAATGTAATGTAACTTATTATTCATGTTTTTAAGGTTTTATTTCAGATTGTTTAAGGGGATCTTACAACTTATAACAGACTGTATTTTCTCCAAAAAGTAGTTTCTGCCAAATTTACTGCCAAAAAGCAATTTCATACACCCCATTTGTTTGGAACACAAAGGTTGCAGAATATGGACCTGATAGACCAGAAAATGCAGACCCAGCATAAGCATCTGGAACACACATCAATGTGACAGTCATATTGGGCGTGGGATGTTATGCCAAACTTGTGCCAAAATTTGTCCTATTATTAACACAAGATAACTCTGAAATATTCTCGAGTCACCCCTTATTTGAATTAACAAGAAAACGTATTATTATGATTATTATTATTATTTACTATTCAAGGGGTTTACATCCATTTAGTATAGCAATGAGGATTTTATCAAAGCACAATTGCTAAATACTATACAAAACACAAAATAAACAATAAATATTGTTTAGTTATAATAACAAAAACTAAATTAATTTATTTAGTAGTTTTGTATATTTTTCCATAAGGCAAGCGTTCAGTTTTGTTTTATTCAGAAAACCCAGTTTTCAACATCCCATCATATGGCAGGTGGGTTGACATTATTTCTATGGGGCAACGAAGCCAATGTGTCCTCTCCGGTAGGCTTGACCATCCCAAATCATAATACTACCACCAACGACTGATCTGAGCATGATGGGTGCATCGCTTCTTCTAACCAGATGGTCTCTTAACTCTGGAATTGGAGACATATAACCTCTGCAGACCACTTGACCCTTTCAACTGCTTTATGTCCAATCTTTAACCTTACAGTGAAGCTTCTTTAGAGATTTTCCATAAGACAGCTGTCTAGTGTGAAAACCTTGAGGACTCAACTATCTTGTTTTTTTCTTCTATATTACAGTTCGTTTTGCTTTGATGTAGCTTGTTCTGAAATAGAGCTATATCGTTTCCACAGCCCCAGGATGTTTATTTCAGGTTGTTTAGGGAAGGAGCAGCTGCTCACTGCATTATTAAGGATTAAGTAACCTTTTACCAGCTGACACGTATTAATCAGTGCAGCACTTTTCCAGCTGGAGCCTCCTACCTGACTGCTTACTCAAATCCAGGTGGTGACTTTGTTTTAAAGCAGTGTATATGCACAGAGCATTTAATTAGCACACCTAACTGCTTTTCAAATGAGTTAGTGATGTGATATTTTTTTATCTTTTGAGGGCTCAAAAACAGGAGGCAACCCACCTTCGCCTGAGGTCTTCAGCAATGGTTGCCCTGCAGCTGAACAAGTAGGCCCTCAGCGACTGGAGCTGCTGACGGAGGCGCAGCACTGTGCTCAACGCTTCACAGTGTTCGTACAGGCAGGGGTTGAGCTGCTGGATATCCAGCAAAGGCTCCTCGTACACAAACTCCAGGAACTCCTTGGCCTGTTTAGACACCTGGAGGAGCAAATACGCAAGAGTTTATGTCTGGATCTGTGCACCAAGCACTGCCAATACACTATACTTAATCCTAAACAAGCTGTACTTTCCAGTCATGTATGGGATGAAGTAGGCTTAAAAACCCCAACATAAAGGCTATGCTTTCTAAAGATTAAAAAGACAGGATGTAACATGTTGCTTTGTGAGTTTTAGACATGCCTTCTGATTTTCTTTACCTCAGGACAAGGCCAGGCTGGCTGTGTGTTTTCCCACCTTGTGCTTACTGGTGTCCCAGTTGTGCAGCAGCCGTGCAGGGATGAGGAAAGAGTTATCCTGATGGCAGCTCTGGCAGTAGTACCAGCCGCTGTAGTAGCAAACTTTTGCCTTTCCTTTGGACAGGCCGACCGGACGCTGACAACCTGTAGAGGAAGATACTCACTAAGTCTGTGCGTGGTTACTGCCTATATACATGGTTCCCACATATTGTTAAGTCAAATTGCACAGATTTTCAAGATTTACACTTCCAGACTTCTCAGAAGTCTTTTGTAACCATTTTTGAACACATAAATGCAAGGCCCACTGTAATCAGGCTTCATATATGAACACTGCAAAAACTACAGTCACTGAATCACTACAACGACGGTAAGGAAGAGGATGAATGCATTGACAGACAAATGGATGGATGAATACTAGTTTTATCATAAATAGGATAGGGAAAGAACAAAAGCATTTTTCCATACCCTTATCAAATTCTGTACTTGTCTAAATCAATAAACAACATACTAATATTTTATTCAAAAATCCTGAATTTACAGCCTCAAATTCCCAGAGTTCACAGACCTATTAGGGCAATTTTTGTGAGCATGATCAAGAAAAAAGGATAGATGAGCAGTTTGATAAATAGTGGGTGGATAGATATTTGAACTGATAATAGACTGATAACTCACTGATGGACTGACGGATGGACGGATAGATGGCTAATTATTTACATACCCCCTGTCAACCCCATAACACACAATAAATGCTACACCCTTATTCCAAGTACACGCAGGATGTAGGCCTGACACAGGACAATATTTCAGACTAGAGATACACCATATATTTAAAATCATGATCATTGTTGCAATTTCAATGTGTGCAGTTTTGCAATTGGAAATGACTGCTTCTGGATGCTGTATTTAGTAGACTGAAAATAACCTTTAAGCAGTTATCAAACATACTTTTCATTAAACCCAAATTTCTGTGATAAATGTTTTTTATCAGCTTGTAAGCAGAAACTGTCATTATTAACCGATATAAACTCCTAAAAACATCAGTCTGCGTGTAATTCATCTATGTGTTTCACTTATTGAATCAAGCTACTGATATAAATTAACTTATCAATAATATTGTGATTTATTGAATATGACCGTAGAGCTGGGGACTAAAATCCTAAAGCTCAGGGAGAATGGGGAGTTCATTGTGATGCTTAAAAAGAAAGAAGTGAGTTAAATGCAAACATTATTACTGTTTTTACTGTTCAATGATCTCTCAGTTTTAATATTTCCACCTACCCTCACCCATATTATGCATTTCTACTTAAACTTAAAAAACCTTTCAGCTCCTCCAAAGCAAAACATAAAAGGAATAAAGAATAATTCTAGACATAGTAGTTTTAAGATACTTGAAATGTTTTGGCTTTGGATTTCAAAGGACCTATTCAAGCTATAAAGTTCATAAAACCAAACGTGCATCCCTCAACATAATCACATCCAAACTAAGAGCAGAATATTTAAAAGTTTATGTTTAAAGCTTCTACATCTGTAAAAAGAATAAATGTTCCTGCTTATTTTATCTGGAGGAATCCCTAGATAACAGAGGCAGTGCTTTTCTTGTAGCCACAACATAAGACCCTAAACTAAGAAAGAGGTTTTGGACACCAACAAGTCCAGCTGATCCTTTTACTATTTAGCCTGACAGTTTTCCTGGTCTGCTTTGTCTTCTCCACCCTTTAAAGTTTGTTCCTCACCCAAACACCCGGCCCTGCTCTGTGATCAGGCACACCTAAACATCTGAGTGCTGAAGGGCTACAACAACAGGTGTCCCTTATCCATACCATCTTAGAGGATATGAAGCCTGGAGGAAAACAGCAAATGAAAGCAAAAGAAAGATCCGGAAGAAAAGAAATGTGAGATTGTTATCGGTTATTTTTACAAAAAAACAGAACCTTGCTTTAAAAAAAAAAGACGGAAGTAGCTGGACATGTGTCAGCATGTCCATGGTGCTCCAACAGAGAACAGAGGGAAGGAGATGGAATAAAAAGAAGGAAAGGACTATTGAGAGATGAGAGGAAAGAATGAACAATGCAGAAGAGAACAGAGATGAAGGGAGGTGATAGAGCAGTTAGCTCAGGTAGTTTCCTATTATCTTTTGTCATCTAAACAGTGCAAACAATCCTGTAATCAGCATTTAAAGCTGAATTCACTCTTCATCTGATAAAAGAACAAAAACACCTTTGTAGGATCTCAACTCACAGCGGCACATTGAAACTATGAAATCTTATCCTCACATTGTTTTATTAATGCAATTATTCTCATTAATACTAAATCAGTTGCATCATCTGATCCCACATGAATACACCAATAAGCCAAACCATTAAAACCACCTTGCCATAATAACACCAGCACAATTATTAGACTTCTGGTGTTGCCTAAATCATCTCCTCTGGTGTTTTACCACCAGCATGTCAGCTGCTGGTCCCTTGGAGTCGTTTGGTTTGTGGGATGATGCCTTTGTGAATATGAGCAGTCCGAAGATTTATTTGATGATTTAGTCTAAAATAGAGATTATGTCTGCTTACCTATCAAAACTATCCCTATTTGTAAACTGAGGTTCTGTGAAGTCATTATCAGTTTTAGTTTCCTTACCTGTAATAAATGGCCGTCATATTGCTTGAAGAAAAGTAAATAAATCCTGAGAGAGGTGGAAGGTTAGCAGCTACTCAGATCGATCTCTCATTTCAGATGAGTTTATTCCAGTTTTCAGTTTATTTTTTTTATATAGCGCTAATTCACAACACATGTCGTCTCAAGCCACTTCACAAAAGTCAGGTACATACATTCCAATTAATCTTAATCATTGAACAGTGCAGTCAGATTCAGTTATTTATTCAAATTGGATAAAAAGTTTTTCTATCTAAGGAAACCCAGCAGATTGCATCCAGTCAGTGACTTGCAGCATTCACTCCTCCTGGATGAACATGTAGAGACAGTGGACAGTCACTGGCGTTGACTTTCCAGCAATCCCTCATACTGAGCATGCATGTAGCGACAGTGGAGAGGAAAAACTCCCTTTTAACAGGAAGAAACCTCCAGCAGAACCAGGCTCAGTGTGAGCGGCCATCTGCCACGACCGACTGGGGGTTAGAGAGAACAGAGCAGAGACACAAAGAGAACAAAGAAGCACTGATCCAGGAGTACTTTCTATGGGAAGGAAAAGTAAATGTTAATGGATGTACAGGGGTTGGACAATGAAACTGAAACACCTGTCATTTTAGTGTGGGAGGTTTCATGGCTAAATTGGACCAGCCTGGTAGCCAGTCTTCATTGATTGCACATTGCACCAGTAAGAGCAGAGTGTGAAGGTTCAATTAGCAGGGTAAGAGCACAGTTTTGCTCAAAATATTGAAATGCACACAACATTATGGGTGACATACCAGAGTTCAAAAGAGGACAAATTGTTGGTGGACGTCTTGTTGGCGCATCTGTGACCAAGACAGCAAGTCTTTGTGATGTATCAAGAGCCACGGTATCCAGGGTAATGTCAGCAAACCACCAAGAAGGACGAACCACATCCAACAGGGTTAACTGTGGACGCAAGAGGAAGCTGCCTGAAAGGGATGTTCGGGTGCTAACCCGGATTGTATCCAAAAAACATAAAACCACGGCTGCCCAAATCACGACAGAATTAAATGTGCACCTCAACTCTCCTGTTTCCACCAGAACTGTCCGTCGGGAGCTCCACAGGGTCAATATACACGGCCGGGCTGCTATAGCCAAACCTTTGGTCACTCATGCCAATGCAAAACGTCGGTTTCAATGGTGCAAGGAGCGCAAATCTTTGGCTGTGGACAATGTGAAACATGTATTGTTCTCTGATGAGTCCACCTTTACTGTTTTCCCCACATCCGGGAGAGTTACGGTGTGGAGAAGCCCCAAAGAAGCGTACCACCCAGACTGTTGCATGCCAGAGTGAAGCATGGGGGTGGATCAGTGATGGTTTGGGCTGCCATATCATGGCATTCCCTTTGGGCCCCAATACTTGTGCTAGATGGGCGCGTCACTGCCAAGGACTACCGAACCATTCTTGAGGACCATGTGCATCCAATGGTTCAAACATTGTATCCTAAAGGCAGTGCCGTGTATCAGGATGACAATGCACCAATACACACAGCAAGACTGGTGAAAGATTGGTTTGATGAACATGAAAGTGAAGTTGAACATCTCCCATGGCCTGCACAGTCACCAGATCTAAATATTATTGAGCCACTTTGGGGTGTTTTGGAGGAGCGAGTCAGGAAACGTTTTCCTCCACCAATATCACGTAGTGACCTGGCCACTATCCTGCAAGAAGAATGGCTTAAAATCCCTCTGACCACTGTGCAGGATTTGTATATGTCATTCCCAAGAAGAATTGACGCTGTATTGGCCGCAAAAGGAGGCCCTACACCATACTAATAAATTACTGTGGTCTAAAACCAGGTGTTTTAGTTTCATTGTCCAACCCCTGTACTTTCTTTTCTCTTTTCACCCCCATAGTCAAAGTGCCCCCACCTCTCCCTGTGAGTGTAAGCATCCTAGATGCCTTAAGCACGGGCATCAAAGCAGTCCATCCAATGGGCTAAATACATTTCTGGCATACAGAGTGCGAAAACATGGCAATTTAATGGCCTACAAAATTTTGAATTCAAGCAGTAATTTAAAATTTCATTAATATAAACATAATTGCGATAGCGACAGTGATTCGATGCACTCTGCAGGTCGAGAATTTTGGCTACATTAAACAATTGTCCATTTTATTTGTGTATTTACTCACATATTCAGACTAAGTCTTAAGTCTGGATGCCCTTTCACCTTATTCTCTTTAAGAAATGCTTCGTCACATCTGAATGTATTAGTGACCCAAACTGAGGCACAGGCATCCATCAGAGCACAGACGAGGCTTTCAGTGTGGGACCTCACCTAGATAAACAGTCATTGCCCTCATCCAATCATCTTGCACAGGAATGCGTCAAGATAAAAGGCAATATATACAAATATGAACTCACACAGACAGATCTTCTCAGGAGATGTTAGATGTTTGTATTATTACAAATATTTCAATCCATGAGACGCAGAACATGAAAACTGAAGCGTTTTTAAGAAAGATTTAGCTAATTTAGCTGAAGCAGTAAGAAAAAGCAAAGAACAACCCAAACTCAAATCAGAAGGGCTCAGAGTGAGGAATCTTGCTGTTTACTGTTGGTGGAGGTCATGACACTGTTATTTTGCATTTTCTTCACAAAGAAAAGACCAGTTCAACCAAATTACAAGTGGATTATATTTCATTGATTTCCTAAAACAATGGCCCAAGCTATTTTTTGTCAAAAATGATTTTTCACTAGATCATCTCCTCATGATACTCACCACCCTGTAAAATTGTCTGAATCCTCAGTTGAGGAGGTCATACAGTTTCATGCCTGTTGTATAATGGCCTATGTCAAGAATGTGACTTAAACAGTTTTACAGGCTTTTCAAAATGGCGGCCGCTAAAAACCCAAATCTACTCAGCCACTGAAGCTATTTCCATAGGCGTAAAATACTGCATAGAAATTTAGTGTTTTAATTCTATCCTTCAGTCAGCATTTTGTCCACCAAGCAGCTACATTCATGAAGCTAGCATTTAGCAAAGAGAGGATAAGCTCCACAATCTGTGGTTCATTGTTTTTTGTCAACTCTTTTCTTTCTTTTGAAAGATTGCTTTATCAACTGTTTTTCTTTGAATTTTCCACATTATATGATCTAATTGTTATTACCTTTTTGATTGAAATTGTTAATAAATATTATACATATATTTTGGGAAATTTTCTTGTGTGATTCCTGATAAACCCCAAAAAACGACTTAGGCCGTTATTTTAGGAAGGTGATGACATGTCTTCCTTTCTCCATGCATACCTTCAAATGCACCTCCTAATGGCCTAAAAAGAAATAATCTTACCTGCTGTTTTTGGTATGAATGCTTTCTTTAAAATATATTTTTTGAAGATTGTATTGGTGATTTAAATCATGTATGAAATGTAATGTAACTTATTATTCATGTTTTTAAGGTTTTATTTCAGATTGTTTAAGGGGATCTTACAACTTATAACAGACTGTATTTTCTCCAAAAAGTAGTTTCTGCCAAATTTACTGCCAAAAAGCAATTTCATACACCCCATTTGTTTGGAACACAAAGGTTGCAGAATATGGACCTGATAGACCAGAAAATGCAGACCCAGCATAAGCATCTGGAACACACATCAATGTGACAGTCATATTGGGCGTGGGATGTTATGCCAAACTTGTGCCAAAATTTGTCCTATTATTAACACAAGATAACTCTGAAATATTCTCGAGTCACCCCTTATTTGAATTAACAAGAAAACGTATTATTATGATTATTATTATTATTTACTATTCAAGGGGTTTACATCCATTTAGTATAGCAATGAGGATTTTATCAAAGCACAATTGCTAAATACTATACAAAACACAAAATAAACAATAAATATTGTTTAGTTATAATAACAAAAACTAAATTAATTTATTTAGTAGTTTTGTATATTTTTCCATAAGGCAAGCGTTCAGTTTTGTTTTATTCAGAAAACCCAGTTTTCAACATCCCATCATATGGCAGGTGGGTTGACATTATTTCTATGGGGCAACGAAGCCAATGTGTCCTCTCCGGTAGGCTTGACCATCCCAAATCATAATACTACCACCAACGACTGATCTGAGCATGATGGGTGCATCGCTTCTTCTAACCAGATGGTCTCTTAACTCTGGAATTGGAGACATATAACCTCTGCAGACCACTTGACCCTTTCAACTGCTTTATGTCCAATCTTTAACCTTACAGTGAAGCTTCTTTAGAGATTTTCCATAAGACAGCTGTCTAGTGTGAAAACCTTGAGGACTCAACTATCTTGTTTTTTTCTTCTATATTACAGTTCGTTTTGCTTTGATGTAGCTTGTTCTGAAATAGAGCTATATCGTTTCCACAGCCCCAGGATGTTTATTTCAGGTTGTTTAGGGAAGGAGCAGCTGCTCACTGCATTATTAAGGATTAAGTAACCTTTTACCAGCTGACACGTATTAATCAGTGCAGCACTTTTCCAGCTGGAGCCTCCTACCTGACTGCTTACTCAAATCCAGGTGGTGACTTTGTTTTAAAGCAGTGTATATGCACAGAGCATTTAATTAGCACACCTAACTGCTTTTCAAATGAGTTAGTGATGTGATATTTTTTTATCTTTTGAGGGCTCAAAAACAGGAGGCAACCCACCTTCGCCTGAGGTCTTCAGCAATGGTTGCCCTGCAGCTGAACAAGTAGGCCCTCAGCGACTGGAGCTGCTGACGGAGGCGCAGCACTGTGCTCAACGCTTCACAGTGTTCGTACAGGCAGGGGTTGAGCTGCTGGATATCCAGCAAAGGCTCCTCGTACACAAACTCCAGGAACTCCTTGGCCTGTTTAGACACCTGGAGGAGCAAATACGCAAGAGTTTATGTCTGGATCTGTGCACCAAGCACTGCCAATACACTATACTTAATCCTAAACAAGCTGTACTTTCCAGTCATGTATGGGATGAAGTAGGCTTAAAAACCCCAACATAAAGGCTATGCTTTCTAAAGATTAAAAAGACAGGATGTAACATGTTGCTTTGTGAGTTTTAGACATGCCTTCTGATTTTCTTTACCTCAGGACAAGGCCAGGCTGGCTGTGTGTTTTCCCACCTTGTGCTTACTGGTGTCCCAGTTGTGCAGCAGCCGTGCAGGGATGAGGAAAGAGTTATCCTGATGGCAGCTCTGGCAGTAGTACCAGCCGCTGTAGTAGCAAACTTTTGCCTTTCCTTTGGACAGGCCGACCGGACGCTGACAACCTGTAGAGGAAGATACTCACTAAGTCTGTGCGTGGTTACTGCCTATATACATGGTTCCCACATATTGTTAAGTCAAATTGCACAGATTTTCAAGATTTACACTTCCAGACTTCTCAGAAGTCTTTTGTAACCATTTTTGAACACATAAATGCAAGGCCCACTGTAATCAGGCTTCATATATGAACACTGCAAAAACTACAGTCACTGAATCACTACAACGACGGTAAGGAAGAGGATGAATGCATTGACAGACAAATGGATGGATGAATACTAGTTTTATCATAAATAGGATAGGGAAAGAACAAAAGCATTTTTCCATACCCTTATCAAATTCTGTACTTGTCTAAATCAATAAACAACATACTAATATTTTATTCAAAAATCCTGAATTTACAGCCTCAAATTCCCAGAGTTCACAGACCTATTAGGGCAATTTTTGTGAGCATGATCAAGAAAAAAGGATAGATGAGCAGTTTGATAAATAGTGGGTGGATAGATATTTGAACTGATAATAGACTGATAACTCACTGATGGACTGACGGATGGACGGATAGATGGCTAATTATTTACATACCCCCTGTCAACCCCATAACACACAATAAATGCTACACCCTTATTCCAAGTACACGCAGGATGTAGGCCTGACACAGGACAATATTTCAGACTAGAGATACACCATATATTTAAAATCATGATCATTGTTGCAATTTCAATGTGTGCAGTTTTGCAATTGGAAATGACTGCTTCTGGATGCTGTATTTAGTAGACTGAAAATAACCTTTAAGCAGTTATCAAACATACTTTTCATTAAACCCAAATTTCTGTGATAAATGTTTTTTATCAGCTTGTAAGCAGAAACTGTCATTATTAACCGATATAAACTCCTAAAAACATCAGTCTGCGTGTAATTCATCTATGTGTTTCACTTATTGAATCAAGCTACTGATATAAATTAACTTATCAATAATATTGTGATTTATTGAATATGACCGTAGAGCTGGGGACTAAAATCCTAAAGCTCAGGGAGAATGGGGAGTTCATTGTGATGCTTAAAAAGAAAGAAGTGAGTTAAATGCAAACATTATTACTGTTTTTACTGTTCAATGATCTCTCAGTTTTAATATTTCCACCTACCCTCACCCATATTATGCATTTCTACTTAAACTTAAAAAACCTTTCAGCTCCTCCAAAGCAAAACATAAAAGGAATAAAGAATAATTCTAGACATAGTAGTTTTAAGATACTTGAAATGTTTTGGCTTTGGATTTCAAAGGACCTATTCAAGCTATAAAGTTCATAAAACCAAACGTGCATCCCTCAACATAATCACATCCAAACTAAGAGCAGAATATTTAAAAGTTTATGTTTAAAGCTTCTACATCTGTAAAAAGAATAAATGTTCCTGCTTATTTTATCTGGAGGAATCCCTAGATAACAGAGGCAGTGCTTTTCTTGTAGCCACAACATAAGACCCTAAACTAAGAAAGAGGTTTTGGACACCAACAAGTCCAGCTGATCCTTTTACTATTTAGCCTGACAGTTTTCCTGGTCTGCTTTGTCTTCTCCACCCTTTAAAGTTTGTTCCTCACCCAAACACCCGGCCCTGCTCTGTGATCAGGCACACCTAAACATCTGAGTGCTGAAGGGCTACAACAACAGGTGTCCCTTATCCATACCATCTTAGAGGATATGAAGCCTGGAGGAAAACAGCAAATGAAAGCAAAAGAAAGATCCGGAAGAAAAGAAATGTGAGATTGTTATCGGTTATTTTTACAAAAAAACAGAACCTTGCTTTAAAAAAAAAAGACGGAAGTAGCTGGACATGTGTCAGCATGTCCATGGTGCTCCAACAGAGAACAGAGGGAAGGAGATGGAATAAAAAGAAGGAAAGGACTATTGAGAGATGAGAGGAAAGAATGAACAATGCAGAAGAGAACAGAGATGAAGGGAGGTGATAGAGCAGTTAGCTCAGGTAGTTTCCTATTATCTTTTGTCATCTAAACAGTGCAAACAATCCTGTAATCAGCATTTAAAGCTGAATTCACTCTTCATCTGATAAAAGAACAAAAACACCTTTGTAGGATCTCAACTCACAGCGGCACATTGAAACTATGAAATCTTATCCTCACATTGTTTTATTAATGCAATTATTCTCATTAATACTAAATCAGTTGCATCATCTGATCCCACATGAATACACCAATAAGCCAAACCATTAAAACCACCTTGCCATAATAACACCAGCACAATTATTAGACTTCTGGTGTTGCCTAAATCATCTCCTCTGGTGTTTTACCACCAGCATGTCAGCTGCTGGTCCCTTGGAGTCGTTTGGTTTGTGGGATGATGCCTTTGTGAATATGAGCAGTCCGAAGATTTATTTGATGATTTAGTCTAAAATAGAGATTATGTCTGCTTACCTATCAAAACTATCCCTATTTGTAAACTGAGGTTCTGTGAAGTCATTATCAGTTTTAGTTTCCTTACCTGTAATAAATGGCCGTCATATTGCTTGAAGAAAAGTAAATAAATCCTGAGAGAGGTGGAAGGTTAGCAGCTACTCAGATCGATCTCTCATTTCAGATGAGTTTATTCCAGTTTTCAGTTTATTTTTTTTATATAGCGCTAATTCACAACACATGTCGTCTCAAGCCACTTCACAAAAGTCAGGTACATACATTCCAATTAATCTTAATCATTGAACAGTGCAGTCAGATTCAGTTATTTATTCAAATTGGATAAAAAGTTTTTCTATCTAAGGAAACCCAGCAGATTGCATCCAGTCAGTGACTTGCAGCATTCACTCCTCCTGGATGAACATGTAGAGACAGTGGACAGTCACTGGCGTTGACTTTCCAGCAATCCCTCATACTGAGCATGCATGTAGCGACAGTGGAGAGGAAAAACTCCCTTTTAACAGGAAGAAACCTCCAGCAGAACCAGGCTCAGTGTGAGCGGCCATCTGCCACGACCGACTGGGGATTAGAGAGAACAGAGCAGAGACACAAAGAGAACAAAGAAGCACTGATCCAGGAGTACTTTCTATGGGAAGGAAAAGTAAATGTTAATGGATGTACAGGGGTTGGACAATGAAACTGAAACACCTGTCATTTTAGTGTGGGAGGTTTCATGGCTAAATTGGACCAGCCTGGTAGCCAGTCTTCATTGATTGCACATTGCACCAGTAAGAGCAGAGTGTGAAGGTTCAATTAGCAGGGTAAGAGCACAGTTTTGCTCAAAATATTGAAATGCACACAACATTATGGGTGACATACCAGAGTTCAAAAGAGGACAAATTGTTGGTGGACGTCTTGTTGGCGCATCTGTGACCAAGACAGCAAGTCTTTGTGATGTATCAAGAGCCACGGTATCCAGGGTAATGTCAGCATACCACCAAGAAGGACGAACCACATCCAACAGGATTAACTGTGGACGCAAGAGGAAGCTGTCTGAAAGGGATGTTCGGGTGCTAACCTGGATTGTATCCAAAAAACATAAAACCACGGCTGCCCAAATCACGGCAGAATGAAAGGTGCACCTCAACTCTCCTGTTTCCACCAGAACTGTCCGTCGGGAGCTCCACAGGGTCAATATCCACGGCCGGGCTGCTATAGCCAAACCTTTGGTCACTCATGCCAATGCAAAACGTCGGTTTCAATGGTGCAAGGAGCGCAAATCTTTGGCTGTGGACAATGTGAAACATGTATTGTTCTCTGATGAGTCCACCTTTACTGTTTTCCCCACATCCGGGAGAGTTACGGTGTGGAGAAGCCCCAAAGAAGGGTACCACCCAGACTGTTGCATGCCCAGAGTGAAGCATGGGGGTGGATCAGTGATAGTTTGGGCTGCCATATCATGGCATTCCCTTGGCCCAATACTTGTGCTAGATGGGCGCGTCACTGCCAAGGACTACCGAACCATTCTTGAGGACCATGTGCATCCAATGGTTCAAACATTGTTTCCTGAAGGCGGTGCCGTGTATCAGGATGACAATGCACCAATACACACAGCAAGACTGGTGAAAGATTGGTTTGATGAACATGAAAGTGAAGTTGAACATCTCCCATGGCCTGCACAGTCACCAGATCTAAATATTATTGAGCCACTTTGGGGTGTTTTGGAGGAGCGAGTCAGGAAACGTTTTCCTCCACCAGTATCACGTAGTGACCTGGCCACTATCCTGCAAGAAGAATGGCTTAAAATCCCTCTGACCACTGTGCAGGATTTGTATATGTCATTCCCAAGAAGAATTGACGCTGTATTGGCCGCAAAAGGAGGCTCTACACCATACTAATAAATTACTATGGTCTAAAACCAGGTGTTTTAGTTTCATTGTCCAACCCCTGTACTTTCTTTTCTCTTTTCACCCCCATAGTCAAAGTGCCCCCACCTCTCCCTGTGAGTGTAAGCATCCTAGATGCCTTAAGCACGGGCATCAAAGCAGTCCATCCAATGGGCTAAATACATTTCTGGCATACAGAGTGCGAAAACATGGCAATTTAATGGCCTACAAAATTTTGAATTCAAGCAGTAATTTAAAATTTCATTAATATAAACATAATTGCGATAGCGACAGTGATTCGATGCACTCTGCAGGTCGAGAATTTTGGCTACATTAAACAATTGTCCATTTTATTTGTGTATTTACTCACATATTCAGACTAAGTCTTAAGTCTGGATGCCCTTTCACCTTATTCTCTTTAAGAAATGCTTCGTCACATCTGAATGTATTAGTGACCCAAACTGAGGCACAGGCATCCATCAGAGCACAGACGAGGCTTTCAGTGTGGGACCTCACCTAGATAAACAGTCATTGCCCTCATCCAATCATCTTGCACAGGAATGCGTCAAGATAAAAGGCAATATATACAAATATGAACTCACACAGACAGATCTTCTCAGGAGATGTTAGATGTTTGTATTATTACAAATATTTCAATCCATGAGACGCAGAACATGAAAACTGAAGCGTTTTTAAGAAAGATTTAGCTAATTTAGCTGAAGCAGTAAGAAAAAGCAAAGAACAACCCAAACTCAAATCAGAAGGGCTCAGAGTGAGGAATCTTGCTGTTTACTGTTGGTGGAGGTCATGACACTGTTATTTTGCATTTTCTTCACAAAGAAAAGACCAGTTCAACCAAATTACAAGTGGATTATATTTCATTGATTTCCTAAAACAATGGCCCAAGCTATTTTTTGTCAAAAATGATTTTTCACTAGATCATCTCCTCATGATACTCACCACCCTGTAAAATTGTCTGAATCCTCAGTTGAGGAGGTCATACAGTTTCATGCCTGTTGTATAATGGCCTATGTCAAGAATGTGACTTAAACAGTTTTACAGGCTTTTCAAAATGGCGGCCGCTAAAAACCCAAATCTACTCAGCCACTGAAGCTATTTCCATAGGCGTAAAATACTGCATAGAAATTTAGTGTTTTAATTCTATCCTTCAGTCAGCATTTTGTCCACCAAGCAGCTACATTCATGAAGCTAGCATTTAGCAAAGAGAGGATAAGCTCCACAATCTGTGGTTCATTGTTTTTTGTCAACTCTTTTCTTTCTTTTGAAAGATTGCTTTATCAACTGTTTTTCTTTGAATTTTCCACATTATATGATCTAATTGTTATTACCTTTTTGATTGAAATTGTTAATAAATATTATACATATATTTTGGGAAATTTTCTTGTGTGATTCCTGATAAACCCCAAAAAACGACTTAGGCCGTTATTTTAGGAAGGTGATGACATGTCTTCCTTTCTCCATGCATACCTTCAAATGCACCTCCTAATGGCCTAAAAAGAAATAATCTTACCTGCTGTTTTTGGTATGAATGCTTTCTTTAAAATATATTTTTTGAAGATTGTATTGGTGATTTAAATCATGTATGAAATGTAATGTAACTTATTATTCATGTTTTTAAGGTTTTATTTCAGATTGTTTAAGGGGATCTTACAACTTATAACAGACTGTATTTTCTCCAAAAAGTAGTTTCTGCCAAATTTACTGCCAAAAAGCAATTTCATACACCCCATTTGTTTGGAACACAAAGGTTGCAGAATATGGACCTGATAGACCAGAAAATGCAGACCCAGCATAAGCATCTGGAACACACATCAATGTGACAGTCATATTGGGCGTGGGATGTTATGCCAAACTTGTGCCAAAATTTGTCCTATTATTAACACAAGATAACTCTGAAATATTCTCGAGTCACCCCTTATTTGAATTAACAAGAAAACGTATTATTATGATTATTATTATTATTTACTATTCAAGGGGTTTACATCCATTTAGTATAGCAATGAGGATTTTATCAAAGCACAATTGCTAAATACTATACAAAACACAAAATAAACAATAAATATTGTTTAGTTATAATAACAAAAACTAAATTAATTTATTTAGTAGTTTTGTATATTTTTCCATAAGGCAAGCGTTCAGTTTTGTTTTATTCAGAAAACCCAGTTTTCAACATCCCATCATATGGCAGGTGGGTTGACATTATTTCTATGGGGCAACGAAGCCAATGTGTCCTCTCCGGTAGGCTTGACCATCCCAAATCATAATACTACCACCAACGACTGATCTGAGCATGATGGGTGCATCGCTTCTTCTAACCAGATGGTCTCTTAACTCTGGAATTGGAGACATATAACCTCTGCAGACCACTTGACCCTTTCAACTGCTTTATGTCCAATCTTTAACCTTACAGTGAAGCTTCTTTAGAGATTTTCCATAAGACAGCTGTCTAGTGTGAAAACCTTGAGGACTCAACTATCTTGTTTTTTTCTTCTATATTACAGTTCGTTTTGCTTTGATGTAGCTTGTTCTGAAATAGAGCTATATCGTTTCCACAGCCCCAGGATGTTTATTTCAGGTTGTTTAGGGAAGGAGCAGCTGCTCACTGCATTATTAAGGATTAAGTAACCTTTTACCAGCTGACACGTATTAATCAGTGCAGCACTTTTCCAGCTGGAGCCTCCTACCTGACTGCTTACTCAAATCCAGGTGGTGACTTTGTTTTAAAGCAGTGTATATGCACAGAGCATTTAATTAGCACACCTAACTGCTTTTCAAATGAGTTAGTGATGTGATATTTTTTTATCTTTTGAGGGCTCAAAAACAGGAGGCAACCCACCTTCGCCTGAGGTCTTCAGCAATGGTTGCCCTGCAGCTGAACAAGTAGGCCCTCAGCGACTGGAGCTGCTGACGGAGGCGCAGCACTGTGCTCAACGCTTCACAGTGTTCGTACAGGCAGGGGTTGAGCTGCTGGATATCCAGCAAAGGCTCCTCGTACACAAACTCCAGGAACTCCTTGGCCTGTTTAGACACCTGGAGGAGCAAATACGCAAGAGTTTATGTCTGGATCTGTGCACCAAGCACTGCCAATACACTATACTTAATCCTAAACAAGCTGTACTTTCCAGTCATGTATGGGATGAAGTAGGCTTAAAAACCCCAACATAAAGGCTATGCTTTCTAAAGATTAAAAAGACAGGATGTAACATGTTGCTTTGTGAGTTTTAGACATGCCTTCTGATTTTCTTTACCTCAGGACAAGGCCAGGCTGGCTGTGTGTTTTCCCACCTTGTGCTTACTGGTGTCCCAGTTGTGCAGCAGCCGTGCAGGGATGAGGAAAGAGTTATCCTGATGGCAGCTCTGGCAGTAGTACCAGCCGCTGTAGTAGCAAACTTTTGCCTTTCCTTTGGACAGGCCGACCGGACGCTGACAACCTGTAGAGGAAGATACTCACTAAGTCTGTGCGTGGTTACTGCCTATATACATGGTTCCCACATATTGTTAAGTCAAATTGCACAGATTTTCAAGATTTACACTTCCAGACTTCTCAGAAGTCTTTTGTAACCATTTTTGAACACATAAATGCAAGGCCCACTGTAATCAGGCTTCATATATGAACACTGCAAAAACTACAGTCACTGAATCACTACAACGACGGTAAGGAAGAGGATGAATGCATTGACAGACAAATGGATGGATGAATACTAGTTTTATCATAAATAGGATAGGGAAAGAACAAAAGCATTTTTCCATACCCTTATCAAATTCTGTACTTGTCTAAATCAATAAACAACATACTAATATTTTATTCAAAAATCCTGAATTTACAGCCTCAAATTCCCAGAGTTCACAGACCTATTAGGGCAATTTTTGTGAGCATGATCAAGAAAAAAGGATAGATGAGCAGTTTGATAAATAGTGGGTGGATAGATATTTGAACTGATAATAGACTGATAACTCACTGATGGACTGACGGATGGACGGATAGATGGCTAATTATTTACATACCCCCTGTCAACCCCATAACACACAATAAATGCTACACCCTTATTCCAAGTACACGCAGGATGTAGGCCTGACACAGGACAATATTTCAGACTAGAGATACACCATATATTTAAAATCATGATCATTGTTGCAATTTCAATGTGTGCAGTTTTGCAATTGGAAATGACTGCTTCTGGATGCTGTATTTAGTAGACTGAAAATAACCTTTAAGCAGTTATCAAACATACTTTTCATTAAACCCAAATTTCTGTGATAAATGTTTTTTATCAGCTTGTAAGCAGAAACTGTCATTATTAACCGATATAAACTCCTAAAAACATCAGTCTGCGTGTAATTCATCTATGTGTTTCACTTATTGAATCAAGCTACTGATATAAATTAACTTATCAATAATATTGTGATTTATTGAATATGACCGTAGAGCTGGGGACTAAAATCCTAAAGCTCAGGGAGAATGGGGAGTTCATTGTGATGCTTAAAAAGAAAGAAGTGAGTTAAATGCAAACATTATTACTGTTTTTACTGTTCAATGATCTCTCAGTTTTAATATTTCCACCTACCCTCACCCATATTATGCATTTCTACTTAAACTTAAAAAACCTTTCAGCTCCTCCAAAGCAAAACATAAAAGGAATAAAGAATAATTCTAGACATAGTAGTTTTAAGATACTTGAAATGTTTTGGCTTTGGATTTCAAAGGACCTATTCAAGCTATAAAGTTCATAAAACCAAACGTGCATCCCTCAACATAATCACATCCAAACTAAGAGCAGAATATTTAAAAGTTTATGTTTAAAGCTTCTACATCTGTAAAAAGAATAAATGTTCCTGCTTATTTTATCTGGAGGAATCCCTAGATAACAGAGGCAGTGCTTTTCTTGTAGCCACAACATAAGACCCTAAACTAAGAAAGAGGTTTTGGACACCAACAAGTCCAGCTGATCCTTTTACTATTTAGCCTGACAGTTTTCCTGGTCTGCTTTGTCTTCTCCACCCTTTAAAGTTTGTTCCTCACCCAAACACCCGGCCCTGCTCTGTGATCAGGCACACCTAAACATCTGAGTGCTGAAGGGCTACAACAACAGGTGTCCCTTATCCATACCATCTTAGAGGATATGAAGCCTGGAGGAAAACAGCAAATGAAAGCAAAAGAAAGATCCGGAAGAAAAGAAATGTGAGATTGTTATCGGTTATTTTTACAAAAAAACAGAACCTTGCTTTAAAAAAAAAAGACGGAAGTAGCTGGACATGTGTCAGCATGTCCATGGTGCTCCAACAGAGAACAGAGGGAAGGAGATGGAATAAAAAGAAGGAAAGGACTATTGAGAGATGAGAGGAAAGAATGAACAATGCAGAAGAGAACAGAGATGAAGGGAGGTGATAGAGCAGTTAGCTCAGGTAGTTTCCTATTATCTTTTGTCATCTAAACAGTGCAAACAATCCTGTAATCAGCATTTAAAGCTGAATTCACTCTTCATCTGATAAAAGAACAAAAACACCTTTGTAGGATCTCAACTCACAGCGGCACATTGAAACTATGAAATCTTATCCTCACATTGTTTTATTAATGCAATTATTCTCATTAATACTAAATCAGTTGCATCATCTGATCCCACATGAATACACCAATAAGCCAAACCATTAAAACCACCTTGCCATAATAACACCAGCACAATTATTAGACTTCTGGTGTTGCCTAAATCATCTCCTCTGGTGTTTTACCACCAGCATGTCAGCTGCTGGTCCCTTGGAGTCGTTTGGTTTGTGGGATGATGCCTTTGTGAATATGAGCAGTCCGAAGATTTATTTGATGATTTAGTCTAAAATAGAGATTATGTCTGCTTACCTATCAAAACTATCCCTATTTGTAAACTGAGGTTCTGTGAAGTCATTATCAGTTTTAGTTTCCTTACCTGTAATAAATGGCCGTCATATTGCTTGAAGAAAAGTAAATAAATCCTGAGAGAGGTGGAAGGTTAGCAGCTACTCAGATCGATCTCTCATTTCAGATGAGTTTATTCCAGTTTTCAGTTTATTTTTTTTATATAGCGCTAATTCACAACACATGTCGTCTCAAGCCACTTCACAAAAGTCAGGTACATACATTCCAATTAATCTTAATCATTGAACAGTGCAGTCAGATTCAGTTATTTATTCAAATTGGATAAAAAGTTTTTCTATCTAAGGAAACCCAGCAGATTGCATCCAGTCAGTGACTTGCAGCATTCACTCCTCCTGGATGAACATGTAGAGACAGTGGACAGTCACTGGCGTTGACTTTCCAGCAATCCCTCATACTGAGCATGCATGTAGCGACAGTGGAGAGGAAAAACTCCCTTTTAACAGGAAGAAACCTCCAGCAGAACCAGGCTCAGTGTGAGCGGCCATCTGCCACGACCGACTGGGGGTTAGAGAGAACAGAGCAGAGACACAAAGAGAACAAAGAAGCACTGATCCAGGAGTACTTTCTATGGGAAGGAAAAGTAAATGTTAATGGATGTACAGGGGTTGGACAATGAAACTGAAACACTTGTCATTTTAGTGTGGGAGGTTTCATGGCTAAATTGGACCAGCCTGGTAGCCAGTCTTCCTTGATTGCACATTGCACCAGTAAGAGCAGAGTGTGAAGGTTCAATTAGCAGGGTAAGAGCACAGTTTTGCTCAAAATATTGAAATGCACACAACATTATGGGTGACATACCAGAGTTCAAAAGAGGACAAATTGTTGGTGGACGTCTTGTTGGCGCATCTGTGACCAAGACAGCAAGTCTTTGTGATGTATCAAGAGCCACGGTATCCAGGGTAATGTCAGCAAACCACCAAGAAGGACGAACCACATCCAACAGGGTTAACTGTGGACGCAAGAGGAAGCTGCCTGAAAGGGATGTTCGGGTGCTAACCCGGATTGTATCCAAAAAACATAAAACCACGGCTGCCCAAATCACGACAGAATTAAATGTGCACCTCAACTCTCCTGTTTCCACCAGAACTGTCCGTCGGGAGCTCCACAGGGTCAATATACACGGCCGGGCTGCTATAGCCAAACCTTTGGTCACTCATGCCAATGCAAAACGTCGGTTTCAATGGTGCAAGGAGCGCAAATCTTTGGCTGTGGACAATGTGAAACATGTATTGTTCTCTGATGAGTCCACCTTTACTGTTTTCCCCACATCCGGGAGAGTTACGGTGTGGAGAAGCCCCAAAGAAGCGTACCACCCAGACTGTTGCATGCCCAGAGTGAAGCATGGGGGTGGATCAGTGATAGTTTGGGCTGCCATATCATGGCATTCCCTTGGCCCAATACTTGTGCTAGATGGGCGCGTCACTGCCAAGGACTACCGAACCATTCTTGAGGACCATGTGCATCCAATGGTTCAAACAATGTATCCTAAAGGCAGTGCCGTGTATCAGAATGACAATGCACCAATACACACAGCAAGACTGGTGAAAGATTGGTTTGATGAACATGAAAGTGAAGTTGAACATCTCCCATGGCCTGCACAGTCACCAGATCTAAATATTATTGAGCCACTTTGGGGTGTTTTGGAGGAGCGAGTCAGGAAACGTTTTCCTCCACCAATATCACGTAGTGACCTGGCCACTATCCTGCAAGAAGAATGGCTTAAAATCCCTCTGACCACTGTGCAGGACTTGTATATGTCATTCCCAAGACGAATTGACGCTGTATTGGCCGCAAAAGGAGGCCCTACACCATACTAATAAATTATTGTGGTCTAAAACCAGGTGTTTCAGTTTCATTGTCCAACCCCTGTAGCTCCTTTAGTCGTTTCACCTAGAAAGAAAGAACAGATAAACTCTGAGCCAGTTTTAAAGGTTAGAGTCTGAAAGAGAGCACATAGAGTTAATCACAGCAAAAGCTCAGTCAGTAGCTATGTCTAGGAGAGAGAAAGGGTTGAACACTGAAAGACAGGGCCATGTGGATCATCGGTAGAGGGTGAGCATTAAGTTGTTGCCAGCAGAAGCTTGGACGATGCCCCTCTCCAGAAAGGTGTCACAGGTAGACACAGAGTCAGGCCAGGTGTAGCTTCTAGGAAGAGAAAAGAGAGAGAACAAAGTTAACAGCTGAAATAACAGCAAATAATACAAAATTGGAGAGTAGTGTGAGAATGCAACGAAGAGGGTGAAAGTGGTCATTATGTCCTCCAGCAGCCTAAGCCTATAGCAGCATAACTACACAGATAGCTCAGGATAACCTAAGCCACTCTAACTATAAGCTTTATCAAAAAGGAAAGTTTTAAGCCTAGCCTTAAAAGTAAACAGGGTGTCCGCCTCACGGACTAAAACTGGGAGCTGGTTCCACAGGAGAGGAGCCTGATAACTAAAGGATCTGCCTCCCATTCTACTTCTAGAGACTCTAGGAACTACCAGTAAACCTGCAGTCTGAGAACGAAGTGCTCTGTTAGGAACATATGGAACAATCAGATCTCTGATGTATGATGGAGCTAAATCATTAAGGGCTTTATATGTGAGGAGGAGAATTTTAAATTCTATTCTGGATTTATCAGGGAGCCAATGAAGGGAAGCTAAAATAAAAGAAATAGGAGCTCTCTTTTTAATTTTCATCAGAACTCTTGCTGCAGCATTTTACTTCAGGCTTTTAAAACAACTCAAACTGAAACAGTTATTTCAGTGGTATACAATGCTACATTTATGCATATTTAAGATATACATTTTCCCAAGAGGCCATTATTAGGTTTGTAGCCGTTTCCTCACCCAAACCTCTATAAAACTATGCTAAAGGTATGTTGGCAAAGGCTGCCGTAGACCAAGCTAAATAGTGTAGAAACATCCAGTATGGATGAGAAAACAGTGACAAACGTAACACACGGTGATGTTTTTCATGGAAATAAATATTGCTAAGATGGATGGCCTTTTCACCAGCCTTCCACCACTCAGGGTTTATTTACTGTTCTTTAAATTAGCTACAGTAATTTATTTGCCTAATATAGGTAGGGAACACTTACCTATTATACCTTCACCTTCTTTATCTTTTAAGTTTAATATAAAATTATGTTGCATTTACTGTACTTTGGATGTGAAAAGTTGAAAATGCCTCATATTGGTTTTTCATGTATTCTAACCCATTAAATGTTATACATTTCACCGAATTTAAGCAAGAACTGAGCTAATAAGGCTTCAAATCTATGTATTCTTTACATATTCCCAACCAAAATGGAAACCGTGAAACAGTTTTTATTGGTAATGGAAACCACCATTACGGCACAGCAAAAATGAACAGTTATGACTTAAAACTAGCTCTTAAAACGGACAAGAGGCTTATAAAAGAAAAGGGCAACACCAAATGAATGGTGACATTGATGTTTTATATCCTGGAGAAAAGATGACACACTGTTGGTTGTTACATCACTGTGTTTGCATCTGCAGAAAGGCATTCCAATAACCAGGGTGAGTAAAGCAAAACCTTTAATAAAATCAATTCAGGGTAATTCCTATATATAGTTCATTTCTTACAACACTACCGGTCAAAAGTTTTAGAAACACTTTCTCATTTAACGGTTTTCTTTATGTTTCTTATGTTTCTTGTATGTAGATTCTCACTGAAGACAACAAAACTGTGAATGAACACATATGGAATTATGTAGCAAACAAAAAATTTGCATTTTAATATGTCTAATTTTAGATTCCTTAAAGTAGCGCCCTTTGCTGTGATGACTGAAAAATTAACCTCTGGCCGTCTCTCAATGAACCTCTGGGAAGTTCTTTCAAGACTCTGGAAAACTATTTCAGGTGACCACCTCATGAAGCTCATGGAGAGAATGCCAAGAGAGCAAAGCAGTAATCAGAGCAAAGGTTGGCTATTTTGAAAAGTCTAAAATATGAATTATTTCACAATTTTTGTTTACCATTTAATTCCATATGTGTTCATTTATAGTTTTGGTGCTTTTGGTAAGAATCTACAATGTGAATAGTCATGAAAATAAGGAGACCTCTTAAATGAGAAAGTGTATCTAAAGCTTTTGACCGGTAGTGTATAGGGAAATATAAATATTTAAGAATAACATTGTACCTGTCCAACAGTTTGCTGAGTACTAGAGTTAAAGGAATATGATTTGGATAGATTTTATATAAAAATCTTCAACAATACACTTTAATAATCCCATAAGAGAAAACGCCTTTTTACCGTCATTGTTAAATAAGGTGTGTAAAAAATCTAATTTGATTATAATTTGTTTTAATGCCAGAGTAATTATTTATTTAGAAACATCTGCCTGTTTCTATTTACCGTAAGAGAACTGCCAAACCTATTTTGCAATTGTAAAAACCGTTTTGCTTTGACATGGGAGCAAAGGTCATTGCACTTCCGGTTATGATCCCAACACTCAGACTCAGCAGTGCTGTCTTGTAAAGGTTTAGTATGGATGATTCACATCCGTGACCGTAACTCAGTAACACGTCAGTCACACGATGTTGGCTGGCATCCCATCGACACTCTCAGTCTCCTCAGAACCTGTACTGTTTCTACTCATTTGTCTATTAAAGAAGTAACATACTGTTAATATATGAGAAATAGGTATTAAACATGCTTTTTCCCCATTTTGTCCTATGTAATATTCAAATTTTCTGAGACTGTATTTTGTTCTTTTTTAGCTTTAAATCAAAATTAACTGAATTAAAAACAGGAAAAATGATACACCTGTAAACGTTTTCTTGTAGATATCATAAAAAAACAACAAAAACAAAGTCCATAATGCATATTTTTAACTTTAGTAAAGTTGGGCTAATTAAAGCGGTGAGCTCATGCTGGTGTTTGGGGTGGACGCTGTAACAGAAAACCACAGTCCCCCATTCGCGAGCCAGCATGCTGAGGCCATGGTTAACAGTCAGGGAAACACTGTGTCACTTCGAGGAAGTAGAAAACCACCAGAGCAGGTTTCTGGCCATATGTGGCCTCAGATTTGATCTGCAGCATTTGACCGCAGGAACAAAGGCGCACACGTAAAAAGCCTAAAAACCTTTGCAAACCAGAAAGCCTTAACCTCAAATTCTATATCATGAGCACAAGAGAACACACCCACACAAACAAACAGATGGTGCCAAAAGTATGTCAGCCACAGCAAAGACACTCTATAAGGTCTCTTTAAGAGAGAATTTGACAGAAAATCCAAGTTATCTTAAGGAAGGCTGAAAAGAACAAATAGCACCAAAAGCTTGGATCACTAGGCTGTTATTACGAAATAAGCAGTCGGAACATAATTAAGAAAGATGGTTGCGAGTCAAAATGTTAATTTATTTTGTCTCTTTATACTAATAGTAAATTAAAATCTAAAATAAATTATGGGCTATTTAAACTAAACATACTTCTTGACTGAAGTAGCAATTTTACAAAACTAACTAAATCAAATTGGTCACCCAGCTATGGCCTGCCAATTTAAAAATGCATCAGTACTACAAACCACAGCTTATTATGCTGAAAAAGATGATGTACTAAAATAAAAACACAGCAAGCTCCTGTCCTGGCTTGATTGAGTCCAAGACCCTGTTCAGACCCCACATTAACATGGTTCCTCCTTGAGTCAGATACAAGTGGCCAGATCTAAGCACGACTGGTCCTGCCAGGCATTAATAATCGCCCTGAACGGTCAGATCTTGGTATCCTGCTATATACTCAGAAAAATTACATATTCACATTCACCTGCAGTCACATTTGTGTGGAGTTATTGAGGCTACAAAACTGTTAGAGGAGCTTATTTGCTTTAGCCTAAAAGGTGTAATGTGAAAGTGGTAAAAGAAGCATAGATGCTCCTGACTTGACCGAAGCTTCATCTTCATCCTCAAAACTTCACCGCAGCTGTTGTCCAACACAACCTCGGAGTACACCCAGCCCACATGCTGTGTGTAATAGTGAATGGACATGCGAAACATGACTTTAGAGCTACTTTCTGTGATTTGTGACTGACACAGACCATTCTGCAATACAGTGACCACAGCAGATAAAATCATCCCCAAATACATCACACTGCAGACAATATCTAGTAACAGGTAAGCATCTTGTAACCCACCTTTTATTAGAATACCGACAGAACACATTTTGTTTTTATTGCTAAGAATTACTACATGAACCTTCAGCCTGTCCTCCAAATATGTCCACAGATAAATGCTTAATTGTTTTAAATGAGCTGCCAGCAGTGTAGCTGTCTACCAACTGTGTCTAAAGAGTTTAACTGTCTTCTTCTAAACCGGAGACATCCGGGGTCTTACATCTGCTGTTTGAGGTGAGTCCCAGGACAGATTATGTTCAAACTGCTAAACTAATGCAGATAAATTGCCCCTGAACACCTTCAGAGGGGGTCTGAGGGAAACTGTCCTCAATGGGTTTTAATCGTTTTTATACATGTGCAGGCTGATCGGGTGCCCAAAAACAAACACTAGAAACAGGTCTGAATTAGGCTTATATGTAAGGGTGAAAATGACTTCATTCCTTATAAAAACAAAGGCCAAAGCTCTATACTCCTAAAACAAACAACTCAACAGAATGTATGGACAAGAATGGAACAATTAATTCAACTAAACTCAGATGCTACAGTATGTTTTCTCCTTAACACAGAGGATAAGTGTTGATTCTTTTAGACAGCAGCACCTAAATCGTTTTTTTTTTGGAGTTTCAAACATGGTCTTATCCAATGAACATTTAAATTTTTTTTTTTTTTTTAAACCAGCCAACTTTTCTCGTTATATATTTTTACTTTTGCAAGACACTGAAGTTCTTTTAACTACTCCTTATGCAAGAGTTTCAGCTCTTGTGAACCTCAGGAGCCTTTAAAATGGTTTGGTCAGCAGACACCTTAAACCATTAGAGAAGGATTACTCAGTACTGGGGATTTAAGTGTCTCTTCTGACTTTTGGGTATTTTACAGATAAAGAAGAATACAATATTGTCAGTGAAATTCACGAGTTTTCTCCAAAAACAACAGGATGCTTGGTGATGCAGAAGTAAGATGGTTAGTAATGCAGAAGGAGATAATCACCGAGAAGAACCAAGATGGCCATCACATTTCTAACACACAAAAACATCAACTGCAATTTAGATTTTTAAGGTTGTACAATGCCCCATTTGTACCCTTATTTTCCTGAATGTTCACGTAACAAATAACAGTTCCACCAGCAGAGCAACATCTGGATTTTCTGCTCGTCTCTGATCTTTTATGCATCTTTCTGGGATGAAGAGGAAGAGCAACAGAGGGAAAGATGAATGGGAATTCAAACGTAGCTCAAAGGTCCACCGATTGTACTGCGGCTCTCTGTAGTGAGAGGGGGTCACTTTGACCTGTTCGCACTGGGAGAGAGAACCAAGGATACATACAGAGAGAGAGATGACATCAGGGAAAGAAGAGGACTCGTGCTTTCATCTGCCCGCCGCTGGTTCAAACCACCACACCCCTGACAGGACACTGCTGTTGTGTGTGTGTGTGTGTGTGTGTGTGTGTGTGTGTGTGTGTGTGTGTGTGTGTGTGTGGTGTGTGTGTGTGTGTTGGGTCCGTACACGTGTGAATTAAAACTGAAAAGACAAGAAGCGCCAGCTTTGATGTCCCTCATTCACCAAACATACAAATGAAAACGTGAACAAATGAAGAGTCTAAGATTGTGTGTGTCCCAGAGACTGTCAATCTTTTGAAGTGAACCTCCAACTTCCACAGTTCCCTTGAATTCACCGATTCCCACTTCACTCAAAACAACCCGCCACACCAACATCCAAAACTAATGGACTGACATGGTCCATCGGGGGCCTGAGAACGTGCTCCAATGCAACAACAGGGGCCACCAATCAGGAGGACTCACTGCGCAAGATGTGTGTGTGTTATTGCACATGTGGGAAGAGGTTAAGGGGGCGACGGGGAGTCACAGTCTTCAAACGTAAAGCATTTCCTTCAAAAGGAATCTAAAAAGCAGCAGATCCCATATGTAATCAGCTGAATGCATTTTGATGCTAAACAACTACTCATTCACCACATACGTGGCTGGAAGTAGCACATGCATATGCAAAGGGCCGACTAAAACATGCTCAAAGCAGTAAGAGTGGAAGCTGAAGATGGATGCTGCAACGTTAGGTGGGCACAAACATCAAGGGATCACCATGTTTGATGATGAATAGATCTTAAAGTAGTGTTTACTTTATAGAAACCAATTTTCTTTTAAACTAAAAATGCATTTGATAAACATTTGAGAGGCCATGATTGCTAATGTCAGTGTCTACTGGTTATAAAGCGCTGCTCAATAGCTGACATACACTTACCATGTGCATGAATGTTGTACGATGACAGGCCATTAGTACCTAAGCTAACTTCACCCACAAAGTTGTTTTATTTTAGCTACAAACTGTGACAGAGACAAAGAGATAAAAGATTTTATCATTTACCCCTCCCAATGCCAAATCAGGATGGATAAACAGAGGATTTATGAAGATGAAAAATGAACGGCATTCATAGTAATGGACTGTATCTGTACCTTTTCGCCAGCACTGCAGCGTCATTGGTGTTTGCATGTGATAATGAACTGGATTAATCAAGTTAAATCATGTTTTCAGACTCTGGCTGACTCATCCAAATGATTTTATACAAAGTGGACTTTTTTAAAATCTATGTTGATTTCTGCCTCTGTCTGACCTGAAGCCCCCTGGGAATGATTTAACATCACTGTGTGTGACTGTAGGCATGGGAAAAGGAAAGTGGAGCTCAGTTTCAGGTTTCCTCCTGGTGCTGTGATTCAAAAGGCTCACTGACATACACAGGATGCATGAGGGCTTTTACTGATGCACCGTTTCTGTAAGGGCTTTACAGTATAAAAAAAAAAACCTAAGTCCAAAAAGTTTTTAACATAATTTGACGTTCCGTAATAATATTAAAAGTGGCACACAGTAGAGGAGTGTGGGGAGGAAATCAGAAGGAAAAGCAGTAAAAAAGTAAACTGCCTAAAAATGTCCTGTAGATTTAGAAATACATTTTTTATCTAAATGTTTAAACAGAGTTTCAGGTTCTGTTAATTAACACAGCAGGAGAGTAAGAAGGGATACTGTCGTTTGAATGGGCGAACAGCAGGAGAAATGGAGACAAAAACAGGACATGGCAATGAACATGAATGAACTGGTGAAAGCAAACAGAATGAAAAGGAGGAAAGGAGAGTAATAAACGGACTGAAGGACCCGAGGTGTGTTTTCTATAGAAAACAGACGTATCCAGCTGTCCCGTCCATCCAGCTCTGACCTGAAACCCCTCCAACAAACAGCTCCGCTCACAGCTGTCCACTGTAGCAACCCCAGGCAGCTTTCATTTGCTCTCATTCACTCACAGTTTCATCAATTCATCCATTTTTCCTCTTCACCAGTGCTTTAAGCCCACCAATTATCATCAGTTGGCCCCGGACGGCCCCCATCCTTGTTCCCGTTTCAGCTGGCCTTTCAAAAAGCCCTGCATTAATAAAGCCAGTGGTTACAAATAAAAAGGGAGGTGAGCGGCGATTATTCAAAGCCCTCCAAAGAGAGAGTGAGAGGAAGCCCAGGTTTCACACCCAGGGGGAGTAAAAGCACCGCCTGCCATTTGCGGGGCTGTCCAAGGGCCCGGTATAAAGACTAACTGGAATATTAATAGAGCAGGCAGGGACTTTAAAAGCCCTTATCTGAAAAAGAGGGTTTAGAGTAGATAAAAAAAACATCCAATAAAACTGACGTTAAACACGATCATGGTGTGGTTTAGAAAGATAGGAGGAGCTTGTTGGAAAAAGCATGTTTTACTCCACAACCAGAACATTTCCTTTAATGTACCAATAAAAAATAATCATGGGACTGAGTGGGCTTGAATACTATGATAAATAATACATTTTTTAAAAAATTTAAAATTTAGGTTCAAATTGAATTTGGTTTGAATTTTTTTTTTCCTTCTGTACACTGATTTATTCAACTTACTGTTACTGGAGAAAAACATAAGGCAACAATTCATTGCATGACCTTATTGCTGTTATTTAAAACAGGAAAGTAACAATTATTTTTACCATTGCTAGAATAATATAACAAACTGATTGTTACACTGTTATAAAAATTAAATGTATATTAAATGCTAAGTTTAACGGTAGATTTTAAGTAACATTTATTACAGTGAGCAACATTACTGTCCTACTACTTATAGATCACCTTTAAAACAGCCTTACATTAACAATGGATGGAGCTCCTTTCAGTTTCCACAAGACAACGGTCTGCGTTTTTCCGTAAGAGGACATTTTTCCAAGCAGCTGAGTTTGTCTTTCCTGCATGCGAGGAAGAATCGTGGCAGACTATTGTTTTTCCAGCTAGCTGACCTGCAGTGTACAGCAACAGGTGGGGTGGGGGGAGCATTGCACCATTCTATGCTCCATACAGCCCATCTCATTCAAATGAATTCAGACCATAGGAACAGTATATAATGATATTTTACTGGTTTTGAAAGCTTAACTGCAAAACCTTGCTATACCTTGATACAATCTATAGGAGATTTAGTTTGGGTCCAGAGTAGTTTCCTTGAGAAGTGGATGAAGCCGTCTTATGTTGATGGTAAAGAAACTACAAAAGCAGACGATAAACCGACCAGCAGGATTAGAAGGTCAACGTCGAAGTACTTCTTTTAAACAATCAGACTATGTGAGGAGTTTTTTTGTATACCCACATTAGTTTACTAAAAGATCGTCAAGGCGCTCAAAACATAGAGAGTCCAATGGAGTAATTTTAAGTTCAGGTCAGCCAGTCCTCGTTTTTAATTCAGCCCTGAAAAGAAGCAGCCAAGTGGACATTTAAACTAGACAAAGACATTAAAAGCCAGGCTTGATTGGCCCCTACTGATGTCAATAAACGTCTCTACGAGGACAGCCTTATACTCCTCACTTATGAGCCACATTTTGATGCAGCTGGAGTGATGTTGTCCTTTAAACGAAATGTTGTGGGGGATTAGTTATGATTGTGCTCGACATGATGCAGTCTCTAATTATTGAATATAGCTATAAGGTGTTCATGAAAAAAATTGCATATAGACAGTTTTTTTAAAGAAAAGGAAAAGCAAAAAACTATTACGCTGCTACAGTCTCTGATGTGAAATGATCTCACCTGAGAATTTGACATGTGTTTGTAAATGCCACTTACCTGCACACCTAAAGCTCTGAGCGGTGAGCCCCTTCTCCACAGCCAGGCAGGTGAGAATACTGAGGAAACTGGTGGTGACTGACTGCCGCTTGGCTCTCTGGGCCTCCCTCTGCCTCCTATCCCTTGATGGTTTGGATCTAAACAACACTCCTTGGAGATCTGGAGGTCCTTCACCTGATTCTCTCTTGTCCTCTCGTGTGGGCTGCTGTGCATCCACTGCCTGTTGCAGTGCCTCCACCCATTCCTGGGCTTTTATGTGATCGTCTGCCTGGAGTTTGAGGACCTCCTTGGGAAAAGCAGCCTGGAAATACTGCCCTTTATCCGTCCATGACTCTCCAGTCTCTGGTACAAGATCTTGCTGTACTGACAAGCAGGAAGCTAGGGAGTGCTGGAGGACCGGCTGGGACACAGACTCCCTGCCTTCAATAGAGAAGGCTTGGAGAGCAGATCTTGTTAAGACAAAAGTGAAGGCCCGCCAGTTGTTCTGATCCATCAGCAGGCGAAGAAGCCCAGCTTTCAGCACATCCTGGAAGCACTGGTTAAACAGAGGGAGGGTGGTTGGTCTACTCAGGACTCCAGAATTAATAGAAAGGGATGCCTCAGTTGAGGTTGGAGTGTCGCTATCCCCATCAGGTCGGGTGTCGAGGCCAGAAGGAGAGGGCGATGAGGAAGGTGACATTGGTACAGGAAATTTAGCACTCTGCTGAATTTCCACCCCGCTCTTATGCTTGCAGTTTTCCTGCCTTACGGGTCTAGCTGCCTGAACCTTCTCCCACATCAGCTGTCTCCACTGCATTGCTTCCCACTGGTTGGCTGCCCTTAGCTGGAGACGCGTGCTGTTGAAGAACAAGGCCTGGAGTGTGCGTTTGTCCCCAGGCTGGCTCATCTGACTGGACTGGCTGCAGGGTGCCGGTGCGATGACGCTCTGGCAATGTGACAAAGAGTAGGCAGTGCCCAGTTGGCGATTGGCACTGCTGTCCAGAGTGTAGAGGCGTAGCTCGCAGGGAGTCAGCTCAACAAAGCAGGGTGTCCAGCGGCCTCGTGGGCCCTCACGTTGCTCCATCTCACCCTGCTTCACCACACTGCTAGTGCTGCTTTTGTCAACTGGGCACAGAAAAGGAGAGATGAGATAAATGATTCATATTTGCATGTTCAGTATCAGTTTAGTCAACAACCCACTGATCAGCCAATTACTGCTTCTGTGGACACAAACGAGATGTTAAAAAAGGGCTTCTTTTTCATAACACTGACTCACGAGAGCTACTTTTCATTATTTCCTAAAGTGCTAAGAAAGTTCACTCATTTGTTTCTCTTTGTTTTGTGCCTCCTCTGCGTCCACGACTTATTTATCAAGTTTCCTTAAATTTCACCATTTTCATAGTACTGTCAATAGACAGACATACAAAAGGGGCGTGAAACACCAAATGTCAAATGACCTACAAAATACTGGAGAAAGCCTTAATACAAGAAAAAAGATTGGAGCAGTTTCTACATAAAAAGAGGAACAGAAAGAACCACCTGCAGAACACAATAATAAATGCCCCACAGCATTCACACAAATAGCAAAAGTATGTAAAGCTAAAGAAAGTCAGAACAATATTCAACACTTAAAACAGGGAAGGAAAGACAAGGAACTCTTTACATTGGAAAACAAATGTTTGCTCATTTATTACTTATTTTATTACTTGTTTATTAATTTGGAGGTGAGCAAAGCAAAGCAGCCTTTATAAAATCTAAATTAGAATCATGAGCCATGTTCTGATTCGATCTTAAGTATCAAGTCTTGAAACCTCTTCCTGCTGTACTTTATGTCAGCTGCACCCCCAATGGATTTTATGGCCATGTTGTTTTAAATCAGGGCCTAATTACAAAAACTGCATTACAGGCCGTGCATTTTATTTCGTTAATACAGCAGAAATGTGTTTTCCTAAACAATCTCTTTTTCACCCTTTACTAAGATGTGGACAATCATAAAAGGTTTACTGGCAGGTAGAGTTCCCCGTCTGTGTGTCATGTGTCCTGCTCTGGCTGCTATGCTGGACAGCTGTCCAGGAGAGTCAAATACTACTAATTAAATAGCGCCAGGTTTACAAAGCAGGAAAACAACTTTTCTCTACGTTTTGTCCTGTGTTTGAAATATGTTACGAATTAAATCAAAGAGACATATTAAAGCCGAGAATAGGCAGGTGTGTTGACAGAACACAATAGTTGCTTTCCTAAATGTGTTCACCCTTGTTGGAGCAGCATATCAAGGCTGACCTCCAGAAACTCAGGTTGGGACAATATACACTGCTCAAAAAAATAAAGAGAACACTCAAATAACACATCCTAGATCTGAATGAATGAAATATTCTCCTTGAATACTTTGTTCTGTACAAAGTTGAATGCGCTGACAACAAAATCACACAAAAATCATCAATGGAAATCAAATTTATTAACCAATGGAGGCCTGGATTTGGAGTCAAACACAAAATTAAAGTGGAAAAACACACTACAGGCTGATCCAACTTTGATGTAATGTCCTTAAAACAAGTCAAAATGAGGCTCAGTATTGTGTGTGGCCTCCACGTGCCTGTATGACCTCCCTACAACGCCTGGGCATGCTCCTGATGAGACGGCGGATGGTCTCCTGAGGGATCTCCTCCCAGACCTGGACTAAAGCATCCGCCAACTCCTGGACAGTCTGTGGTGCAACGTGACATTGGTGGATGGAGCGAGACATGATGTCCCAGATGTGCTCAATCAGATTCAGGTCTGGGGAACGGGCGGGCCAGTCCATAGCTTCAATGTCTTCATCTTGCAGGAACTGCTGACACACTCCAGCCACGTGAGGTCTAGCATTGTCCTGCATTAGGAGGATCCCAGGGCCAACCGCACCAGCATATGGTCTCACAAGGGGTCTGAGGATCTCATCTCGGTACCTAATGGCAGTCAGGCTACCTCTGGCGAGCACATGGAGGGTCGTGCAGCCCTCCGAAGAAATGTCACCTCACACCATTACTGACCCACTGCCAAACCGGTCATGCTGGAGGATGTTGCAGGCAGCAGATCGCTCTCCGCTGTGTCTCCAGACTCTGTCACGTCTGTCACATGTGCTCAGTGTGAACCTGCTTTCATCTGTGAAGAGCACAGGGCGCCAGTGGCGAATTTGCCAATCCTGGTGTTCTCTGGCAAATGCCAAGAGTCCTGCTCGGTGTTGGGCTGTGAGCACAACCCGCATTTGTGGACGTCGGGCCCTCATACCATCCTCGTGGAGTCGGTTTCTAACCGTTTGTGCAGACACATGCACATTTGTGGCCTGCTGGAGGTCATTTTGCAGGGCTCTGGCAGTGCTCCTCCTGTTCCTCCTTGCATAAAGGTGGAGTAGCGGTCCTGCTGCTGGGTTGTTGCCCTCCTACGGCCTCCTCCACGTCTCCTGGTGTACTGGCCTGTTTTCCTGGTAGTGCCTTCAGGCTCTGGACACTACGCTGACAGACACAGCAAACCTTCTTGCCACAGCTCTCATTGATGTGCCAACCTGGATGAGCTGCACTACCTGAGCCACTTGTGTGGGTTGTAGAGTCCGTCTTAAGCTACCATGAGTGTGAAAGAACCACCAACATTCAAAAGTGACCAAAACATCAGCCAGAAAGCATAGGTACTGAGAAGTGGTCTGTGGTCCCCACCTGCAGAACCACTCCTTTATTGAGTGTGTCTTGCTAATCGCCAAAGATTTCCCCTGTTGTCTATTCCATTTGCACAACAGCATGTGAAATTGATTGTCAATCAGTGTTGCTTCCTAAGTGGACAGTTTAATTTCACAGAAGTTTGATTTACGTGGAGTTATATTGTGTTGTTTAAGTGTTCCCTTTATTTTTTTGAGCAGTGTATATAGAGCTGTCAGGAAAAGAAACTGACTCTTCAGTGTCTGGAACATCAGCGGCGAATAAGTTGGACACAATCACGATGCTAATGCTGAAGCATGAAATACTGATAAAATGTGGTATGCTTTGTTACGGCATTTTAGAGCTGCTGAGCTGTCAACCATACAGGTAGCATTGGTTTTATGAATTTTAAAGTAGTATCGAATGGCTTTGTAAAAGTAAATCACTAATCTTAACCTTGACAACTACAGTTAAAATTTTCTACCCTTCAACATGTAGATACACTAAACTAAATCTCACAATAACTATATATACTCTATACCGCCTTCCAAAAACATCTCTAGCTTTTCAAACGTATCTTTAAAAGATTATTTAAGTGTTAAAACCGATGTTTTTTCACTTGAAAAGCTGTTCTTACTGGGCCGAGAGCTTTAATTAAAATATCAGCAATCACTTCTAATCAATTTCTAAACCAGTCCGACAACCTCATTTTGCTGCAATACATAGACCAAATGGGCAAAAATGCATTATTTTTTCTTCAATGCACTGGATCACTCATCTAGAAAACAGTAAAATGGAAAGCTCTGGTTAACTTAAGTGTGGGGTGTGCAGACTCTCATCAATCTTATCAAACCAGCAGCAGACACGGAGTCACTCAAGATCACGGACTTTGCATGTTAACAAAGCTTTTGCTAAAGGGATAAATAAATATGCAAATAAGTTTAACTGGAATCGGGCCTAACTGATTGGCAGACTTTATGCTTGGGAGAGTCCAGATGAGAATTAGGAATTGTGGAGAGTAAAACTGCTTTATTAAATTAGCCTCCGCATTTATCTGCTGTATTTTCACATCCCACACTAATAGTCCAACATATATATGCACCAGCTTTCAATCCTAACTAATACTTCACACTCAATACCACTAAATAACTTCCTAGTGTTTCACTCAATCATGCTGCAAACCTCTAATTTATAAAACTGGCTAACTTTCAATTTGACACAGTTTTCCTTGCTGGAACACGTTAATATATCAATCTGTTCTCCAAATAAAAGTCCTTTCGTGTCACTCAAGTCTTCGCATGTTTTTGTTGCACAATGCCTATGTAGATTGGTTACAAGAAAGAAACAAAACAAATTTTTCATAAAAGCAGATATTTAGTGGAGACACCAGTGTTAAGATAGTTACATTGTTACTTTTCTTGGTATGTATTCAAAAATACGTTACATTGGTCTAAACATGGGGAAATAAAGGGGATTTTGAAGTCCTGCTGTGTCTCTGAAGTATGTGTTTTATTGTTGATACTAAGCTAAGCTGAATAATGTGTGGATACTGGGATTAAGGGTGTAAAATCCAGTGTTCTGCTGCCTTCAAGACTTACGGATTTTCTTCGATATTAGAAGATCGACTGGCCATCTGTAAATTATATTTTATTGCTATGTAAGCAAACACAAGTTTTTGGATAATTATTAGCTGAATGACTTAAATGTTTCACTTTAATTTTTAAGCATCCAGCATGCCAAGGTGAGTAAAGCACCTGGATAGTCTAGGTTGAGATGCAATAATATTACTGGGACATTGCTACGATACGAGTAACAGTTGCTGTTGTTCTGTAGCAGTGGCAAACATGTGCAGTATACATGGCCAATGAGAGGTGTGGCACCCATACCGGGGAATTTCATGTCAAAAAAATCTACAGTAGCCTGGCTTAGCTGGTGATCAAATTGGATATGCTACAGTGCTATATTGTCAAATGCCTCCTACATCATTAAAACAAAAGGCAGATATGAAATATTGAAGATGCACAATGTAGCGAATTGGAATTGTCACCGCAGTATCAGTGTGTGCATTTTCCCAATCGCAAAGGGCTTGCTTGTGCAAGACATGTATGAGTTCTTCCCTCAGTCTCACTATGGATTAGTCTCAATTACATAACATGCCGTAAATGAGCTCACTACACAAACTAAGTAATAACAGGTTTGTTTTTAAAATATATTGGGAAAACAAGGCCACAATTTTGAGAACCAACAAATATCTTCTTTAATCAAGCCCAAAGGAACCCAAAATAAACTTTACATCGACTTTGTCCAAATACATATACAGTGTGCATATTGTTTACATAAAATTGTGTTAATCATTTCTATTTACTGCTAAACATCCCCAGCTATCACTAATGGAAAACCAAACAGGCCCCTTATTTGTTATTTATGTGAATAAAGAGGCACACCGAGGCACAGCTAAATCATTTTGCCTTCTGCTTATTACCATCTTTTTCCTACTTCTCCTCTTTCAGTGCACATCTCGCCAGCCTAAACAGCCTGATACCTTTTCACACATATGCTAATACTAAATAATCCTGCCAGTATCAGCGGCCACGTAATTGGATTGCCTCTTCTCTCGCCTCATTTGAGTCCATTTGCTGACAGGATTACGGGCTATTATACCCCACGATCCCTTCGGATCTCCTCAGGTCTTCGGATAGTCAAAACACACAAACAAATGGGCTCTCTACGTGTGTGTGTGTGTGTGCGTGTGTGTGTTGGGCTCTCAGTCTGAAAATGGACAGTCAAGCCACAGCTGTGTCATTTTAAGTTATCATCATCTTCTATCATTATTGCTTTCTCTGGGGATGCTTCAACCTAAGTACAGCACACGCCTCGATCTGCAGTACAAATAGTAGGGGACTTCTGTCCTCCATAAGCCTCTCAAAAGCATTCACTGAATGGACTGCCGATCAGAGTGGAGGAGGAGGTGGTGAGGATGCCTCTCGCAGGTAAGGGCCAGCCTTCTGGTGAGAATCAAGAATACTTCAGGTTCAATAATTTGGTCAACAGAGGGCATGACATCAACTTCAAAGAGTCAAAGCAACAATTTGCACCATAAATGTCCAATTAGGTAAATGCTATGCCAAGGGGGTGATTTACCTAAATAAGAAAAATTAATCCAGGGGTAAACTGTAAAAGCACAGACAAATGGATTAAGAAACAATGATTACCTCAAACGTCTGCCAGGTCACAAGTTCATGTGTTGGGTGTGGAATATAATAGTTGTTAACTGTTTACTTTGAAAAAAGGGCAGGTGTCAAACCCAGAGCAATGTAAATCTGCTTTGTGTCTGTTTATTGCTACAGGTTGTCTTACAGACCACGCTCTGTATCTTACTATGGCAAGCACAAGGTTCCTAAACTACTTTAATGTTAAAATGTGATATTTTACCAGCGCTCCCAGTCCTTGTTGGCCCATATAGATAATACTACAGCAGTACGTTTAAATATGGAAGCCACAAATATGGGCAGACGGAAAATATAATTATTTTAATGAATTAATTAAACATATAATTAATCTATCTTTTCATGTTATCCAGACCTGTAGAAATCCTTAAATCAAAATCGAAACATTTCCAGATTGTGTAGAATCCTGGAAGCATCTTCTGATGCGAACAATCATAAAAGCTCCAGTACAACCATATCCATCAGGGACTGAGTTGGTGAACGTGCCCCTAGATATGGCATTCCTGCTTTCTTCCCCATGAAGATTATCAAAGATCCTTTTACTTACTCTGGATTAGCCAAGTGTACCAGATGCACTCATCAAGGTTATACTGGAATGGGGGTATTCTTGGTATATTAGCTTTCAATTTTTTTGAGGAAAATAGTGATTAAATGTGGTGACTTTTTTGTCATGGACACATGCTTTATTTTGGTTTCTTATTGCAAGCCTGCATGCTAGCTACACTGCTGCCAGGCTCCTCTCCAGGAAACACAGGTTAGGGGAAAACAAAGGTCCAGTGTGCCGTTGTCCTGCAACTTTTGGATGCATTTCTGTTCCAACATCCCTGTCCAGCTTGCAAAGCATGGGCCAAGGTGAACATGGTGCTATTTATAAAATTGAGGCAGCAGTTTATTCATTCAGATGTCAGGAGAACAAAGTCTCTTAACACCCAAACAGCAGCAGGACTTATCCAAGAAATGAGTGAAACTCTTCAGCAAACAAGAAACCCCTTTCACATCATAGCTCCAGAAAAAAAAAAAGAAAACACAACCAAAATAACCCCATTACAGATTATTCTGTGCTTTAACATTATATAGGGCATTCCTCAGAGATCACTGGATCTGGCTTATTTGCAGATAATTCTGCTGTGTGTGTTCTTGCAGCTGTAAATAATGCCGAAAATGATCCTTCATATCGACAAAAAAACGGAAAAAACCCCAAAGATGTTATGAATGGAGAAAAAAAAAATTTGTTTTTCCCGAATCGCTTTTCACACACCAAGAGTGATCAACAGAACATTGTAGGTTGCAAAACTGAAGTTTTTTCTTTAAGTCATTGTGAAACCAAAAGTAATTTACACAAAACACCAACAGTGAACCAAAGAATTTCCATTTTGCAATAAAGGATCCAAAATCATGCTTAATTTAGGCTAAAATGTTTTAAAGAAACAGCTTTAGATTCTGTCTCTTTAAAACATTTCCCTCAATTTGTGAATACATTTTTTATAAACAACAACTCAATGAAGGAAGTTTTGAACAGAAAAAATATAATACTGGGCACATGCACATAATCTGATAAATGCGTCAGTTATCATGAAAATAAAAAGGACAGTGTACGTATTATAAAATATAATTGTACAATTTCTGATAAATACTCTGGTTTCAAAACCAGGGGCCAAGGCTAGAAGTGGTTAACTGAAAGATACAGTGGAGAGAACAAGTATTTCATACACAGCCGATCTCATTTTAAGCACCCAAAAGAACACAAAAAAAATCTAGTATACCATTTTAAAAATGTAATCATAAATATAACGAGTTAGAGCTAAACACTCCATGATGTCTAAAGTAGGAATCACCTTCAAGTCATTTTGGGATTTATTTTTTTACTTTATAATTATAATTAAATGAAAGACATCTTTTATATGCACTCACCGTCCTGCTGCTGGTTGAGAATCATGTTCTTCAACATGTTGCAGTCCACTCTGGGCAGTCCATTGTCTGTGTATGCAGACGGTCGGTAGTTGACATCTGACCTGGACCGATTGTGTCCTTTTTTAAAAACTGACTTAGAAGAGGAGTTTCCAGTGTTGTTGGTGCACTCCTGTATATGGGCCACCAGGTCATTGGTGGAGCGGGCTCGACTTCTCTTGCCGTGCCTCAAACCTATCCCCAGACCCAGCACACTGAAGTTGTCAGCCCAGGCCAGGCCAAGGGGCCCCACCTCTGACTGCTCTCTGGCCAAAATATTCCACACACCGCTGGAGCTCAGCTTCCCCAGAGCAGCACTGGACACATCCTGCAGCTGCTTAGGCTGCCTTGCAGGCAGGCGGTTGCTTGTTTGAGCGAGGCTTGAGCCTTGACCCTGGATCCTATCCATGCAGTGGATGAAGTCCTCTGTTGCCTCCAGAGCAGGGCTAATATCACCCACTACATCAAGTTGCTCAAGACCCTCCATGGCTGTGAAAGGATGGGCTTTTCCTTGAGTAACAAATCTTATGACAAGACAGTTTTCCAGAGCTGGCACAAAAGCCTGGCAACCATGACCACTAAGCAAAACTAGCATTTACATGGACATATGTGAGTATTCTGGGCATGCAAACCAGGCATGAAGAGAACCATATTCAGGATGTCTGAAAATTTCTCAAATATTGGTTTAAAGTCTATCCCTGCTCTGCAACTGAAGGCGTCTTCCACTTTTAAAGTCTTACAGCGTCCCTTTTACAGCTCTAAAAAATTGATGTCCTTTAAAAAAGGAAAATAAAGTTTTCGGATTCAGAAATCCACTGTCCTGACACTGAAATCACTGCTCTAGGTGGTTATGAGGTCAACTGACAGAGTCTTTGCTGTAACAAAAGAGAACAGAGAAAGAGGAAGTTAAAACGAGATGTGCAAAACAAACACCAACAGAAACACCACTGGCAATAAGAAAACTGTGATTCGTTTTCTAAAAGAAGAAAGAAAAGCACTTATGTTTGAGTTGATGTTGCTCATTTAAACCGAGACTTCGTTAAGGCAAACATCAGGTAACAAATAAAGAAGATTTAACTTCAAACATACCAACAGTATCTTGATTAGCTGAATAAAGTTGATCATCCTGTCTTCTATGTCCCAGTGAAATAATGCTCGACTTCCTCAGCTGTTTATCAGAGGACTGAGGAGCGAGGAATCAGGCCTGGGTGGGGTTTCCATCCATCTGGCCGACGTGCTCATCCTTTCTCATCCTCCTCCCTCCATATACTGTTTTTATACGCTGTGTCATTTGTGTTCCTATTGATTTTTCTCCTCCTATATAAATTAATTATTTAATGAACATTACATCTATAGAATGCATTGGTAGTGGTTCAAATATGCAATCATTCAAGATAATTGGTTAAAACCACATAATGGGACTTTGTAATGGGGTTTTGAGGATGAAGTAATATTTTAAATTTAGTTATTTAGAAATTTGAAGCCTTAATTATTCAGATCTGTTTCTTATTTTAATATATATATATATATATATATATATATATAATATATATATATATTAATATATATATATATATATATATATTATATATATATATATTTTATATTTTTATTATCCTCTCAACAATAAACTGTTTTAATGTAACAGCCAAAGTAGCGTAATGTTCTCGATCTTTAAATCATTTTAGATTTAAAAGAGTCACCTATGTTTTCAAAAGAAAGGCATACTTTCCCAAATTTTGGGAGGTTGATTATTTTTTTACTTCGTTCCTGAAAAGATTTTTAGTGTATGCTTAGAAAAGAAGAACGGGGCATGAGTCAATCATTCCTATCAAGCACGTGATGTTCTTAGCCATGTTCAATGAAGCTTCCTTCTGAGCAGAAGTGGCTGAATGTTTATTGTCCTATTTAGTATAAAATTTGAATGAAAGCCAAAAAAAACTTGTTTATTAAAAGACAAAAACTTTGTGTTGTACCTAACATTTTCCAAACAGTGAAGATCATAATTTCTCAATAAAATCCTACCCTAAATGATTAAATGTCTCCCATTCTTGCACTGCGGGCAGGGGCTGTACAAAATCATTCAGAGGGACACAAATGGTCCCTGGGCCATACCTTTGACACCCCTGCGTTTGAACTCTTAAAAAGCATTTGGAAGCAGTATAATTGTGGTGTGAGGATAAAAAGGTTGTAAAATAACACAAATCTAAATTATTTTTTATTTGAATTGGCTGAATTCAGATGATTTGAAGCGTAATCGCTTCTTTTTTAGCAAATGATTAGTATTGTCCAGTTTGTATTAATTAACATTAACCACATACACCCACCATATTGCGAATGACATCACGTGCCTACAGACTCAGCTCTGAGTTCATTGTTATGAGTTACTCATTGAAAGTCCTCCTGGGCTCTAGATTAATCACAGGAAACCACATCAATCATCCAATCAACTCACTGCAACAGTGTAGCTGTAAAATATTATTTCTGTGCATATAAATATTACAAGTGCATCACATACTAAATGAACTGATTGTTTACAGGTACTACTTAGCTATTTTAACCAATCAAATGTTTAGAGACAACAACTAGGTGAGTTTTTGCTTTTTTCATCTTAAATTTCTCAGTGACTACTTTCTGATGACAAATGCTGTGCTGGCAGTATCCACACCATCGTCAACTGACCAGAAATGATTAACAGATCACATTTGTCACCAATGGTTGGAGTAGTGTAAGGAAATGAAAGGACAGCATTTACTACAGCCACCCACCAGGGATCTGCAGACAAGCATCAAGCCCACGAGACAATACATGATGTGCGGTTCACGGGAACAAGACAAAATGTTAACATTTTGGAGAAAATTAAGAATCTTTTTTTTTTTTCCACAAGTGAAGGTTCCAGAAATCATAAGCTGTGCAATCCACAATCTCTATGCTTTACATTTGGTATGAGGTTATTTTTCTGAATTTGGTTCATGCAAAACATGTGCTCTGTTCTTGTGTCCAAAATATTTAAGTTTAGATCAGTCTGTCCATAGAACATTTTTCACAACTCCAGGTTTTTCTCTCTGGCAAATGACACCTGCCTTACCTGCTGATGGTGGTCAGAGGGCTCAGTGGCGCAGACTGTATGGCCGCCTCACTTCTGTCAGTGTGCCCCAGGGCAGCTGTGGCTGCAATCTAGCTGACCACTGTCCGTGTGTAAATGTGTGGATGAATGGGTGGATGACTGATTGTAGTGTAATGGGCTTTGGGTTCTCTGGGGACTTGATAAGGTGCTATACAAGTGCAGGCTATTTACCATTTAGAGATAAAATGTTTCCTCCATACATGCCTCCAATGAAAGTTAAAGATGTGCAGTCCATTTCTGATTGTGGAGGCATGAACTTTCATACCAACAGTTGTCAGGACCTGCTGTAGATCCAGTGTTTTTGAGACTTCTTTTACCATCATGTGGTCTGCTTTCAGGGTGAACCATCTTGTACGACCAAACCTTTCGGCAGTTGTTTTGAATGTCCTTCACTTTTAGCCTGCAGACACCAGAGAGCCTGATTTGATATGCCTGTGTGTAATTTTTGCCATTTTGTTAGTCAAGTGTGAGTGCATTTGGGCGTGTTCTCACCTGAGGTTGCATTTTTGTAAATTACAGTTTAAATAAAACTTTTTTTTTTCTTAAATTGAAAGTCTTTGATTGTATCACTTGAATGCCTCAGTATTGTCTAAATCTGCTAAAGAAAACTGTCTGCCAAAGGGTGTTTTAGTTCTTTCACATGACAGTATAGCACCATCTATATAGCATGCATGTCTCAATTTCATTTTTTTTTTGTTTTCACAAATAAAATCAACGTTTTGCCAAATCACAAACTATTTTAATAAAATATTTGTTCAGTTACTATCAAGTTCAGGGTTGACCAAAGTATTTAAAATTTAAACTAGAGATGGTAAAATGCAGTCTCCATTCTTAAAAATTTTGAAATAGTCATTTAATTCAGTCCTGTTAGGAAGCTACAAAAAAGTTTTCAACTTTAGCATTGTAAGTCAGTGTACATCCATATTTTCTCATTATGCTTAGAAATATTTTGTATCTTCACTGTAATATTGACACTGTTTTTGTTTTTATAAATTGACAAGATAAGTAAAATCCTACCATACACACAATTTAAAACTGGTGGGTCCATCACGTTAGTGTTTTCAGTCGGCTAAACGGAAGTCCTTATTGGTCCACTGCATCCAGGTTGTCTAAACTTTCCACTCACAAATTAAATTGAAATTTAATTCATGGAGTACATTCCTAAGTTATCCAAACATTACACAGCAGCGCTACAAATCCAGACAGAAATATCTGAATGAGTTCAGACAGACTCCCCACTGACCTCTCCCAGCTTGCTGTTGAAGGGCGCTATGTCGGATTCAGTAAATATTTCCGCAGATGACATTGGCTGGATTCTGCTTTTAGGTTATTACACATATCTGTGTATCCTCAGCCGACATCCTTAATGTGATGGAAACCACACACGGCAAATTTTGCAGGGTACTTTCTACACAGCATCTTACAATCGGTTAGGTTTTCCCAGGGGCCAGTCTAAGGGGATCAACCTGCTAATTTATATCAGTCCAATACAACGCCCCAACAAATTCTGGACTCAACAGAACTAGGGCTACCTAATATTAGAAATGCATGAGAAAATTATTTTATTTATGGTGTGTGTTCTCATAAAGATGCTTCTATCATGCTCTGTGAATTTAGCATCTTGGACCTCATCATATGTATCAAGTGAGGTCATCTACTGCAGTCAGACTCCATCCAACAGGCAGAACAGATTATGCAGAGCTTGAATTCATGACACAACAAAATCTGCATTCTCAAGAGCACTTTAGAGCACTGTAATATTAATTTGCAATGATTATATATCTTTAATTACACTATATTACACTAAACATTTACTAGGTTATCTGTTTGTGGATTTTTTTTCAAACAATGTTTGATCAGAATAAAATCTAATTTAATTCATATATTTGCAAAAACATTTTAATATGTAAAAACATTGCAAATACATGTCAGATGCACAATCCCTTCTATTTATTATGAATATCTTTACAAATTGTTTACGTATTCTAAGAAAAATAAGATATATATTAGGTGTGTTTTTTTTAAACGTCTGATCGTGCGGATCTTGCGTTTTAAAACAAATTTTTATTCCTCTGAGGCTGCAGATCATAGATTTACTATCTAACAATAACAGGTGACGTGTGTAAACAGACATGGTGTTATCTGAGAAAAGTCACACATACTGTGATTTATTTTTACTTCCCCCCACTAGAAATGGTTCTTCTTCAGATGTTAATCGATAAATTCATGTAAAACTGAACCCAATTACTAACACACCAGAATTCAAAAGCACTGGTTTTGTTGAAGGAAATCTTTGGAGAAGGACTCTCCATCACTGTAATGATGCCAGTGGCCGTCAGAGACCTATAATCAGCAGCTTCTACCAACTAGTCCTACTCTAGTGTTTACCTCCGAAACCATTAAGACTCAGCATCTTTGTACAGGACGAATTGAAGCCACAGTCGGCTTTCTGTACAGTTTTAGTAATTTACAATGTACCTTAGACCGGTGTTTCTACAACTACCATTCGTAAGCAAAGTAAGTAAATTAAATAATCACATATTTGACAAGCGAACCTGGCCGAACTAGGCCTGTTTATCCTTTGCTAATGTGCGCTAACAGCTAACGTTAGCCGCTCTCCATCATGGATCAGTGTGACTTCAGCATCACAGATAATGTTCCACCAACTCTCAATACAACCACAGTGTTTTGCTGAATCGATGCTGCAGTGCCTGGTAGGGAAACTGCCGCCATGCTCCAACCGGTAAAGATAAATCAGACTCACCTTACTCTGTTTACCATTATGTCATTCCAGTCCGTCGGCCTGAAAGTCCCCGGCGTGCAACTTAGGCTGGAGAATGGGGTTCCACATAACGTCCCTAACGTCTGCATAATCACTTATCGTCCACGGAAATAAAAAAAAGTCAGATGCACAGAAAAAGGCTATAACCAAAATCCGACTTTGTGATCACAGGTATTCACCGCATGCAAGTTGTACAAATGCACCGGTGTAAACTACCATTTTAAAAATAAAAACTCAGTAAATTACTTATTTATACCTGCTTTTACCTGGAAAAATAATGGGGCACAAAATTAATCCCTATTAAACATTTGACAGATTAAGAGGGGAAAAAACATCTTAATCCAATGTATTTCAATATATATCAAATATATTTAGTCTATTGTTTACCAGACCTTTTATTTAAAAAGTGATTTAAAAAAAAATATGCAGTCATTTTCGAGCAGTCATGACTATTAAGTGGTGAGTTCAGTTAACTTTAATTTATTTTATTCAGCTCATTTCATTTCAATATACCAGTACTTACTCTGCAAACTCAAACTCAAGTTCATGTGGGCCTCTGAATGAAAAATGGATCGGAAAGTGCAATGCAAATATTTAAACCTTGGGAAAGCTTGTTTTTTAACCTAACCCTGCTTCTATTTTTTTCACAACTTTCTCCCTGACTTGCTTAGTATCTTGGTCTTCACAATGCTATTTGTTCACTAATGTCCTCTAACAAACTTCATAAGGTTCATACTTGGAAATACAAGGTTCATACTTGGAAAAATGAGCAACTCCACTGCAGCGAAATTTTCTATGCCTTCCAGTGTTTTTATGATATTGGATTTCTTTAACTGTGAGAACATACAACTCTCATTTATATGACTATTAAATCAAATGTAACAATCTGTTAGCAGCTCACCAAACCAGTAGAGCTTAAGATACAATTTGATGTTAGCTGTTCATCTCTAGCTTTTTTTTGGAACCTTACACTGCCAAATTTTCTATTGGCCCTAAATATTTTCCACATTCTTGTTCACCACATCACCAGATATGGAATTCGGCTGCGATCATCAAGAAACGTTGCCATACGATGGAACATGTGATGTTTTACCTTAATTTTTGTCAAGCATGTGTGCCTTGTTTTTGAGGAGGTAGATGCAAAAAAATAAAAAAATGGCCCTATCCTGCAATGGTGAAGAATATTTTTTTTTAAAATCCTGCATCTGGATTGTGATCAGGATCACCACCATAATTTAATGGATTCTTCCGTGGGCTAAGGAACACCTCTGGTAAAATATTCATAAGAATTCATCTGTAACTTTTTTCGCAAATGAAAACATTACCTCTTTGGCAGATAGGTGACCTCTGAAAATAGTTGGCTGCACTGTATTGTATGTAGAGGTATCAGTGTAAAGAGGGCTGAATGCATTAGCTCACCACCATTTACAGATTATATTTGTGAGAGTGTTTGGAACTTGTATCATTTTCCTTCAGCTTCAAAATTTCCAGTAGTTTGTGTTGGTCTATCAGATAAAATCATAATGAATGCACTGAAATGTTTGATTGTGGTGTGAAAATGTTCCAGGGATATGAATATTTTGCAAGTATGAACTTAATGTAAATATAGTGATTTTTCCTTCTCAAAACAGGCTAACTTAATATGACATATTTTGACCGCACCTTTAATATTTTTTGCTTAAATACGCATGATAGATTAGCAAACAGACAATCATATTATTAGATTTTTTTGTAAATTCAATCAAAGACAAAATAAAGCAAATGTTTGAGGAAAAAAACGACTTAAAATTACATTAAAATTAATAAATAGTAAGTGCAAAATGTCCAGCTGAAATAAGAGAAAGCAGCCATCATCATCACTATTGTCTCATTCACCTTGTAGTTTATATGGTTGTATTGTTTACACCAATTTTGATTTTAAATTATTCTAGTTTAAGTCTTTGATGGCATTTTCCCTGTTGAAATTCAATAAGTTGAAAACATATCACACCATGGCACATTTGTCTGTTTCCATTCTTCATTTTATGAGCAAGGATCAAAGATGTTTTCCAAAATCTTAGGAACCTTTTAGATTTTTCAAGAACTGTACTCTGATGTGTTTTGCATCAAACCAATTCTGAAACACAGTGCATTTCCATTATCATCATTACCATGAAATGGGATGAAAATCTCTAAAAAGCATGATCAATACCAAGGATAGCAGCAGGATGTTGTACATTTACTTTGTCTCACAAAGAAAGGTCACAAAATACATCTGCACTGACAAATCTGACCAAAATGAAAAGAGGGCAGAAGAAAGGAGGACACAGCAGAGGTGAAGAATGGGATTCTGCTAATGGGCTGCTTGAAGCTGACCTGCCACCCAAAGTATCTGTCTAACGTAGTAAAACACATAATGCTCGTCCACAGTTCTCCCGAGGGCTGAAACAATGTAAGGCGCCCATTGAGTACCTCTTATTGTTAAAAATATTTGAAGACTCAGTGAGTTGGACATGCTCAAATGTTTCGTGTATCCTAAAAAACACTGCCCTGGTGTATTTTGTTCTGGTTAATAGTCATTTTACTAGTCATTTTACTGCATTATGAACCCATTCTTATGTTGTACTGGTGTGGCAAAAAAAAAAGCTTCAAATGTTCCACAAAAAATAACTACAAGTGTCAGCAATACAATCTCAAACATTGGGTTCCTTTTAAAGATTTTAAATACCCATTGTATTCTGTTAAAAGCAACTGATTGAAACTAAAACAATCTTAAAACCTTGTCTCAAACATGCCCTTTATGAGCACATCATTATCTGCGTTCATTGAACACAAAAACAGCTTTGTAAATTGTTGAAAGCTTTGAAACTGTTTTTGGCTTGCAGTTTCCATTCAGCTTTTGTCATGTCATCTGTCATAATTTTACATCGTCTGAAAGAAAGTCCAGACATCCGTGGAGCACTGCTCCGTCTGAGCTTTAGAAATCCTTTTAGGGTAAGTGCCTGCGTCTGGAAATCAAGACCGATGCAACAAATAAGCATCAGCTTTAGGATTTAGACCGTCTCTGATCTATCATTCCCCATCTGAGAGCGATCTCACATGCCCCGTCCCTTGACTAGTGCACTTGGGCCTCTCTCTGTCCTCAGTCTTGCCTGTTTCCATCTTTATTTTGATCAAACCATGTTCTGCTGCTGAGGACTAAATTATGATTAGATTTAAGGATATGCAGTGCTTTCATCTGTCTGCTGTGTGTTCAATGCTGCTCCCCTCTAACCCTCCTCAAGCCAGCTCCCTGACCCCCCAAACACACACAACACAATGGATGTCTACATCAACTCACTCACAGGCAATTGAAAAGCAGAGTGGCCGCTTGGTCCCCATGGAAACGCGTATATATGTGTGTGTTTAGTAAATGTTTGCCTATTCACATATGAACAGAGCGCTTACCGTGGGACAGCCTAGATGATGTGTAGTTATAAGAAATGATTCTGTTGTGTCTATATCATGGCAAAACCAGTCAGTGCACAGGTACAGTTGATCTTTACTGTAAAGTGAGAGGCTTAATAAGCTGCACAACTGAGGCCTACGCTATAGAGGTGTTAATGCTGGAGAAAGAGAGCTGCTTCACGCTGCTTGAAGAAAAACATAAATTTTGAGGCTTACATTTATGACAAAGTAGTTCATAACATTAGTAGAAGGAAAATGCATTTTTCTTTGTATTTTTTCAACAAAATCTGAAATGTTTGCTTTTGTATTCATCTTCCTTTATTTTCATACCCCTATATGAAATTCATTGTGACTAATTACCCCCCAGAAGTCCATGATAGATATGTTGAAAAGAGTCCAGGTGGGTTGTTTATACAAAGACGTGTATTATGAAAGCGAACTGTTAGCTACCAAGAAGGCCTCAGAGGATAGAGGTGGTGTAGAGAACGTTAGTTAACAAATCGTGAAGATCAAGGAACACAGTGGAGAGGTCAAAGAAAAAGTTGTTCAGAAGTTTACAGCAGGAGTATGTTTTATAATAATATCCCAAGCTTTGAACAAACACACAGCAGCTGTCCCTGTTTAAATCATTAATTTTGAGAAAGAGAAAGGCATATGCAGAGTTTTTTTTATTATATTTTTTTAAGTTTTAAATTCCCTGGGTGGCACAAAAAAGCCCACTCTATGACACAACAAAACACCACAACTGACGGCCCTGGCAAGGACCGCATCATCCACAGAACCTGCTTCAAGTTTTATCCTGTTGGATGTTTTTCTTTAACAAGTTTCTCAGCGTTGATGGAGCTAAATTTAAGACAATTATCAAAAGACCTCAGATGGCAATTCAGATTTACCTATCAGCAGGACAATTGCCCTAAACATATAGCAAGAGCTACAATTTAAGGGTTTAGATTAGAGAATATTTATGTGTTAGAATGGCCCTGTCAAAGTCCAGATGTAAATCCAGCTGAGAGTTAATAGTGAGACAATGATTTTCACAAATGCTTTTGAAAACCATGTATCACTTTTCTTTCTCTTCATGTTAATGCACAATTTGGTGTTAGTCTATCACAGGGCTTATTATATTTACCACCATTTTAGCCCTTGGTTTACCTAATTAACACTTGTTAATAGCCACATATGGTACGTGACCCTATGACAAACAGAACATATTTTTTTAAAATATCTACCTTATGATATTAAATTTGTCCAAAATTTGTGTCCATGACAGTCTGTTTTATAGTTTAAAGTATAGTTTTGAGGTTACGAGAAAGCTCTAAGCTGACTTTACAACAAAACATGTTTTAGTTGCTCAGTCACTTCATATTGTTATTAAGGAAATACTCATGGGACAAAACATGGATTTGAGATTTTTTTTTATGTGTGTTGTCCTTCTGCCCTTTCTTTCCTGAACTTTTATTTGCTGTTGCCACAATTTAAATTAGTTTGTCTTTATTCCCATAGTTAGGTTACAGAGCAAAGAGCAGATAAAAGTAAAGAAAGAAAAACAGGCATTTTTAATAAATGAAAACTGATAGTTTAAGCAGCTTTCTGAATGTGAAACCAAGGGCACATTTAATTAACCAGCTCAGCTGATACCCTGTAACGCATCAAGTCTTGTTCCACACATTAAAAACAGGAGACATAGATGAGACAAATCAGTTTTTTAGACTAAGCTTAGTGTTATGTTTTCTGGAAAACCCATTCGTTATTTGGGTTACTTACTTACTGATATCTATTTGCAATCACAGCTAGCCTGAAACGCAATCCCAGTATACAAACATATATTATTATTCACATTTGTAATAAACTCCATTATTAGATTACCTATATGATAACTGATTTATTTATTTAATCGAAGATTTCCTTTTGAATGTCATGTTCTGCCTTGTGAGAATTCATTCTTTACTCTTGAGGGCCCCCTGCTGGCCCATGGACCTGACACAGGATATCATCTTGCCAATGCCAGAAACTGGCTCTTATTAAAAGTTGTTCATTTTCAGGCAATAATTTCACCATTTTGCTCAAGTTATTTTAATCACTTTTTTCTAAGATTAAAATATCTTTTTTTATCTGCTAGTTGACACTTGCACAACATATCCATATCACTCTTATCTTATGCTACTCACTGCACATCCGGTCTCTTATGAAATAAAAAAAAAAACCCTGATGACAAGATAGCTGCTGTATGTGCTATGAAAGTATTTATCCCCTAACAACTTCTTCTGTTCTTGCTTTTATTCAGTCAAGCACATTTTAGTATATGACAAAGAAAACCTGAGTTGTCGCAGGGGAAAAGAGCGATCCAAACACACCTGATCTTATGTGAAAAAGCAATTGCCCCTTAAACCTAATAAAGATTGTGCCATCATTGAACAAAATCTAGCAATGAGTCTTTTATTTTGCTGTGGAGGAATGTTGGTTCAGTCAATTTTACATTTCAAAATTTTCAAGCATGAATGGCCTATTTAAGGTCATTCCACAGTATCATAAATGAAATTAAATCTGTTTTTCGAGTCATTTGAGTGACGCAGAGTATGGCTTTGGATCATTATTTAGCTGAATAACCCATTCATAACCCAGACATTCACCTTCAAGATGTTCTGTATGAATTAACCATCAATCATCAATTATTGTCATCAAGAATTAACATCAATCACAGAAAGTTGTCCAGGATGTGAAGTAGCTTCAGACCATCACGCTACCACCATGTTTCTCTTTCTGAAATGCTGTGCTTCACAACAAATGTAACAGGATGCAAACTTTTCAAAAAATTCCACTTCTGTCTTGTCACTCCACTCTCATTTGGATGCAATTTTTCTTCCTCATTGTTAAACATGACTGGCCCACTGAGTGCGATGGAAGGATAAATATGGGTCCTCATTCAGGTTAAGTGGCAAGAGGCTAAAAGTAATGGACCTCTGTGTAATGTCATGTGTATGCCCCAGCAGAGGCGGTTCTACATTTAATTATTCCCCGAGCGCACCTCCTCCCCCCATTCCCTCGGCCACCACCACTATACAAAACATACTTTTCAATTGAACATATCAACACAAAACAGAACATCTTATCAGAACCTAAAAAATTCATTATACAAAAATGTGGCAAATGTATAGCCTAAACACACTAGAAGAAAATCATGCTATATTAATTCAGGGAGGGAGAATTTAATTCATTTAATTTAATCCATTTTTTTGGTTACTTTTTCCCCAAATTCTAAGCTTGGCACACTTTTAGTGATGACTGGTTAAACTAGCTTTGTTACAAAATGGAGTTGTAGCAAATGGCAAATGTTTGTCTTTAAAATTAATGTTAGAGATATGATTCATTGGATAATTGCAGGGCCCAGCATTAACCCTAATGATATAAATAAATAATAACTGAACTTGTAACAGTTTTGTTGCAAAGTATGATCTTATGGTGAAATTATATCTAGTGTTTGTTGAGTTAAGACCAAATTTATTGACATTAGACCACCAACATTAGCCCTTCATTCATGACATGGACACCGTAATCATACAGAGGGAACATAGTTGCATACCTTTCTCCTTTGCTCATTTCTCCTCTTCTTCTTTTGTTTTTTGTTTTTTCTGAACTGAACACCTGATGGCTTTGACCGATTTCGGTCTATCTCTGCATTTATTTGACATTCAACACTCAATCGTTTTGTATTACTTATTTTCATAAGGCATTCACACAATTCAGAAAAATGTGCAAGAATTATTGACATGTATAGTATTATGAATGAGATGTACCTTCTTTTAAAGAAAATGAAGGTGTGACTGACTTTAGCCCACTAATTTCATTAGACCATTGGTGTAGAGGAAATCCCCCCGCCCTGCACCCCCCTAATCCCTTCGAATTGAGAGACCCAGAGGTGAACTGGCCCCTCCCTATGGCCTTTCCTCGTATCATAAGCCTTGTATCATAAGCAAGCATGTGTCAAGGATAAAAAAGACGCCCCGGTCGTCTGCCCTGTTCGCCCGTGCCAGAAACTGCCACTGTACCCCAGGGACATAGAAATGATTGCTAATTTTGTTAAAAACAAAAAACATTGGTTTTTATCACCACTGAGTAAATGTACCCAGAATAAAGATCAGATTTTTTTGTCTGATTAACACTCAATGATTGAGAGCTCTCACTGGTGACAATTACTCCTTCCAGACCAGATCCAATAACGCTCACCACTTCTTCGACTGCAAAATGCAACTGTTTCCTTGCCCCAGACAACTAACCATGTACAAGGCGCCTAAAAAGCATGTGTAAAGAAAAAAAACAAACAGCTTGGCCGAAGGAAAAAAAAAATAATAACACACACAATTGAAAAGAATGAAGCAGGTAGTATATAGCTCATTAAGAAAATCAGAAAACGCTTGAAAGATGTGTAACACAACAAACTGAACACCACAAGCACAGAAATATATACAAATAATGTTTGCAGAGGAAGCACATACAGAAAGGAGTTGTGGACTTACCATAGAGCAATGCGGTAGTGCAGGTCTCAGCACCTTGCAGCAAGAAGGTTCTGGTTTTGAAGCCTGGGTCTGGGTCTTTCTGGCTGGAGTTTGCATGTTCCCATGTACGTGTACTCCGGCCTTATTGCCCACAGTCCCGAAACATAGAGCTTGGGTTAAAATTGCCTCTAGCAAGAGCGATAGAGCCAGCTTGAATTGTCATAAAAAAACTTATCACAGGAAATCATGCAAAGCTGTATGTGCAACATTTCAACTGCACATCTATAAAGAGTCAGAAAATACATTAAAAAAGGTAAATTCTTTCCAATGATAGGCCTTGTTTTGCAACAACTGCAACTAAAAACTCTGAAAGGCAACAAGGGCAAAAGATACAGGTGATTTTTGTTACTTTTTGGTTGACTTCAGTTGAATTGTTTTAAAAGCAAAAACAACCCGTTTAATTATTTAGGCATCTGACACACAGACAGCTCATAAAACTAGTTTGGAGAATAAAAGTTGCCTCTGCTCAGGCCTTGTGAAAACCATTTCACAAACATTCAGGTGAAACCTGATGAATCTAACATGAGGGAAATTAGTCAAGATGCTAAAGAGAAAATGTCCATCAGAGTCAAAAGAGTGTCCAGATTCCAATTCTGCGATGCACTGAAAATAAATTAATTATGATCAGGAATTAAGCAAACAGAATGAAAATAGAGATAAGATTTAGAAAATGATTAATTACATAACTAGAGGCAGCAAAAAGAGACCACCGTAATGAATGAAAAACCAGAGTCATTTTTAAAGGACTGGGGCTATATATATTGCACTGTAAGGTCAAGTTTCTCGCCTAAAAACATTCAAAAACATCCTTTAAAGCTAATCTAATGTTTTTTTTTTTTTTTTAAAAAAAATATAACTTTCTGCACTCACCTTCATCCAGCTGGCTGCGCCCCCTTTTGTGGCCAAAAGAGGTATTACAAAAATACACACAGAAAAATAAGTCCGCTAAAAAATATTTTCACTTGCCTTTCCAGGCTTGAGACAAGAAAAAAAAAGACTTAGAAAATAAACCAAGATTATTTTTCCACTTGTACTAAGCATGTACTGACAAGATACAGTCTTGGTCCCAAGAAAGAGCAGTCATGGTGGGCGATTGTCCTTTGTCCTACAGATATACGTGATCAATACTGTGGTTAATTTTATATCGCACATGAATATACAAGCTTGGAAAGATAACAACATAGCATGGCCAACAAGCACACTATTTGTGTGCTTTTACTGTATTTTATTTTACTTTACATCAATCTCATTTAGAAAATGGGACATTGGTTCTTGGAAACCCTCCATTTGAACAACACAGCTGTTAGTCAAGGCTGGTGGTTTTATTCCAGCGCCTCTAGTGGCAGAGAAAGTATTACAAGGACAAACACTTGGAAAAATAAGCCTCTCAAAATAGTTTTTTCTCACTTGCCTTCCAGGGCAGAACTGAAAAAAAAAACAATTTCGAAATACCCTAATCAAGATTTTTTTTTTTCTCATTTGTCTTTCAGGGCTTCCGTAAAAAAGTGTTAGTTCCTGTTTTGAACATGACACGACCGCTGCCCAACAGTGTTCACTTAGTTTATCTACTGCAGGAGATCTTATACTTAGTATTCAAAATAACAGCCAGTTTCAGCATCAGCAATGGAGGAGATTTATGTCAATATGGAACCTGGCAAGCCTTCCTGCCAAATTCCTGCATCCGAGAACAGAGGTAAGAATGATATGACAGAGGAATGTATGATGTATTTCGTCATTATTTTTAAAATAGAATATGTTCAGATAATATTCATTTTGTTTGTTAAGGTTTGAGCAACTACAAGAAGAGGGTCTCTGTAAAGATTATTATATTTTTGGTAATCCTGAATGTTTTACTGCTGGCTGGACTCATCACCCTTCGTGTCTATTGTGAGTGTTGTTCTAGTTATCCTAAATCTGGAACGAGTAAACCCTCGGTTGATGTAATATAAATGGTATTAGCCCACTTTGAAATCAAACAGAATGACTTGCTGGGTTTAAAATAACAAAGTTTGGTGAACTAAAGGTTTGCAGTGGCCTGCAAAAGTGTGAGGTGAAATATACAGTATGTTACATAATTTTGTTTGATTTTCAGTCTTAGCCTGTTGGGTTTGTTGAAGAAAACAACAATACTTCACTATTCACAAGCCAATGGAAATTTTCCACCATTTCACATAAAATCATGTTGATCTCCTCACTTTTTCAAACTATTTATACATGTATTGTTGAAAATACAGTGGAGTTATTCTTTTCAGTGTAACTACATTTTAAACTCTACAGGCATGAACATGACCAGAGTTATTAACACATTTTAAAAGTGTTAACTATAAATGAGATGCTTTTTCTTTTCACAAACATGTTTGTTGGTTTATTTCAGCTTCTAAACTGGCAGCAGATCTTTCCGACATCAATGAAAATCTGACTGAGCATCTCCAGGACTGCAAAAACAAGCTTTCAATTATGATTGAAGAGAGAGACCTGCTGAAAGCTAACCTCACTGAAATGACTAAAAAGCTAAACGGGCCTCTAGGTTTGTCAAAACAGAAAAAAAGCACTTCCGTAGATTATTGAAATTAAAAGATATTATGGGTTGTGTCTGTTTTCTCCTGAGTTTTAGATAAAGGCTTGTGACTAAATGACTAAAATATAAATGACATTGCACAACTTTTATCTACATTTCTCAAACATGTTATTGTTTTTTTTTGCAATAAGAACAACAAAAAAAGTATAACATTTTTTCCTTTAGGAACATGTCCTACAGGATGGACAAGGTTCGATAATTCCTGTTACTTCCTGTCTACAACAAAGGGCTCCTGGGATGAAGGCAGAAAGGACTGCAGAACAAGAGGAGCAGATCTGGTGGTGATAAACAATAAAAATGAACAGGTACTGTGTTCAGTGTGATATTATTTATCAACAATAATTTGCAACTTATGTACCTTATTAGCAATGCATTACACAGGCCCAACATAATGAAACTGAACATATATCTACAATTGCTTTGACTTACACCTGATAAAACAACACTTTGACTACCACCTGTGGTGACTGAAGCTTTCCAGATCCTGGTGGTTAGCACTGTAGCGTGGGCCCAGGACCTTTTTGCCTAGCAGCAAAATCGTCTTGCTGCAACCTGCTTGACCTTGTTTCTTTTCCTATATCAACATCTGCCAGTAATGAGACATGAATTCTCCAATACTTCATACATGACTCCAACCTTAACTCAAGTGCCATTGTAATTGGATTATGATCTGAGATGGTCATTGGCTCAATCACACATCTTTTAACATGGTACACATTTTTTTTTTAAACATTATCTAACTGCGAGTAACTCTCGTGCACTTGTGACGTAAAGATGAAGTCTCTCATTTGGATGAATATACCGTCATGCCTCTGTCAACCCTAGCTCCTTCATCATATTCAACAGACTTCTAGACATTCTGGTTTTGGGTTTAGAATAGGTTTGTAATTTCTCTAATCTATTATTAAGCACACAGTTTAAGTCTCCACTCACAAAAAAACAACTTCCCAATTATCTGCAACCAAATGTGCAAGCTTTTTGAAAAAGTGTGGACAGTCTTCAATTGGTGCATATGCATTAAAAATAGTAATTTGAAGACTAACACATAACAACCTTCTGCATCTTGGTACATCTTTTTATAATGAAAATATACAGATCTACTAAAAGCTACCCCTCTCTTTTTGTGTTTGCCATATGAGTTACTGTAAACCTCGAGCCACAGTACTGTGGTCTTGGGCCACAATTATGTGGTCTCATTCAGTAGAGAGGAACCTTTCAACATCAGAGAGTCCTCTCTTGGGATTTTTTCACCATCTTTCATCGATCCGAGGTTCACTGAGCTTCTGGCAAGCGGAGCTGCGGCACTCTACGGGATACTGCGCCCGAAGCGTCGGAGGGGAAAGCGAGCTGGCGCGCTGGTAAAGCTCCGCAAAAGAGGACCTCGCACATCACTGCCTTCAATCCATCTGGCAAATGTCCGCTCTCTAAGCAACAAGATGGATGAAATGCTTCTTCTCACCGGTAAAAACACGGACCTCCGCGGATCAGGGGATCTCTGCTTCACCGAGACATGGCTGAGTGAAAACATCCCGGACTGCGCACTGCTGGTGTCGGACTTCCAGCTGTTCAGAGCGGATCGCAGCGCGGGGCTATCGGGGAAGAAGTGAGGAGGCGGAATCTGCTTTTAAATAAATGAAGGTTGGTGCAGAGACATAAACGTGCTGGGGAAAACATGTAGTCCTGATCTGGAGTCATTTTCCATAATCTGTAAACCAATTTATTCACCGAGAGTTTTCCTCGTTTATAATAATCGGCTCATATTTTCCACCACATGGGTGCACTTCTGCCGAGGAAAAACATCTTCCTGAGCTGATTACAGACGTGGAGAAAAAAATACACGGACTCTTTCATCATAATACTTGGAGATTTTAACAGTGCAAACCTCTCCAATGAACTCCCCAAATACAGACAGCATATTAAGTGTCCCACCAGAGACAAAAACACACTGGACCATTGTTACACAACTATAAAGGACTCATACCATGCTGTTACCAGGGCTGCTGTGGGACTTTCGGACCATTGTCTTATCCACCTCATCCCAACTTACAGGCAGAAATTAAAAGGTTCCAAACCCACGGTTCACACTGTTAAAAAGTGGAATGAGGACTCAAAGCAGACGCTACAGGCCTGCTTTGAATGCACAGACTGGACTGTTTTTAAAACTTCAGCCACTGACTTAAACCAACTAACTGATGCGGTGACATCATACATCAGTTTCTGTGAGAACATGTGTGTGCAGACCAAGACCTTCTGCACCTTTGGGAACAACAAGCCATGGTTTACTCCAACCGTCTGAATGGCTTCTACTGCAGACATGACAAGAAGCCATTCACACCTCAAACCAACTCCTCCACATCCCATTCCGGAACAAGTTCGACCAGTAAAGCAACCAACCACCTACCTTCAGATCCTCTGCCTGCACTAAAGATCTCTGAGGATGATGTAAATAGGCTCTTTCAGCGCATGAAAACAAAGAAAGCTGGAGGACCTGATAACGTCTTCCCATCATGCCTGAAAGCCTGTGCACATCAACTCGCTCCGATCTTCACTCAGATCTTCAACAAGTCACTGGAGACGTGTGAGGTCCCCTCCTGCTTCAAACGATCCACCATCATCCCAGTGTCCAGGAAACGCACCCCCCTTAGGATTAAATGACTACAGGCCTGTAGCCCTGACGTCTGTGGTCATGACATCCTTTGAGCGGGTGGTGTTGAAGCACCTGAAAGACATCACAGGCCCCCTGCTGGACCCCCTGCAGTTTGCTTACCGAGCAAACAGGTCGGCAGATGATGCTGTTAACTTAGGTCTACACTTCATCCTGCAACACCTAGACCGTCCAGGGACGTACGCCAGGATCCTGTTTGTAGACTTCAACTCGGCCTTCAACACCATCATACCAGACATCCTCCACCAGAAGCTCACCCAGCTCAACGTCCCAGCCTCCACCTGTCAGCTTTCTGACAGCAGCAGGTGAGACTGGGGAGCATCTTCTCCCGCTCCAGATCAATAAGTACTGGTGCCCCCCAGGGGTGTGTTCTATCCCCACTCCTCTTCTCCCTGTACACAAATGACTGCACCTCAGCGGACTCGTCTGTGAAACTCCTGAAGTTTGCCGACGACACCACTGTCATTGGACTGATCCAGGAAGGTGATGAGTCTGCATACAGACAGGAGGTGGATCGGCTGGTACACTGGTGTTGTCAGAACTACCTTGAACTCAACCCACTAAAGACTGTGGAAATGGTGGTGGACTTTCGGGGAGAACACCACCCCCATACACCCCCCTCACCATCCTCAACAACACCGTGTCGGCTGTGGACCACTTCAGATTCCTAGGAACCACCATCTCTGAGGACCTGAGATGGTCTTCACACATAGACACTGTTCGGAAGAAGGCCCAGCAGAGACTATACTTCCTGAGGCAACTCAACTCAAGAAGTTCAACCTTCCACAGGAGCTGCTGGTCATCTTCTACACTGCCATCATTCAGTTTGTCCTTTTTTCATCCATCTCAGTATGGTTTGGCTCATCCACAAAACACGGCAGGTGCAGACTGCAACGAATAATCAGGACTGCAGAGAGAATAATCAGGGCTGACCTTCCCTCCATCCAGGACTTATACAGGTCTAGGGTCAGAAAAAGAGCTGGAAAAATCTCTGCAGACCCCACACACCCTGCACACAAACTGTTCAGAGTTTTACCTTCAGGCCGCTGCTACAGAGCGTTGTTCACTAAAACCAGCCGCCACAGAGACTGTTTCTTCCTCCAGGCTGTTTCTCTGTTGAACATTCAATAAAACAACAGCATACAGATGTTGCAAATGCACCTTTTTATTTTTGTTTATATATGTGTATATTTGTATGTTGTATATATGTATATTCTGTAATGCAAAAACAAAACCAGAGAGCAAAGTGTACTGGAGTCAAATTCCTTGTTTGTATGTACTTGGCAATAAAGCTGATTCTGATTCTGATACTGATTCCTATTCTGATCCACCCATTCTCTTTCTAATTTTTGGTGACTTATTTCTGTAAGGTGCGTTTCTTGAAATAGAACTATAGAGCACTGCATTGTTTTTTTTTTTACGGACTCGGTATCTTTTAATTTGATTGTTTATTCCTTTTATATTATAACTAATTAGGTTGAGTAATGTAGTTATTGTATTTATATTGTTTCTTGTAACATATCCCTGTCCATTCCTCAACTTCTGTTAGATATACTAAATATAAATAATAAGTAATTTAATCTGTATCACATATTGAGCATTATGTATTCATACATATCTGCAGTCCAGGCTTAATTGGCTGCAAACATGAAAGTTATATTCACAGCTTGTATACCATAGGTGACACAGAAAATCATTCAAAGGCATCTGTACATCGAGCTGTCAGGAATGTTGTCGTTGCATTTACTGTTACTTTACAGCAGAGGTGGCCAACATTCAGTGGAGTCAGGTTGTCCTCCTTAGCGAAGTGGTTCCTGTCCTTACCTGTCACTCTGGACAGTGTGGTACGATCCCTAATGGAGGTTGTACTGAAATTCTGTTTTATTTTATTATCATCAGACACAAATAGCTTAGGTTTAGTTACATTTTAGATTAAACATCTGCCCCTTGTAGCCCCTAAGTAGCTTTGCAATCTGAAAAACTGTAATAAAAAGTAATAAAAGAAGAAGAATTGCAGATATCATTGAAAGCAATAATTTCATATGTACCACACAGAAGTCTATATAGTCTGTTACACAGTCATGGCATTGCTGTTCTCTCCATGTGGCTGGCAAAATGCGTCCCAGTGTGTACCCTCAAAGCAACGTCGCAGGGTTTCTTCAGTTTCCTGTGACCATTTCTCACATTCCTCTTTATTACAGGTTGTCTCTGATCAAGGGGCTTATATTTCGAGCAGAGAAAAACAAGATTGGGATTTGATTTGCCGAGAGGAGGTCATGCTTTAGAGATGTATGAGTCCTTGGCATTTGCATAAAACAAATCCGTCGTTTTGTTTTCTCTGGTAGAGCAGCTGACAAACTGTTGAAAAGTTGGAAGTCTAGCAGAGTGTGAAGCATAGTTAAAAATCACCAGATATTTCCACAATGGCATTGGGATGTTGTTTCTGTAGCTTACCAACAACTGAGCTGATGACATCGCATGCAATGTTGGCAACAGCTAAAGGTGGTATATAACACTGGTGAACTCCCTGCGTAAATAATATGGAAGAAAACATATTGCTAACAGTTCATTATCTAGACTGCAGAGACGACACTTCACAGTAATAGTCCTGGATTACACCATTTGTTGTTCACAAGTACTGCCAGTCCACATCCTTTGCATTTGCCGCTCTTCTTTAAATCTCTGTGTTCTCGTATGGTCAGAAAGCCGGGCAGAGAGACGCTGGAGTCAGGGATATGATCCTGCAGCCATGTCTCAGTGAAACACATAATACTGCATTCCCGGTACTCTGGCTGGGTCCTTTGTAGGGCTTGGAGTTCATCCAACTTCTTTCCCAACGATCTCACATTGCCCATCATAACTTATGGAAGAGACGGCTTGATCTTCCTCCTCTCTCTTCTTCTTACTCCTGATCTGCATCCACAGTGCCTCCTTTTCAACTCATCAGTGATTTGGGGTTGTAGTTGAAGTATTATTTGAGCTTTTGAATTTTGAATTAGCTGCTTTCGGTTGATAAAACCACCTTGTTCCTATGGTTATGCACCATAACAAATGTACAAATGTAAAAATGTATCAGCAGAAATCCTTCCAGCTACACATTATCCAATACCGTAGGGGATACTCGTCCAAAAAAATAAATTTATATCCACCACAAGATAGTTCTTAAAAAGACTATATCAAAGTGAAAGTGACTGAGCTACTTCAACATGCTGCCACCTTGAGCGGCACAATTAATATAAATATAAATATATACAGGGGTTGGACAATGAAACTGAAACACCTGTCATTTTAGTGTGGGAGGTTTCATGGCTAAATTGGACCAGCCTGGTAGCCAGTCTTCATTGATTGCACATTGCACCAGTAAGAGCAGAGTGTGAAGGTTCAAATTAGCAGGATAAGAGCACAGTTTTGCTTAAAATATTGAAATGCACACAATATTATGGGTGACATACCAGAGTTCAAAAGAGGACAAATTGTTGGTGCACGTCTTGCTGGCGCATCTGTGACCAAGACAGCAAGTCTTTGTGATGTATCAAGAGCCACGGTATCCAGGGTAATGTCAGCATACCACCAAGAAGGACGAACTACATCCAACAGGATTAACTGTGGACGCAAGAGGAAGCTGTCTGAAAGGGATGTTCGGGTGCTAACCCGGATTGTATCCAAAAAACATAAAACCACGGCTGCCCAAATCACGGCAGAATTAAATGTGCACCTCAACTCTCCTGTTTCCACCAGAACTGTCCGTTGGGAGCTCCACAGGGTTAATATACACGGCCGGGCTGCATAGCCAAACCTTTGGTCACTCATGCCAATGCCAAACGTCGGTTTCAATGGTGCAAGGAGCGCAAATCTTGGGCTGTGGACAATGTGAAACATGTATTGTTCTCTGATGAGTCCACCTTTTCTTTTTTCCCCACATCCGGGAGAGTTACGATGTGGAGAAGCCCCAAAGAAGCGTACCACCCAGACTGTTGCATGCCCAGAGTGAAGCATGGGGGTGGATCAGTGATGGTTTGGGCTGCCATATCATGGCATTCCCTTGGCCCAATACTTGTGCTAGATGGGCGCGTTACTGCCAAGGACTACCGAACCATTCTTGAGGACCATGTGCATCCAATGGTTCAAACATTGTATCCTAAAGGCGGTGCCGTGTATCAGGATGACAATGCACCAATACACACAGCAAGACTGGTGAAAGATTGGTTTGATGAACATGAAAGTGAAGTTGAACATCTCCCATGGCCTGCACAGTCACCAGATCTAAATATTATTGAGCCACTTTGGGGTGTTTTGGAGGAGCGAGTCAGGAAACGTTTTCCTCCACCAGTATCACGTAGTGACCTGGCCACTATCCTGCAAGAAGAATGGCTTAAAATCCCTCTGACCACTGTGAAGGACTTGTATATGTCATTCCTAAGGCGAATTGACGCTGTATTGGCCGCAAAAGGAGGCCCCACACCATACTAACAAATTATTGTGTCTAAAACCAGGTGTTTCAGTTTCATTGTCCAACCCCTGTATATTAAACCCATACAAACCCAAATAAACATATGTCTTCATCAATACAAGGTATAGTAATAGCATTTATCCAAAAATCAACAGACCATTAGAATTACATCCTACTGTGTCACTCTTATCGACAATATACTCATGAATCAGTTAATGTGGACGGCATTAAATTGTTCTCTGGTAATAAAGTATAGAACCTTGGTGTTATTTTTGACCAGGGCATGTTATTTAAATCCCATATTAAACAAGTTTCTAGGATTTCCTTCTTTCAGCTCTGGAATATTGCCAAAAATATTAAAAAAAATAGAAATATCCTATCCAGGAGTGACGCTGAAAAGGTAGCCCATACATATATTACTTCAAGGCTGGACCATTCATAATTCTTTACTATCAGGATGTCCACAAAATGCAGTCAAAAACCTTCAAATGATCCAAAATGCAGCAGCAAGAGTTTTCATGAAAATTAAAAAGAGAGATCATATTTCTCCTATTTTAGCTTCCCTTCATGGCCTCCCTGTTAAATCCAGAATCGAATTTCAAATTCTCCTCCTCACATATAAAGCCCTTAACGATCAAGCTCCATCATACGTCAGAGATCTAATTGTTCCATATATTCCCAACAAAGTCAAGTCAAGTCAAGCAACAAGGCACTCAAGGCGCTGTACATAAGGAAAAACATTACAATGATACAGAAAATCAAACAACAGAAAAACAAATCAAATGACATTAGTAATCCTTGGGGGTTTACTGGTAAGAGCTGGTTCTAATCCAATCTTCCTAATAATGTAAAAATCTATGAATCCTTCTAAGCTGAATCACTGGTATAAACAGTTTTAGTCCAAACTTTCAAATACTAATAATGTTTGGCTTTTACTGGTATGAAATAGTTGTAATACAATCCTTCTAAGAAATCTAAAAATCTATGAATCCTTCTAAACACTCTAAGTGTCCAGTAGGTAAAAAGAGGATAAGAAGAAAGACCACATTAGGTAAGGGGAGGGAAAAAAAGTCATATTTCACACTTTATCCTTAGCAGGATACAGTTTGAGATATCAAAAAAAAGTCTCAGCATAAATGAGCAACACATAAACGAGACAACATATTGCAGAGATACGGTGAAGGATGTATGTCAGGGGTGCGTATGTTTATATGAGCGTGTGCGTGTGAACATGTGAGTGTGTGCAAAGTAAGTCCATGAAGCACTGTCACAGAGGCCATTGTCCTTGATGGTATGATGAAATGTTCATCAACCTGCCTCACAGTTCTGAGCAGGTCCATAGATGTCCTCAGGGAAGGAAGGGGGCAGAGCATCATGTTTACATAACTTCCAGGAGAAGTTGAAGATAGCCAGCCATGAAGGCCATGCAGGGGAGCGCGCAGCAGACAGGAGAAAAGCATCCTCCTCCACCGAGAGCAGTAAACTGGGCACTTCGTTCTCAGACTGCAGGTTTACTGGTGGTTCCTAGAGTCTCTAGAAGTAGAATGGGAGGCAGATCCTTTAGCTATCAGGCTCCTCTCCTGTGGAACCAGCTCCCAGTTTTAGTCCATGAGGCAGACACCCTGTCTACTTTTAAGGCTTGGCTTAAAACGTTTCTTTTTGACAAAACTTAGCTAGAGAGGCTTAGGTTATCCTGAGCTGTCTCTGTAGTTATGCTGCTATAGGCTTCGGCTGCTGGAGGACATAATGACCACTTTCACTCTCTCTCTGCTACATTCTCAAACTACTCTCCAATTTTGCGTTGTTTGCTGTTATTTCAGCTTTTAATTCTTAGTTCTACATCTGAGCTGGCTCTGTGTTTAACTGGGGCATCTTCCTGGAGGGGAACATCGGCCAAGCTGCTACTGCCAACAACTTAATGCTCACCTTCTACAGATGATACACTTGGCCCTTTCTTTCAGTGTAACCCTGTCTCTCTCCTAGACATAGCTACTGGCAGAGCTTCTACTGTGACTAACTGTATTTGCTCTCTTTCGTACTCTAGACTTGAAAACTGGCTCAGAGTTCATCTGCTTAGTTGTCTTTCTCTCCTAGATGAAGCCACTAAAGGAGCTATAACCATTAATGTTTCACTTTTCCTTCCCATAGAAAGTACTCCTGGATCAGTGCTTCTGTGTTCTTTTAGTGTCTCTGCTCTGTTCTCCTAAACTCCCAGTCGATCATGGCAGATGGCCACTCACACTGAGCCTGGTTCCGCTGGAGGTTTCTTCCTGTTAAAAAGGAGTTTTTAACTCCACTGTCGCTACATGCATGCTCAGTATGAGGGATGGCTGCAAAGTCAATGCAAGCAACTGTCCAGTGTCGCTACATGCTCATCCAGGAGGTGAATGCTGCAAGTCACTGATTCAACGAAATCTGCTGGGTTTCCTTAGATAGAAAAACTTTTAACCAATTTGAATAATAAACTGAATCCGCCTGCACTGTTTGATAGTTAGGATTAATTGGAATGTTTGAACCCGACTTGAAATCTGTATGATTTGATTCAAAGTGCCTTGAGGCAACCTGTGTGTCAATGTCAAGGGTTTGGAGGTAGGACCAGAGCGCAGAACATGGTGAGGAGGCTGCATGGTGAGTAGATTGAGGTTAATGTTGTAATTGCACACAGACTTACAGGCAGACAGGCAGGCAGAGTACAGAGTACAGGCAGCTAATTCAAAGAGTACAAGTTCAGGAGGCAAATAGAAAACAAACCACTAGGAGAAACTCAGGAAGAGAACATTGGAGTAGATGAGAGGAACCAGCAGGGAACAATGAAAACTAGAGAGCTTATAAACTGAAGGAAGTGGAGTGTGGACCAATGAGAAAGGGAGGCAGGAAATCAGAAGAATAATGAACAGGTGTGAGGACTAGCTGCAGGGAACTGAGGGGGAATGTATCTGATGGAAACGAATTAGCATGAGGAACTGAGCAGTAAAGGAAACTAGACTAAACAAAACCTGGGGAAACTTTGACCTAAAAGGAAAATAAACCAACACATGAACACAAGAATCTAGAAAGTAATAAACTAACAAAAAAAAAACCAAATTGGCAGATCCTGGAAATGTGTTGTAAATTGGGGCTATATAAATAAAACTGAATTGAATTGAACTGAATGAGATTGATAATAACAATGTAAGCAGACTGTTAATAAATGACAGAGACGATTTATTGACAAAGTGAGAAAAAAAAACTGCATTCAAAAGGGTAAAGACAGCAACCTATTAATGCTATAAAATTATTTAGTGGCTCAATTTAGTGGCTCAAACATGGGATCATACGAAGAAAAGGACAGAAATGTTGAATATGAAATATTTTTGATCACAATTGTCTGCACGGGGAGAACATTCATACTCCATGCAGAAAGACCCCCGGCCGGGAGCCGAACCCAGGACCTTCTTCCTGCTAGGCAGCAGTGCTACCAACTGCCCCACAATGCAGCCACGCAGCATTTGTAATCAAAACTGTCAAAAAGCATTTCAATCCTCAATAAAGCACATGTTCTGGATCATAACTCACTCCATATTTTCCACTTAATCTTATCGTATTTCGCTTACTGTTAAGAGGTGTGGGGCAACACATACATTACTTCACTGCATTCATTAATCATACTGCAAAAGAAAGCAATACACAATTCACAAAGATGGGTGTCATTATCACACCAACTCACTTTTCCTGCAGTCAAGATTACTTACGGATCTTGTTAAATGTCAGATAAAAGATACATTTCACACAGTGCAAATCATGTTAAGGGAAGGACACATTACCAGTAAATATACAGAAAATGTTCAAAGATCAAGAGGGGGAATATAATTTGAGGCATAACTTAAATCTAAAAAAATTAACTGAACATACAACAAAAGGTGTAAAGGAATGGCTTTCGATCAAAATATTAACAGGGGTATATCGGTCGGGTGCGGGTACCTGGCTGGCATGTTTACTTTCTTTATTTTTTGGTTTCTCTTTCATGTACAGGCGGGCTGGCATTGGCTGGGTGATTGGGCGGACTCGGCAGTGAGTTGCTCAGTGTGAGTGGTGGGGGAGTTGCGTCCCTTTTTAGATGTGGGGTCATTGGTGTAGGGAAATTATTATTATTTGATCATGACTATTTATTAAAATAATTTTGAAAATAATAATTTATCGACAATAGATGCGGAGAACATGGTCCACTCTATGTCTCCAACATCCCCCGGAATCTGGTCAAAGCTCTCCCGGAGGTTGGAGTTAAATACATCCCTGGCCGAGGGCTCCGCCAGACGTTCCCAGCAGACCCTCACTATGTGCTTGGGCCTGCCAAGTCTGTCCCGCTTTCTCCTCCTCCAGCGGATCCAACTCACCACCAGGTGGTGATCCGTGGACAGCTCAGCCCCTCTCCTCACCCGAGTGTCCAAAACATGCGGCCGAAGGTCTGATGATACGACAACAAAGTCAATCATTGACCTCCTGCCTAGGGTGTCCTGGTGCTAAGTGCACCAGGACTGCAGGACTTCTGTTGTTGACTGCACTGTTTGAACATGGTGTTCATTATGGACAATCTGTGACTAGCACAGAAGTCCAATAACAAAGCACCACTCGGATTCAGATCGGGTAGGCCATTCCTCCAGATCACGCCTCTCCAGGTGTCACTGTCGTTCGTTTCCCACATGGGCGTTGAAGTACCCCAGCAGAATAATGGAGTCCCCGGGAGGGGCACTATCCAGCACCCCCTACAGGGACACCAAGAAGGCCATGTACTCCGCCCTACCGCTCGGCCCATAGGCCGAAAAGACAGTCAGAGACCTGTCCCCAACCCGAAGGCGCAGGTATGCGACCCTCTCATCCACTGGGGTAAGCCCCAACACGAGACGGCTGAGTTGGGGGGCAACAAGCAAAGCCACCCCAGCCCGCCGCCTCTCCCCGTGGGCCACTCCAGAGTAGTCCAGCCCCTCTCGAGGAGATGGGTTCCAGAGCCAACGCTGTGCGTGGAGGTGAGCCCGACTATTTCTAGTCGATATCCCTCAACCTCCCGCACATGCTCAGGCTCCTTCCCCCCTAGCGAGGTGACATTCCACATCCCTAGAGCCAGCCTAAGCATCCAGGGATCGGGCCGCTGAGGTCTCCACCTTCGTCTGCCACCCAATCCTCTTTGCACCGGTCCCTCACGGTTCCCCCTGCAGGTGGTGGGCCCACTGGGGGATGGCCTCGCGTCTCTCGTTCGGGCTTGGCCTGGCCGGGTCCCGCGAGGAGCAACCCCGCCACCAGGCACTCTCCGGTGAGTCCCGACCCCAGGCCTGGCTCCAGGGTGGGACTCCGACTCCGCCGTACTGGGCGACATCACGTGCCTCGATGTACTAGTCCTCATGAAGGATTCTTGGTGGTCCCCCTTCATAAGAAGGGTGACCGGAGGGTGTGTTCCAACTACAGGGGGATCACACTCCTCAGCCTCCCTGGTAAGGCCTACGCCAGGGTATTGGAGTGGAGAGTCCGGCCAATAGTCGAACCTTGGCTTCAGGAGGAGCAGTGTGGTTTTCGTCCCGGCCGTGGAACACTGGACCAGCTCTATGCCCTCTACAGGTTACTCGAGGGTTCATGGAAGTTTGCCCAACCGGTTCACATGTGTTTTGTGGACCTGGAGAAGGCATTCGACTGTGTCCCTCATGATGTCCTGTGGGGGGTGCTCCAGGAGTATGGAATCGGGGGCCCTTTATTAGGGGCCATCTGGTCCCTGTACAAGAAGAGCAGGAGTTTGGTCCGCATTGCCGGCACTAAGTCGGACCTGTTCCCGGTGCATGTTGGACTCTGGACGGGCTGCCCTTTGTCACCAGTCCTGTTCATAACTTTTATGGACAGGATTTCTAGATGCAGCCAAGGGCCGGAGGGTGTCTGGTTTGGGGACCAGTGGATTTCGTCTTTTCTTTTTGCAGATGATGTGGTCCTGCTGGCCCCCTCTAGCCAAGACCTACAGCATGCGCTGGGGCGGTTCGCAGTCGAGTGTGAAGCGGATGGGATGAAGATCAGCTCCTCCAAGTCCGAGGCCATGGTTCTCGACCGGAAAAGGGTGGCTTGTCCTCTTCAGGTTGGAGGGGAGTTCCTGCCTCAAGTGGAAGAGTTCAAGTATCTCTGGGTCTTGTTCCCGAGTGAGGGAAGAATGGAGCGGGAGATCGACAGACGGATCGACGCGGCTGCCGCAGTAATGGGGGCGCTGTGCCGGTCCGTTGTGGTGAAGAGAGAGCTGAGCCGAAAAGCGAAGCTCTCGATTTACCGGTCAGTCTACGTTCCTACGTGCCCGGCCACCCCGTGCCCGGCACTCCCTTAGAGATAGTGTGAGGAGCTCGGGCATCCGGGAGGGGCTCGGAGTAGAGCCGTTGCTCCTCCACATCGAGAGGAGCCAGTTGAGGTGGCTCGGGCATCTATATCAGATGCCTCCTGGACGCCTTCCTCGGGAGGTGTTCCAGGCACGTCCCACCGGGAGGAGGCCCAGGGGACGGCCCAGGACACGATGGAGGGTCTATGTCTCTCGGCTGGCCTGGGAACGCCTTGGGCTCCCCCCGGAGGAGTTTCTTGGGGTTGAGATTGGAGTTCAGTGGGGATCGGAGCTGTTTCATCCTGGGGCGGCTCTCGTTTGGACCCCTCCTTTATTTAGATATTAATTTATTTTATTTTTGTTTTTTTTTTGTTTGTGGCCCCATCACAGGGCCAAAAACGAGGTATATGGAATCTGTAGTCATCCATTTTTTTATAATTTGTTTTTGCTATAATGTTTCTACTTATTTTACAATTTCACGCTTTACTTTTATTGTTATTGATTTAGTTATTTTGCATTTCGTAAAGCAGAGAAGAGAAATAAAATGAAACTGACTGATCAAAAATTTATAAGGGAGAGGGGAGGGGGGTTTATAAGTGTTTTCTACTACCTACTCCTTTTCGGACAAGGATCTGAAGCAAAACAGGGAGAGTGGATGTTTTGGGGATTTGTTTATGCTTATTTGTTTTGCTGCTTTTGCTTCATTGTTGTTGTTTTGTTTCTTCCAAAGTGTCCAAAATAAAGGACTTGAATACAAAAAAATATTTCCTACTTTTTTGGTTGTATAACCATTTAGTAGCCTGACTACTTGTCTGTCACTGCCCTCCTGACCCCAGATCTCACAACACGTCACTGCAGACAGTTGCTGGACTTTGTCCATGGCATGCAGCTGGTTCTTCGGGACCTGCCTTACTTTCTAGGTACTTGGCTGGGGCTGAATTCCTTGTGTCCTATCTGTGGCTTCCAATCACCAGCGGGATCCTAAGGTCCTAAGATACTGTTTATTGTTTTCCTTCTTCATTGCACCCTTCAGCTAATCTGACAACTTTCCAGAAAAAAGATAAAACCAGGGAGCTGTGCATTCAGCAGTATAGTCTTCATACATATTAACATGGTACTACTTTTAACACAATTTTTGTATGTTGATATTTGACAGACATTTCTTTCCACCTTTGCTGAGAGACACACTTGGATTGGTTTGAATGACAAGGAAACTGAGAGATCCTGGAAGTGGGTAGATGCAACTCCTATTACTCTTACGTAAGTGTTAACATTAGGTGCAACTGACTACAGTGACACAGACAAAATATGTTTTTTTCAGTTCTGTCAAAGTGTGTTACTGTGTAAAGTTACTTCATGGAAACTGATGAAAAAAAGGATTTATATTTACATCTTGTACTTTAGTGTAGTAAGACGTGGGTATTTCTTAAAACTAAATGCAAGGTTTTTCAGTTTTGTACTGTAGATCAGTCATTCCACTAACAGAGTGAAACATCAAAGGCTGCATTACCATTAACCAACAAGTTATTAACTGCTAATGTAGAGAAGCTCTAGAGTTGAACTGTGACCAAACAGTGAAGATGAACGTGAGGGTTATTTGCACATTAAGAGATCTCCACATGGACCATCAGGTAAAAGTAGATTTACTGAGCCATTTAAAGAATTGTTTTGGAGATGTAAATAACTTTTCAAGTGTGCATTTGGATTAACATAAGGTTTTTTGGGGTGTGCACTTCCTAAAGAGCAGCTGGTTTCATAGACTTGTTTATTTGCCAAATAAAAGTAGTCAGGAAATAAAATGATGATATACACATTTTAGTTGTATTTTACTGTTCATTTCAACTATTCACCAACATTTCGGGGCAAGAAAGTCATATTAGGGGTTTTAGTTATGACTGTTTTTAGGTAAATAATTTTTTTAAATTTTGGATAATTTGTGGAATGACACTCTTGTTCACAAATATGGCAGGTTCTGGGCTAACAATCAGCCTGATAATGGTGGTGGAGAACCAAAGTGGGGTGAGGAGGACTGTGTACATGTTAAACCTGAAGAAAACTCATTGTGGAATGACCGTTCATGTTCAACTTCTCTCCAGTGGATCTGTGAAAAACTACCGCCGTTCCCTGCTTCACAAATATCTATATGAAAAAGTATTTTAACCAAAGCATATCTTTAAAGTTTCACTTTAATGTTGTATCTAAATATTTGTTATTGTAGAACACATTTCTGAGCTCATAGTAAAGGGGTCTTTTTTTCCTTTGTTTCCTTAGTTGTGTACATCCCAAATCTCTCTCTTCTCTTCTCTTCTCTTCTCTTCTCTTCTCTTCTCTTCTCTTCTCTTCTCTTCTCTTCTCTTCTCTTCTCTTCTCTTCTCTTCTCTTCTCTTCTCTTCTCTTCTCTTCTCTTCTCTTCCCTTCCTTCTTTCATTTATTCCTCCCTTTATCATTCCTTCTTCCAGTTTCTGGCTTTTTAAAGGATTCTTATACCCTTTTCTACTGCTGAAACATATACCATAAATGAAGTGTACACATTAGAATTTTTTATATCTCACACCACATCCATCCCCTTAACTTGTGGGGTAACTGAAGGCTCTATGTTTGGACATCTTCTGTTGATTATCTACCTGCTCTCTCTTGGCAATATTTTTTGCAAAGACGATATTAATTTCCCAATGTTACATGGATGACACCCAGTTATACCTGTCCACCCAACCCATTGCCTCTCTCTAACCAACCTCCCTCTCAGATTGCAAAAAGGAAATCAGATCCTGGTTCTCAAACATTATCTCAACAGTGACAATACATTGGTCCTTGTCACAGGTACCAAATCCAAACTCTCTCAGATAAACAACTTCTCCATTGTTGTTAATAACTCATTAGTTACCCCTTCTCTCAAGGTTAGAGTCTGGTTGTCATCCTTGACAGCGCTCTGTCATTACACTCCTACATAAGTAACCTCACTTGTACAGCTTGCTTCCACTTACCTAACATCTCATGTCTGCACCTTTCTATCAAACTTTAGAGTAGCACTTGTTTGGTCCATACTCATGTTGTAATATTGTAACCTGGGTGTGGATAAGATTGTAAATATGAGAAGTTCCTTCTTTTTCATTTACAAGCCCACCCATGATTTGCAACTATTTCAAGAGCCCCCTATCTGAATCACTTTATGCATGAGCTACAACAACTCCACTGGTTAAAGAGATTGACTGTAAATCCTTAAGTGAAATAAAAGCTGTTGAACAGAAAAATTATCTTTAACTTTTCGCATTTCTCCACTTTGACACTTTTGAAATAAACTGGACTAAACATTTTCCTAAAAACCAAATCTCTCTCTGGAGCTTTATTCTGAGTTATCCTTCATGTTTATAATGTTGATAAACTCGCTATAAAACCTTCATCATTCCATTGATTCCTTTAAGCATGGTCATTGATTTATAAGAATAACTTCTTATCACATAAATACATCATGTAAGAATAGCATTCTGCAGGTGGGTCCGTTCATCTCACTGTATCATTTTCCAGACTGTTCCAAATGATTATTTTCTGTTCTCAATGCTTCAGGTGCTTCATTGCTGTTTGAAAATGGTGGTAGCCTTCTGTCTACGTTCGTTGCTCTCCTTAACCCAACTGACTCAGCAGTGGGAAAATCTGTTTCTCATAGCAGCAGGAACCTGGTGATAACAATAAGAACATATGTATTTTGCTCCAGGAGGAAGGTTTCTCCCTTCCATAATGCAATATCCTATTGGAACCGCTATGTCCCAGATATTAACTGAAAAAAAGTTTGGACGACCCCCCACAAATATTTAATGTTAAATAAGGTAAAGGAAGTGTGGTTCAATTTTCTACGTAAATGTTATCTAACCATTTACATTTAGTGAAATTTCAAAGGGACATAAAGACTTATTGCATCTTCTGTGGGGATAATCCAGAAACTCTTCATTATGACGGTAAAATGTGTTATTCTCTTTATTCAGTTTACCCAAAAAGAACAGTAACTGTCTTTCCTAATTAACATATTGATTATTTAAACTAAATCCTTATAAATGTATTTATAAAATACCATATTTTACACATTTCCTTAAAGATTTGCTATATACAATCTATATCTGAGTTAACTAACATAATAGCTTTCCAAAAATATTTGCACACCTACATACCCATCCATACTCTTAGGTCCTCTTCTTAAGTCAAAACCATCTCCCCTAACCTCCTGCGTGTCAAGACCCTTCAGCTGCCTGTCTGGCCGTCTCTGGAACCCTCTACCACTGGACATAAACAGTCAGATCCTTTCTGCTTCTTTAACTCTGGAAAAGTATGTATATTATACATAAAAAATGTAAAAATGTGTTGGAACCCTGATAGTAATAGATGTACATTGGTGTAAACATTTCTAAAAAATTTGTATTAATAATTTCAAAAAATTTGAAAAAATGTCCTAGGCATTTTCTTTTTTCTTAATTTATCGTACAGTGTATCAACCACAATAAAATGCTTCTCTAATTAAAATAACTTTAATCAATTTCTGCCAGTGCTTCTAGATTTATTTGAAGGTGCAGTTAAATATTTTAATGGGTTTACAATCTGCCTTCTGATGATCTATAACAATTTAAATATAAACCATGGATGAGGTGATGTACATATTAACTGATGTAAATGTAAGCTATAAACTTTTTTATGTGTGGTCAGACATAGGTGACAGCTCTATAAGCTTCCAACACGACAGAGAACAAAGAGTTTCATTTACTGGAATCTCTGCTCACTCCAGCTCATTAAAGAGTTTCAGCATCTTACAGCAAACATTTAGGGACCTAATTTTCAAGAAGTACAGTCTGCTGTGTCCCTTCTTGTAGACAGCTTCGGTGTTTTCTCTCCAGTCCACTCTGTTGTCCAGGTCAGCATTTATACTTCTCCACTGCCTCCTCTTTCCGACACACGCAACAACTGTAGCGTCATCTTAGTATTTCTGCACATAACAGGACTTAGACTTGTACTGGAAATCTGAGGAGTGCATATTGAAAATGAAATAGTACAGTACAGCCCTAAGGATCTTTAGAAGAAATTAGATATATGGATAAACTGCATGTGAATATCCAGCCATTACACAAAAATTATAGGTCGAGTATTCCAGAAATTATTGTGCTTTGGCCAGGGAGTTCAGGGATCATCATTCCTGTCAAAAGATGTGCAGGGTCTGCAGTAGTGCTTCGGTAGGGTGCACAACTCAAGGTAACATCTGCATGGATGGCAGGACTAATGATTTCCAAGCAGAGCATTACCCAAAACATCTGGTCATCCACTGACTTTGTTTCTTCCCATGGTTCATGCTGGTGCCAAATGTTCCACAGTTAAGTGACACATATGCATCCGGCCATGTAGGATGTACAAGAAAATGTGATTCATCAGAACAGAATAAACTTTACTGCCTTCTTTCATTGGTCTGTGGTCCTGCACTGAATTCAGGTTCTATCGTCAAACCCGCTAAAATGCTTCTAACACGTCAACTTTAAGAACACTGTTTTTTTGCTGCCAAACATATGCCACCCACCATGAGGGCCATAATGAATTGTGTTATTTATTATCTGTGTAATGCTCTTTGCCTGTCACCAGTTTTAATATGCCTTATTGGGTGTGTTATAATGGTAAAATGGGTCATCTACATTTAAAATCACTCAGATGTCTTGTAAACAAGTAAAACACTGGATGGATAATAAGATTTCAGTTTATTTCAGTACAGAACAATTATTTGGCCTATTGACTAAAATGAGCCAACATATGGCTAAACGAAACTAAAGCAGTTATGTTTAGATTACGGGGAAAATAACTCCTCAAAGTTCTTCCAGAACCTAAAATAAATGTTCACACATAAAAATATGGTGTTGCTGGTCTCACTTCTCTTTATTATAATCTATACTTTTGTGCCTATGTGCTTATGCTGATGTTTTTAAACATTTTAAAAGCTGTTGCAGATCAGACAAAAACACTTACAATACAGCAAATTTCAGCAAACTTTCTTAATGAAACACTGTTACCATAGTCATTAATACTGAAAGTACTTACATCCTGTATAAATGTTGCATGTTTTTCCTATTAGTCTTGTACAGCTCAAAATATGTGAATGTTCATGAAGAAGTGTAATATTTTTATGTTGTTACAGAAAGTGAAAATTATACAGTATACAAATTCATTACACAAAGAGTGAAACAAAATCACAAAAGTGAATGTGTCATAAAATGGAAACGGAAGGAAAAGGAGTTTGAGGAACCATCATGGGAGGGAAACCCCCTCCAAAAGATGTACCACCAACCGATAGCTGAAGTGGCTAATATGACCAAATCCTACCAATGGCTAGAGAGGGCTGGTCTGAAGGACAGAACAGAAGCACTGATCATGGCAGCGCAGGAGCAGATGTTTAGCAACAGAGCAATAGAGGCCCTGATCCCAGGTGCAGGCTGTGCAAAGAGGCCACAGAAACAATCCAGCATCTTACAGCAAGACACTGGCAGGAAAAGAATATCCACTTTGATAAGAAAAATTCTATTATAAATGCCATAACAAAGTAGCCAGTATAGTGTACAGAAACATCTGTGTTAAATATAAACTAAAAACACCTAGGTTAGAGTGTAAATCAGCTTCCAATGTGGTGGAAATCAACCTAGTTAAGATCCTTCGGAACTTCCAAAGACAAACCTACCAAATGGTAATGACTAACCAACCGGACATTGAGATTATTGAGTAGAGGACATCTGATGTGAACAATGTGGTTATCACAAATAATGGAAACATCATGAAAAGTACCATGAGAAAGTAAAAATAAGACTACAATCAACTAAACATGTATCACAACAAGGCAAATATAATGAACTAACAGATTAGTCAAGCTAACACAAATCATTCATCTAGTATATTTTTTGGTAAAATAAATATTGTGTAAGAAACTCAAGAAAAGTGTTTTTAAACTTCCTGAATGAAAAGGAGGGCTTAAGTGCCGGAAGCAGGTATAACCTTTGAAAGTGTATTTATGCCTCTTCCAGAACAGCTGTGAAACCCAAAATAAAACAAGTTTCTTTATGAAAAAAACAATAATCGAATTGTGCAGCAATGCAAGAATAAAAGTTCAGAGTATGCTTCACTTCCTCTTTCATGAACTACAGTTAGAGGGCCAAAACTAAGCTGCAAAAGTTTTCCCAATTCAACAGAAAAGCAGAAAGTTCTGAGGAATAAAGCGCTTTCAGAATATTGGCCTGATGGTCCCAAGAATTATTAATATGACTAATATGACATTTGTCATATTAATAAACCAGCCAATGGGGGGTGGGAGGGTGTGTGTGTGGGTGTGGGTGTGTGTGTGTTTGGGGGGGACTCCCAATCTCAGATAAATTGATTAGGTTGTGTCAAGAAGGGCATCTGATGACTCCGCAGGCTCAGAACCAGAACCAAACATGGAGAAGCAGCTTTTAGTTCTTCTGCTTCACTAATTTGGAATAAGCTAAAAACACTGAAACCCTAAGTTGCTTTAAATCAAGATTAAAAACCTATTTGTTTAGAGTGGCCTTTGACTGTGCCATCTAAACATTATTAAGTTTTCAGTCCATCTTTGCTGTTATTTTTTTATCAATCATTTTATCATTCATCTTTCATTTTGTATCATTTTAATTACCATCTTATCATTTTAATCATTCATTTTTATTCTGTTTAATTATTTGTGTTTGTTAATTATTTAATCACCTCTATACCACTGCAATGTGCTTTTCCTTTTACAGGGGTTGGACAATGAAACTGAAACACCTGTCATTTTAGAGTGGGAGGTTTCATGGCTAAATTGGACCAGCCTGGTAGCCAGTCTTCATTGATTGCACATTGCACCAGTAAGAGCAGAGTGTGAAGGTTCAATTAGCAGGCTAAGAGCACAGTTTTGCTCAAAATATTGAAATGCACACAACATTATGGGTGACATACCAGAGTTCAAAAGAGGACAAATTGTTGGTGCACGTCTTGCTGGTGCATCTGTGACCAAGACAGCAAGTCTTTGTGATGTATCAAGAGCCACGGTATCCAGGGTAACGTCAGCAAACCACCAAGAAGGACGAACCACATCCAACAGGATTAACTGTGGACGCAAGAGGAAGCTGTCTGAAAGGGATGTTAAGGATGTTCCCCACAGCTAGGTTAGCTGCAGTCAACCCTTTGTTCCCTGTGGATGCTTTCTTCAACTTCGTCGCCCCGGACAACCTTTCCTCAACAGGGTTCACGTAAGAGGTTAGGTTTGGGCAGAGAGAAGTAGTTTAGAATGAAACAATCAAAACATTTTTCATTTTATGACGTTTGGTTTTGTTTGTGTTGAAACTCATCCATCTTAGTGCTAGCAGATTATCTGCTCAGCACGTGTGCTCAGTTTGTGTGTTCTGTGTTTGTGTTTGTTTTTTTTTAAGCTAAGTCAAACTTTATTTAAAGGGTGATTTTAAACACAGAAGATCGGCCACAACAAGCCGTCCACACTTATGCATTTGAACCCTTTTATTAATGGTATTTTAAAGGTAAGTGTTTGATTCTGATGATAAGCTATAAGCTTATTTTGTTAGCTTTAACTGCTAACAGCTAAGAACACGTGCTTGCCTGCTAAGATCATTTACCCAAAAAGGTTGTTAGTTTTCGATCTAGGAAATAATATTTCCCTAAATATTATTTTACTAAACTTGATTATTAAGTCACACACTTAAGCCCATTTCTCAAAGATTTGGTTCTTATTCAAAATAATATTTCTTTAAATATTATTTTAATAAATAAAGGCAGCTAATTAAACACTGTTGAGAATTGGTCATCCAGAAGGTTGGTTTTATTCAACAAATCATTCTTAAAATATTATTTTATTGAAATAATATTTTATCTGATCTTGCGAGACTAACTTAACTTCACTTCCAGATCTTCAAGATAATCCTTGGTTCTCAAACATAAATAACATTGCATGGTAATGTTGCATCACTCTTTTGGTCATGATTTTCAATCATCTTTAATCAACTTGTTTATATTGTACATAGCCCATTAGTCTTCCTTATTCTTTCATTCTGCCTTGTAGTTTAGTTGGATTGTTTTAGCATAGTAAAGAGTTTGTTGATAAAAATATGTTTGACTTTGAGTTGACTTATTTTTGTTAATAAATTCTTGTATTTTAAGAAATTGTGTGAATTTATTCCATGTTTGTGCAGAGTGTTGCTGTTCGGTAATGTCAGAGCTTGGCTTACCCTTTTCGATGTTGTCCTAATGCCATCGCCTTATTGGGCCGGTATTCACAGGACAACCCTTAACAGACCGAAATATTATTTAATAAAATATTTAAGTATTAATATTAAATATTAAATAATATATTCATATTCATAATTACAACAAATACAAACTTGAAAACCATAATAAGAAACACAACTAAAGCACAGACAGGAAAATAATGAACAGAAACAAGATCCAAAACATAAACTGGAAATAACAATCACTAAAACCCAAACAAAAACCCTGAAACACCCTCAAATCATGACAGAAACAATACTAACCCAACAATTAACTAACAAGTGAAAGCCATAAAACTCCTCCTTTAAAGAACCTCGGTGTAAACCAGGCATTCTATAAAAACCAAAAACTAGCTCTTTGGGAGCTCTATAACATAACTAGCTTTCAATCAGTTATACAATGTCCTCAACCATATTTCCACTCTCTATATCTCAGTGGAGTTCTGACCCATCTACCCAATCTAGTGTGGTAAGACTGCGTGAACCCAGGCGGCTCACCGCTGTCCTTGCTTTAAGGTGGTGTAAAAGACTGTGTTGCTAGGAATAACCTTGCTTACTACTTATTACTTTTTGATGAGCTTCAATACACAGACCAGAATGATAAAGTATGAATGCTAATGTTTTCACTTAGTATAGGATAAGAATCCTCACTTAAACACGTCATAAGGACAAATGACCTACAGTTTGACATAAAGTTTAGTGGATTGGGCTTAATTATGGAACGCTCTGTATGCGGGTGGATTAGAATGCTGCGGCCACACTTAGATTCAGGGTTGAATACCTGCTATTATAAACTCTATCAGATAGACACCAGAATGGTGACACATAGTCTACTAATAAACACTGAGGGAGTGTACATCCCTCATGGGGAGTACCAGACATGAAAACCATGTGTGACCTTCTCTCGGAGCTGTTTCGTCACTTCAATCTCTAAGTGGGTTAGGATAGGAGCCATCAGCACTGATCTCTGTAGCCATTCCTCTGTATTATTTAGAATAAAAGTGTTAAGAGTATAGTATAGTAGTATAGTCTAGTATAGTATAGTTTGAGAGTCATTCATTTTAAGAGAAAGTGATTGTAAACATAGATGACGCTTCTGGGGATGATCCGAAGGAGCTCCGAGGTGTCTAACCGCCAACAAGGAACGGTAGATCACGCAGTGTGTATGTCTCAACCTTATCAGCGGAGTCATCACAGTCCAAGTCAGCAGATACTGTGCTCAGTGGAGGTGGAAACAATGTTTCCGTAGTCTTTCTCAGATGTCTCCTGTTGCACCTTAGGCTCCTTCCTTCCTGTTACGAATAACATAGGAACACGTATGGTCATGCTCTTTCAGAACCACTGCAGGCTTTCATTTTCGGCCATCATGCACTCTAACATTGCATCATTTTGGTACTTCATTATCCTTTTAACAGTTTGCATTGCTCGTTCAGCCTGTCCATTTGACTGTGTATACTTCGGGCATGAAGTAAGATGCACAAACTCCCAGCTCCCAGCAAAGTTCCTGAATTCCTCACTATCATATTGAGGACCATTGTCAGAGATAACAATGTCTGGGATTCCATATCTTGCAAAAATGGACTTGCTTGTTGTATCTGTTAGCTTCATTATCTCAGGACATTTGGAGAAGTAGTCGACATACAGAAGAAATTCTGAACCCTCGCAGTGAAACAGATCAGTGCCGAACCTTCTCCCATGGCCTTGTTGGTAAAGGATGTGAGATTAATGGCTCTTTTTTTGCTGTTTCTATTTTCATTGCAGCCTACACACTGTGCCACCATCTGTTCAATCTGTGTGGACATGCCTGTCCAATACAGTATTTCTCAGGCCCTGTCCTTACATTTGATGACTCCCAAGTGTGACTCAAGTATTTTGGCGAGTATTTGTGGTCTCAGCTGCTGTGGTACAAAAGCTTCTCTGCTTTAAACAGCAACCCTGAGGCAAAACTGATCTCTTCTCTGAACATCCAAAACAGTCAGAATGCGGGCTGGTACAGCAGATCTATCTCTTGGCCACACATTTATTGACACGTTTTTTATTTCCTGAAGAACTGGGTCAAGTAATGCTGCTTCTCTAAACATTTTCAGTTTTCATCTGAGATAGGTAACTGTGGATTGACCCAATAGATCTGCAGCTCTTTCTCGAGGAGATCCTCTTGTGCTCATTAAGCTAAGCATGGCTCAATGCATCTGCTATGTGAAGCTGTTTCCCTGGCTTGTAGGTCACTCACAAGCTGTACTTTTGAAGACGCAGCAGCATCCTTTGCAGCCTCATAGGAGTTTTTGAAGTGGCTTTGTGAAGAAGCTCTCCACTGGTTTGTGGTCAGTTACTATTTGGATGAGTCTGCCATATACAGACTGGTGGAATTTTTCACATTCATACACAATGGCTATCAACTCTTTCTCTATTTGCGCATATCTGTGGTGATATTCTGTTAGCGCCCTTGAATAGTACGCCACAGGTCGTTCATCTTCCAGGATCACAGCTCTGATGCCCTGAGAGCTAGGATCAACAGACAATTTCATAGGTTTGGTGACATCATAATACTTCACAGTGGGAGCTCCGGTGATTAGTTTCTTTAACATTTCAAAGCTTTGTTGTTGTTGTTCGCCCCAATGATATTCTGTGTCAGCCTGGAGCAACTTTCTTAGTGGTGCAGAAACTTCAGACAGGTTTGGCATGAATTTTGGCAGATATTGCACTATTCCCATGAACATTAAATGCATTAATCCTGGCTTGTCTACTGGTGTCAGCATTTGCACAGTGGCTCGAATCTTTTCATCATCAGGTCTTAGACCTTCTGCACTGTGAGTGTGTGGCCTATATATTTTACCTCTGTCATTCTGAATTAGAATTTGGTTTGTTGAATCTCGAGCCATGTTCATCTGCTCTTTGTAGCCGTTTTATGAGTCTGTTATCATGTTGCTCCAGTGTGTCACCCCAGAACAGCAGATCATCTATAATGTTGACATCTGGGCCATGGCTCTCTGAAACACTTCAATGGCAGAACAAATGACAAAGGGAAGGTGCTTAAAGCGGTACCTGCCAATAGGTGTGTTAAAAGTGCACATTTTGGAGCTTTCTTTATCTATATTTATTTAATAAAATCCCTGGTTGGCATCCAATACAGAGAAATACTTGGCGCTGGGCAATTGTGCCACAACTTCTCTCCTCTGCAGCGAGAAGCGGATAATGTTCTCTATTTATCACTGTGTTCAGATCTTTAGGATCCATACAAATCCTTATTTTTGTTGAAGTAACAACCGTCACCATGCTGATCAACCACTGAGTCTGGTCTGACTTTGCTTTGCAATGATACCTGCTTTCTTCATCTTGTGAAGCTGTTCTATGACTGTCCCTGATAGCAACTGGGGTCCTTTACCTCTAGGTTCAGTTTAATGGTGTGTTCCCCTGGCAAGCATCCCACTCCTATAAACAGATTTTAATATTCTTTCAGAAAGACATTAGTTTGTTCTACACTGTAGAGTCTTTTCACCATCTTAAACGTTGTGCAAGTTTCTCTTTCAAGTATAGCAGGAGCATCCTTCTGTAGTTTTTCAGTCAATTTTGTGTTTTTGACCCTTGTCAGTGATGTTCTGCCAAACTTCTGAAACCATGTAAAGTTTAGTATTATTCTATGAACCAACAGGACAGACCAGTATATTGTGCAGAGTCTAGCTTCCATACTATTATTATTCCTCCCTCGAACTCCCCTTCCGGGAGTTTGTTGCCTTTCACAATAAAACAGTAACATCATACATTAAAAAGTCCTTACTAGTAATGTGTTGGTCGCGAATGACACGGCTCTTAGAGCTGACTCTTTGACGTGAACGACAAGAGCAATAAAGGCAATTAAAAGGGTGACACCATAGGCCAGCGCCAAGCTCGGATCGCAAACTTACCTTAAATAAATTCAATAAAACTCAAATAAAACTTTCAAGGATAGTGTAGATACCAATCTGTAAATGTACTGTAAGTGTAGCACAATACACATTTCATCACACCAGCTATTGAAATAAAAAATAAGCTGGATATGATCAATTTCTAGGGCTTCAAAAACTATGGAGACAGCTGGAAAGGTATAAATGAGATTGGCCTGCATGCTTCCATAGGTTTGTTGATCTCAGTAGTTTAAAGGTCAGGAGGTGAGGGGGGGGGTCTATTATCTGTGATGCAGAGACATGTTTAGGAATGAAGTGTGTTAGTTAGTTTAGTGTTAGTTAGTTATTGTGGCCGTTTCACATTGTCTGCTTGTTTTATGATGCTTACATGCACTTATTGTCAGTAAACTGCATTCAAAATTACTTTCTGCACATATGTGATGTGTTTATAGCGATACAAGTAAATTGTCTTAATAAAAAACTTGTATACCACCTTAGCAGTACTTTGAACGAAAAGAAAATTAGACTTTAGTAATGAAAACATTGGACCGATCAGTGGTGGTGCAAGGAAGGCACTAGGGAGTGCTATAGCTACCCTGGAAAAGTCATAGCACCGAAATAGCACTTCCAAGAAAAAATGTGATTATATTCTTTTCATTTGATTATTTTCTTTTCGTTAATATTCTTTAACATTTGATTCTTGTGATAAGTGTCTCACAGAACACAATCAATGTTAACAAACAATCAATTATTATATATTGTGTAAAAAACCATCACACAACAGTAATTAACTTTGCATATGGATATGCGTACATTCACTGCCATGCTCACAGGCTGAATCTTGTGCTAATAGACTGTGTACATAATGTTGAGGCCACAGCAGATTGTTTAGACATTGCAAATGTTTCACAATTTTTTTCTGAGTCAGTAGTTCATTATCTTTTTCCAAAGAAGCAGGAGGAACTTGTGGCAATGTTGTTCACCAGAAAAATGCAAAACGGAGGACAGAGGCTAAAGCTCTCAGAGCACTTATAGATGAGAAGTTTGTTTTTTATCTTATAATTTCTGAGGATATCCAATATTGCTTTTCAGTCTTACCACTTATGTTCTCATCTACAGTCCATAATATCATCAAAAGATTAATCTTTTGATGATATTATGGACTGTACATGATGAAATCCTTAAATTCATTGCAATTGTAAGTTGAGGAATGTTGTTCTTAAACTGTTGTGTTTGTTCAAAAAGTTGTTCACAAAGTGGTGAACCTCGCCCCATCTTTGCTTATAATGACTAAGCGTTTCAGGGATGTTCCTTTTATACACAGTCATGACACTAACTTGTTTCCAATGAACCTGTTCAACTGGGGAATGTCTCAAACTGTTGGTTTTTGAACATTCTTTAACTGTCCCAGTCTTCCAGCCCAAGCTTTTTTGGAACATGTTGCAAACATCAAATTCAAAATGAGTGAATATTTTATAATAATAATATTTATCAGTTTGAACATCAAATATCTTGTCTTTGTAGTGTATTCAATCTGCATACAGTTAAGATTGATTTGCAAATCATTTCATTCTGTTTTTATTAAAGTTTTACACTAAGTCATATCTTCATTAGAATTAAGGTTGACGGTAATAATAATAACAATAATAATTCAAACAAGCTAATTCAGCATATTACTTACACCTCACTCAAAGAAGATTAGGAACATTCAAAAATGTAATGTGACAAAATCTAAATCAATTATTGTACAATAAAAACATTCAGGTTTTGGCCAAATTATGTTTGTTTGCTACTTTCACTGACAGATCATTAAGACTGCAGCCTCCCTAATAAGCACAGGTAAGATTACATGAATCAGCCAATGGAACTTTAATTAGAAACTACAAATTAAAAAACAAAATCAATGCAAATATATACATTAGTTATATATAAGTGGAAGGTACTCTAGGAAACTTGCAGGTTGCAGGTTCAAACTCAGGCTGTTGTTGCAACAGAAAGGGAACACGGCATAACACATATGACAAACCTAAACTGGGCAAAGCCAAAAGTCACTTACTTTTAGTAATATGCAGGTATATTGAGTTAGTCACCTTCAGCTCCTATGTTTTCGGGGTTTCCACAGCTACCCTATAAAAGGTTAACCTGGGTTTTAAATGTGTGACCTCCAGGTTGCAATTCAACCACTGAAACAGAATGCCATAGTTTTATTTTAAAAATGTCTTATTTTCACCTTGACTAAGTGTGTATTATGTACGATGTTATAGCAGCACTGTTGTGATCACACACACCCCTTTGAGATTCATTGTGAGCTAACTCCCTAATGGCAATGAGTACAGGAGCTACTGCACTTTCAGCAGATGTTTCTGTAGTTTCACAGCTCAACATAAAACTGTCCCTGACTGTGACTGTCTCTGTCATGTTATTCATTGCAGCTCTCTATTTGTCTATCTGATTCTTGTGGAAGTGTACTGGACATTAACAAAACTAACAATAATGTCAACAATGGTGCAAGCAAACTACAAATCTTTAGTAACTTCATACTCATCACAGCTGTTTCTGTGCTGCTTCACTTCTAAGAAAGGAATTTCCTACTGATATGTAACACAGTAGATGAGTGGAACAGAGGCACAGGCTCAGGTCAGGAGTTTTCCTGACGAAAAAATAACTTCAAATGAATCGTTCAAAGTCGCTACTGAACTTTTTTATGCATCAAATAGAATCATTGTATGAAGTTGCGAACACAATCCAAAATGAGGTCCTTTTGAAGTAGACTTATGTAAATAGTTTATTGCCCAATCATCGAAGAAGGATCTTCTAGATAGGCAATGTTGCATCCAGTGTTGGGACAAGGAAGCAATGCAAGACTTTGACTGCAAATAGATCCTGCAATTATTATTAATACACAACTTGCATGTCAAATAAACATGTAAAGTGATTCAAATAACTCCTTACTAATACTAATAATAAACTAATAAATAGGCACCAGTCTATATCATCTTCTCACAAGAGCCTTTTGCTGTCAACAAGTATCCTGACGGAGAGGAATTACATCGATGTAAGACAATCACTGGAATATGTCAATCGATGGTTTTGACCTGTCAGCTCTAAAGCCGACCCTCCATTTCCATGTCGCCGGCTAGTGAGAATCTCCAGTCGTCATTGTGCCCAGGCCAATCTGCACCCGCTTGCTCGTGCCGCTCCACTCCTCCTGCTCATCCTGCTGTTGCCGCCGCCACTACACGTCGTGGTCCCGGCCGTCCTCACCTTGATCGCACTCATCCTTCTCCCTCTTCTCCTTCTCCTTCTCCTACCACAGCCCCTTGTGCTTCTCTTCATTGTTCCGGTTGTCCTCGTCCTGCTCATCTTTCCCCTTCTTCTTCTCCTTCTTCTCCTCCTCCTCATGCTCCTGCCGATGCTGCTCTTGCTACACCTCGTGGTACCACTCGTCCTCGTCTGTATTCCCATCCTTCTCCTACTCTGTCTCCTCGCACTCCTGTTCGTCGTGGTCTCGGTCTCCCTCGAAGAAGAAGAAGAAGTAGAAGTAGAAGACAAAGTACAAGAGGAGGAGGAAGAACAACAACAACCAGAAGAGGAAGAAGACAAAGACAAAGAAACGGAAGAAGACGAAGAAAAAGACGATGATGATGAAGAAGGAGAACAAGAAGACGAATAAGACATAGAAGACGACACCCGGGCCACGAGAAAGCTGCTGGCGAGACGAGTGATCTACTAGCCAGTCTGCTGCCATCCTGATCGTACCTGACCTGGTGTTTGCCCGAGTCCAGGATGCACAGGATGAAGCTTCTCCGGCCACTACTTCACGAAGGACAGCATGAGAGCGTGGGTTCCAGCGCGATCTGTCAGCACATCTACCCAGCGGAAAGCGGTCTGACGTGGACGGCGGTTTTCTGCTTCCAGAACATCCTGGTGGGCTTCATCCTACCCGGACTGGTCATCCTCATCTGCTACTGTATCATCATTTCCAGTCTCTCCCGAGGAGACAAGGGCCAGGTGCTGAAAAAGAAGAAGAAACCTCTGAAGAATACGGTGATCCTCGTCGTGTGTTTCTTTGGCTGCTGGCTGCCCTACTGCCTCGGCAGCTTTGTGGACACCCTTACGATGCTGAACGTCGGCGCTGGCCTACTTCAACTGCTGCCAGAACCCCATCCTCTATGTCTTCCTGGGTGTGAAGTTCAACCAAACCGGCAGGAGCACGCTAGCGATCATCATCGGCAGCAGCAGCGGCGGCTAATGTAGCCAGACAGCGACTCCCCTGTCCACAGAGTCCGAGTCTTCAGGCGTTTTGTCGAGCTGACCGACGGTCGATGTTGGGAGTTTGTGGACTTTATACTCTCAGGAGAGACTACACAAAGACAAACAAATGAGTATCAAAAAGAAAACTAAGCTTTATTTATTTTTATTTTTTGGAAAGAACTTACTACATTTTGTACACATGGGTCTGCACCTGGGTCTTTGCATGCCTTAAAAACTGCAACTGTGTGTTTTTGTTACATTTCCTCGCAATTGTTTTTGGCTCTGACTGTAATGATCAACTAGGGGCTCCGTTTTCAATTGGTTCTTAACTGTTTTTTTATCCACTAGTAGCTGCTGTTGGAAACCTCGTACATACTTTTCTGTAGCTTTGTGTGTCTGTGTGTGTGTGTGTGTGTGTGTGTGTGTTCGCATTTGGTTGCCCGAATAAAAGCCGTGTCGTATCAAATGTCGTCTTCACTCTTCTGAAGCAAAAAAGGACAGAGTACGACTAACCCCCCCTCCCTTTCTACGATGAAGGGAGCAGCAGATTGATTTCTAAGGTTGCCTGCATACACCGGGTCAGAGAAGACCGTATTCTCTCCTGACTCCTGTGGAAGCTCTGATATTTTGGTACGAACCACCCTCCGCCTCCCTACGTCTTCCACCCTACGTCCTCCTTATCCTCTTCGTCAGGAGTGCCGTCTCCGAGCGAGTTTGTCGTATTGAGTACCTCGCACGAAGAGACCGAGGAGGAAGGGGAGAGTGTCGTCGATAGCGATACAGGACCGGGACCGGATGAAGTCGATGCGGAGGCCTCCGGCAACTCTCGACTTCCGCAAGCTTCATAGGAGCGGGATGAAGTCGACGGATGGATGTTTTCTGTGCTCATATCTACTTTGAGAAGCGGGTTGCTTCATCTGCTCAACGCGACCTGTGATTAATTCCACCGAGAAACCTGCTACTGTGACACAAGTCGCTCCAGCCCAAATCCACCCTGATGCCCGGTTGATGTCGATGAGGATTATTATCAACTCCACTACGATCCCATTGTGCAACGACACCGAACTCCGCATCTCATTGCTGCTATTCAGAATCTGCTGATGCTACGAAGCCTAAAAGCAGAGGATCAGACTGTGAAAATAATAGGGGAGACGGTCTTGTACAAACTGAAATCTTCCTGCAGAATTCACGCAGCGATTCTAGAAATGTATGCAAACACTCGTGAAGTTTATCGTCTAAGACAACTGTACTCTATTGGAGAGCCTCATTATTATTATTGAAGTGAGTGAACCTTCTCATGTATGCAGTCTTGTGATTGAGTGAATAAAACGTATACCCTCAGTATTTGTGCTCTTGTCGTTACTGAAGCAGTGTCTGTAAGAGAAAGAGATGGTGGGGGAGAACAGATCCTGACAAAGCCTCTCACCCTGGAAGTTTATGTGGCGTAGATATTTATTTATTTATTTACGTCTCCCTGCTGGCTCAGAGGTGTCGGTTGGACCCCCGGTTATGTTTTTCACTTTATTTTATTCCCTCACCCCTCCCCGCTATTCTTTATTAATTTTTTTATTATTTTTTGTTGGTTTCGGGGAGGAAAAGACTGTCTCTCGCCTCCTATGATATCTACCTCGCTCTGTACAAACACTGAGTAAGGACTGTGGGAGGGTTAAATTAATTAATTTTTTGAAAAATCACATTTAATTATTTAATTTCATAATTTCAAATGTATATTTATTTATGTAGTAGGACTTTCAATAATCTATTTGTGCATTTTAAAATTATATTTCATATTTATTTATTTCATGATGTAAATTATTTTAAATAATTTTTAAATATTAAATAGGAAGTTTAATGGTAAATTTATTTATTTCATCAAACATTCACATTTATTTATTTCAAAATATGTTTATTTGATTTTGTCCCTTTTAACCCTTTATATAACCCGTATTTATTTAAAAAAATAAAAGAGGAAAAAATGCAGAGAAAACTTTATAAGACACTGTGAGTTGAATCAAAAATTAAGCAGATTATTTAAAAAAATTAACATATATTGACATAGCCTTGAGAACTTAATTTTTTATTATCTTTTCTTTATGCCACATGTTTTATTTATTAAAAATTCTTCTAGCCCCAAGGTTTACATGAACTAAATGCAAAGTGCAAATACCTTTTCTCATTCTTTGGAGGAAAAAAAAACAGTTAGGATGATTCTATTTAAGTATCACATTACATAAGATTTAGTTACAAATTTGTTGAAAAGTTTCATTTATTGAAAAGAAAAAAAAAGCCTTTAGCCACTTAATGTTGGTACTTTTTCACAGATCCAGAAGAAAGACACTGTGCACAAACGATCATTCCAAGATGCTTTCCCATCAGTTCTGACATGTACGCAGTTCTCCTCACCCCACTTTGGGTCTCCACCACCATTATCAGGCTGATCTTTTTCCCAGTTCCTGGCAGATTTTTGAACAAAAGATTAATTGCAATATATTGTGTTTTACAGCACATTCAAATAACACATTTACTAGACCTAACTCTACTGTTTTTTATTTTTTGTGAATGACTTTTGTACACCCAAACACATATGCAGAGATAAAAGCTGCCAATAAAATTGTCTTAGTTTTAAAAAGAAGTGTCACATTTTTGTCATGCAATGTTCTTACTGTGATTTTATGTAGGCTCTGTATTTACTAAGTTAAGGTCTTTTCGTGATTAAGGGGTCCTGGATGTGTTACTCAGTTTATTTTTCCAGTTTCTAAATATAGTTGTAGATCGGTATGACTGGACAAAATGAGATCTTCAGAAGAAAAAGTATTTTACTCGTGTTTCTCAATTAAAAAACCCTAAATTTTGTTAGCTAAATATTTTAAAATAGTTTTATGTCCATTAGCGCCACATTTGCCTTATTTAACATGTACAGATCCTTTATTATTCAATTAATCTTATGTTTATCTTTATTGCTTATCTGGCTACTGCTATTTCTTGTTGAATCTACTCAAAAGCCTTCACTCAAAAGCCTACAGACATTTCTGTAAGGTTTGCCTTCAGCAGGTCTCTTTCTCTTTCAGTCATGAAACTCAGCTGGTCATTGCTGGCCTGTAGACGATCAGTCAGATTGTCTTTGATATTGGAGAAACCTGCAGCCAAACTGCCTAAATCACGAGCTGAAAAAAAATCAAGGTATTTAATTTTACAAAAGCGAATCACATTTCTTTAAGCCTAATCAAATATGCAAATTTACCTTTAGAGACTCACAATGGACACCAAGGCTGATGAGTCCAGTCAGCAGGAGAACATCCAGGAGTCCCAGAGAGATAAGAACAACCAAATAGATCTTCTTCTTGGAGTTGCTAGAATCTTAACAAAGGAAATACATTTCAACCATACATTTTTACTGCATAATAATAATATCCATTAGTACTTTTCTCTCCCAGGTCATTCTTACCTCTGTTGCTTGGAGTAGGAATTATTATTTTTGTTGGTTTTCTTTTCCATTATATAACAATGTAAAAATGTTTAGTGTCATTTTTTCCCCCAGAGACCTTAATATTCTGCCTATTCCCATTATGGCCAAGGGAAAATAGAAGCATTACTTCTCGTGTGGTGAATAAAAAACAGTCAAGAACATTATTAGTAAGAACATTATTGGTTCATAAAAATCTGAATAGTTTGGCTAAGGTGTGAGGGATTATATAATGTTAGGCAAGCCCTTTATACAACTTAACATTTTATGCCAAAGATGCAGCAGTAGTATAAATGAATCATTGACAAGCGCTAAAAAGAATGGAATGGTCATATTTATTATTTTTATTGTTTTGCCCAGGTTTGGATTCAGAGTGAACATTATTAGATGAATTCAGTTTTTGAGGGCAAGTCCAATGATCAGCATCCTAAAACAAATCATATTGCCTAATCCAGTAACTCTGGAACAATGTACTTGTCAGGTAGGTTTCTGTTAAAGGTTCAAGGTGTTCACTGGAATATCAGTAGCAGGGTACAGCAATATGCAAGCAGGCACATTAGATAGCAGCAAAGAACATATCTACACCGTTAAATAACTGCATTAGAACAGTTTCTCCATCATCAATTTTACTCTTCCACTGACCATTGAGGTTCTGCCCACTGAGATTTTTTTAAATACATCTGAAAATCTTCTAAATGGTTCATAGCAATCTAGGTTTGGTTGATACTTAATGATTTAGCTCCATCATGCATCAGAGATCTGATTGTTCCATATGTTCCTAACAGAGCACTTCGTTCTCAGACTGCAGGTTTACTGGTGGTTCCTAGAGTCTCTAGAAGTAGAATGGGAGGCAGATCCTTTAGTTATCAGGGTCCTCTCCTGTGGAACCAGCTCCCAGTTTTAGTCCGTGAGGCGGACACCCTGTCTACTTTTAAGGCTAGGCTTAAAACTTTCCTTTTTGATAAAGCTTATAGTTAGAGTGGCTTAGGTTATCCTGAGCTATCTTCCTTATTTTAGCTCCGTCTTCTTCTCCCCTTGTTGGATGGAGTAAGGGGGAGTCAGGTTTAGCCTAAACCGGCTCAGTTATGGTTGAGGTGCAAACACACCCTCCATTTCTGCTACCTGTATGACCCCCTCTCTTTTCCAATGGTTATGGTCAATCTGACAGAGAGAGGTATCCCAATCGTTGTGGTTTTTAGTATAACATTGGCCATCAGTGGGCTCTAGATGGACAAACTGTCTACTTTTAAGGCTAGGTTTAAAACTCCTTTTTGATAAAGCTTATAGTTAGATGGGCTTAGGTTATATAACCTATATATATATATATAGGTTATCTTGATCTGTTTGCATGTTGAAACATGCAAAAAGCTGCTTAGCAGTTATATAAGGGTTTGAATGTTGTAATGCAAATAGAGACTTTTCAGTTGATTATCAAGAAGGGTATACGGCATTTTCAACATGCCATTTGTTTGATAAAATATAGTGAAACAGAATTCTTTTTTTGAAAACTGATACTTTTAAATCATATTTTGATAGATGCCTATTTCACTTCAGAAACGAACTTCTCTGTATATTGAAACGAATTTTACATCTAAATCTGCCAGGGGAATAATTTTGGGCTGAACAGCAAATGTCACCATACTGTCTCATGTCTGTGTCTGTCTGTCTTAGTTTTAAAAAATGGGAAGGGGTTAGAGAATGTACACTTAGCTGATTCATATTTCAACATGTCCATGTTTCAAAAGTTAGAGTGGGTGGAACTAATAAGACTGTTAACCATGATAGAATGATGAGAGACAGAAAGTAGTTACTTAAAGCTGCCTTGCGGTTTTGATGGATTTGGCTGATAAAGAGTTGACCTGACCGAACTTTAGTATGAAAACACTTAAGATGGTACAACTAGTTAGGTTTAGGAGGCAATAAGATTTGCCCATGTAGATATACAGTGCAGTGTTTGTGTGCAGTGTGCGTGGGTCTGTATTTCTTTCTTTAGAGCCACCATGTCCTACAGCATTAATAATGTGCAGATTTTCTTGTTACATCCATTCTACAAAGTCTGGTTCCTTGGTTGTTGGTAGAATGGATTTCAGAAACAAAGCAGCAAATTTCATATCCTAGGGGTAACGTCTGTCTGTCGAAGACAGCACAACATTTTATGTGGTGCTCATCACTGAGGATCTCTCCTGTAGCCTTAACACCACACCTGGTCAACAAAGCTCTGCAGAGGATGCATGTCCTCAACAACCAGGAGCCAGTAAGAGCCCCTTCGTCCATCCTCAGCATGGTTCACTGTGTGACTGTCGAAAGCATCCTACCAAGCTGCACCACAGCTAGTAAAAAAGCTAGTGCAACTGACAGTTAGACAATGTAATCTACAGAGAGACAGGGTACAAGTCAACCAAGTTTCACTTCCCTCCTCTGTTCTAATTTTCAAGTTGAGATCAGAAATAAGTTGCATGCGAACCTTTTTAGATCACATCTGTCATTTAGCAAAAGGAGTAGCCTGGATAAAAACATTGCTTTAGAGCTGTGGCCCCCTGTAAAATGTGTTGCCTGCATTCTGTTGATTCTTTTAAGAAGCAGCTGAAGACTCATTTAATCAGACTGAATTTTAACTAGTTTTATGCTGTATGATGTTATATCTTTTTTATGTTTTTATCCGCTTTTTTATGCTTGTTATATGCTTGTTATTTTAAAGGTTCAAGTTGGTTCAAGAAATGTCAAATATGCATTTTCTCTGTGCAGTCATATGGACTGTTTCACTTCTATACATTTTTATAACAAGAGCAACAACCCTCAACTTCTAGATATGAACAGAACATATTTTAAAAAACAAAAGTAAGCTTAATTTCCTGTTTACTGAATTCTTATTTAACAACAGATTTTGTGTCTTTATATTTTCATTTGGGTTATATGGATGGAAATAAAGGATGTTTGTATCATGTGAATATTAAACATGAATCTAGTCTTTGGTTCTTATGGCTAATTTTAAGGCATGATTCCAACTAAAATCTAAATGATTATTAATAAATAAAGAATTATGGTATAACAAAAAACATATTTCAAATTTATTTCAATCACTAAAACAGCAGCCTTTTGTTTTTTGTGCTAAAACTTGCTGCTCCCCCCTGTGACAAACTCAGTCTCACAGTGCTCATATACTTCTGCTTTTGCTGAAGGCAGGAAGTAGATACATTTATCAGCGTTTGTCAAAGCAATGGAGGTAATTTATGCCAATGTTGATCCTGTTAAACCTGTCAGCCAAATTCCTACTCCAAGCAACAGAGGTAAGAATGACCTGGGAGAGAAAAGTACTAATGGATATTATTATTATGCAGTAAAAATGTATGGTTGAAATGTATTTCCTTTGTTAAGATTCTAGCAACTCCAAGAAGAAGATCTATTTGGTTGTTCTTATCTCTCTGGGACTCCTGAATGTTCTCCTGCTGACTGGACTCATCAGCCTTGGTGTCCATTGTGAGTCTCTAAAGTTAAATTTACATATTTGATTAGGCTTAAAGAAATGTGTTTTGCTTTTGTGAAATTAAATACCTTGATTTTTTTCAGCTCGTGATTTAGGCAGTTTGGCTGCAGGTTTCTCCAATATCAAAGACAATCTGACTGATCGTCTACAGGCCAGCAATGACCAGCTGAGTTTCATGACTGAACAAAGAGACCTGCTGAAAGCAAACCTTACAGAAATGTCTAAAGAACTGATCAGACTTCAGAGTTTGTCCAAGCAAAGTAAGTCCTCAGATAGTTACGGGAACACCTCTTAGTAATTTCTTATGCTGCAGGCTTTGGTTATAGTACTATTCTGCATCTCGTCCCCTTTAATCTGCAGGTTTAAAAACAATTTGTTTCTTTCTGTGTTAACACAGCAATAAAATTAAAATCTCTAATTTTGGGTGTTTGGGAGAAAACATGTTCTGCAGGATGGAGTATGTTCAGCTGTTCCTGTTACTATCTCTCTACAAGCTCTGGCTCCTGGGATGAAGGCAGAGAGGATTGCAGGAACAGAGGAGGAGATCTGTTGGTAATAGACAGCGCCGAAGAACAGGTGATGTAGTCTACTGGGTAAAACTACTGATTTGTATTTGCAACTCAAATGTAGTTTTTTAATGTTTTTATAAAAAAAACTATATATTACAACAGTGCTTTGATGATGCTTTCACTTTTTTATGCAATACACAGACTTAGCATACTTTGTAGGTGTCCTGATATTTAGCCTTCATACTCAAACAAAAGAAAACCTCCAACAATTGTAATTGAATTTCTTTGCTCAAAAAAGTGAATCTGGCTGGAAATGTTTCCCTTATTTGAACCAGTCATTTGGATTTTTGTCTAAGATTTTCGGAACACTAATACAATCATTTCTGTAGGGGGCAATCAAAACCCAACAAAACCCAAAAACACTCACAAATCATAACACTTTTGAGAATATATCTAGATAAAACTGATAAACTGCACATCCTGCGTGGTGATTCTAAACTAAAAACAATGTTTTTATATGTTAACGTTTGACAGAAATATGTGTCTGCATTGACTGGTAAATTGGTTTGGATTGGTTTGAACGACAAAGACACTGAGGGTTCCTGGAAGTGGGTTGATGGAAGTTCTCCAAGTTTCACGTAAGTGTCCTCCCTTTACAGAGGTTGGTTTACTTCTGTCCACACCATCTCTGCAACATTCAAACTTATTGTTAATTGTGCAAATGTATAAAATTTAAAAGAAATATATAGAAATCTTTTAGCAAGACACAACTTGAAAAAGTTTTGTCTCTCAGGGGCCCACCCCAACAAAGTCCATTGGCAGTATGGGACATTGCAGACTATAATTTTTTCAGTTGTTAAGCATAAAGTCTAGAATGACTCCTTCATTTACAATGTTCCAGGTACTGGTCAAAAGCTCAACCTGATAATGGTGGTGGAGACTCACGGTGGGGAGAGGAGGACTGTGTACAGATCAGTGATCAAGGGCTCTGGAATGATCGTTCATGTTCTGCCTCTATGCAGTGGATCTGTGAAAAAGTACCAACTGAAGTGTAGTAAAAATATGAATAACTTTTTTAGAACTGTTGCTGGGTTTGTGTTTTCATTCTAGTTTCCACTGTTCTCTTGTAATTTTACAGTGTCTTACTGGCAGCTCTGTCGATTGTAAAGTTACTGTAGCCATCAGTGCTCTAGTTAAATACTCACAACAGGACTACCTGTAAACTACTGCAACGTGGTTAACAGTGGTACCATAGTGGCCACACTGCTGCCAGTAAGGCACTGGAGATACTAGATTTGAAGAAAAAATAAAATAGAAAGTATTGCTACTTTGTTGTATTTGTGTCTTGTGTCAGGAATGAACAGCACCACAAAATAGTAATTCTCAAGTTACTACTTTGGAAAGCTTTCATGACTAACTAACTAATTAACTAAACAAATGAATAACTAAATAAAAAACTAGATCCCATCCCAACTTCAATAATTTTAAAATATTGCGGTAAATCAGCTTCTGTTCAGTTTCTACTATGTTATCATGCATGTGTACTATAATCTTATATCAATTCCATAATACTTGTATAAATAATGTAACGTTCTGTTAATGTGTCTCAATTTGCTCGTCAGAAAGGAGGAGAAAATGAGTCAAAGCAAACTTAGAAAGTTTCACAAAATGAACTTACCCCAGCTTGTTGCACCGTAATTAACTGCAGAGACGAAAAACCATGAGAAAACTGGACCTCTCACTATGATTGGTTGAGTCTGTTGCCCTGACAACCCGAGAGACCAATCATTCTCCTTCCTCCTTCCACGACCCCGTGTCACCCCTCCCCTCCTCCCTCGCTCTGCTCTCACGTGCAAGAATTATCATTATTGATTAATTAATATTTATCAAAAATTATAATTAGAAATCATAATTCAGGAAAATAATTTCTCAACCAAATTCATTACTTACAAATAGAAATCAGAGATGGTGTTGTGGTTATGGGCTCAAAGTTCTTAATAATTACAATTAGTTATTCATCACTAATAATTGATAAATTATTAACCAAAACCACTAAATGTCACTGTTTATTCAACCCCTTCACCGAAGGTGGGGGAACTTCGACCTTGTCTTGACAGATAAATCACTCAATTATATATATGAAGATTTATTGAAGCCAAATAATTCTGATATACAGGGGTTGGACAATGAAACTGAAACACCTGGTTTTAGACCACAATAATTTATTAGTGTGGTGTAGGGCCTCCTTTTGCGGCCAATACAGCGTCAATTCGTCTTGGGAATGACATATACAAGTCCTGCACAGTGGTCAGAGGGATTTTAAGCCATTCTTCTTGCAGGATAGTGGCCAGGTCACTACGTGATACTGGTGGAGGAAAACGTTTCCTGACTCGCTCCTCCAAAACACCCCAAAGTGGCTCAATAATATTTAGATCTGGTGACTGTGCAGGCCATGGGAGATGTTCAACTTCACTTTCATGTTCATCAAACCAATCTTTCACCAGTCTTGCTGTGTGTATTGGTGCATTGTCATCCTGATACACGCACCGCCTTCAGGATACAATGTTTGAACCATTGGATGCACATGGTCCTCAAGAATGGTTCTATAGTCTTTGGCAGTGACGCGCCCATCTAGCACAAGTATTAGGCCAAGGGAATGCCATGATATGGCAGCCCAAACCATCACTGATCCACCCCCATGCTTCACTCTGGGCATGCAACAGTCTGGGTGGTACGCTTCTTTGGGGCTTCTCCACACCGTAACTCTCCCGGATGTGGGGAAAACAGTAAAGGTGCACTCATCAGAGAACAATACATGTTTCACATTGTCCACAGCCCAAGATTTGCGCTCCTTGCACCATTGAAACCGACGTTTGGCATTGGCATGAGTGACCAAAGGTTTGGCTATAGCAGCCCGACCGTGTATATTGACCCTGTGGAGCTCCCGACGGACAGTTCTGGTGGAAACAGGAGAGTTGAGGTGCACATTTAATTCTGCCGTGATTTGGGCAGCCGTGGTTTTATGTTTTTTGGATACAATCCGGGTTAGCACCCGAACATCCCTTTCAGACAGCTTCTTCTTGCGTCCACAGTTAATCCTGTTGGATGTGGTTCGTCCTTCTTGGTGGTATGCTGACATTACCCTGGATACCGTGGCTCTTGATACATCACAAAGACTTGCTGTCTTGGTCACAGATGCGCCAGCAAGACGTGCACCAACAATTTGTCCTCTTTTGAACTCTGGTATGTCACCCATAATGTTGTGTGCATTTCAATATTTTGAGCAAAACTGTGCTCTTACCCTGCTAATTGAACCTTCACACTCTGCTCTTGCTGGTGCAATGTGCAATCAATGAAGACTGGCTACCAGGCTGGTCCAATTTAGCCATGAAACCTCCCACACTACAATGACAGGTGTTTTAGTTTCATTGTCCAACCCCTGTACCATTATTCTGGTCCAAAAACCTTCACCTAACTAGCAAGCACTATTCTACACAAAGGGGATAAAAATGACTACATAACAATAGTACTAAAAGAAAAATATAACTTTAAAAGTCCAACTTCTACCTCCTGGCTGATTTGGGATCAGCCGGACAAAACGTGAACACGCACGATTCAGTAGCGCTTGCACAGCAAATCAAAACACAGCTCAGCATAAAACATTTCAATCAGTATTGCATGCAACAAGTTGATACCTTAGATTAACTACTGGTGAATTTAAAATCACCTTAACTATGCCTCATCCTGCCCAGACTTCTAAATGCACCTATCCGATTTAATGTAAAAAAAGAATGAAATTACTTTGACGTTGACTTCTTCTCTCCTCCGGTTGAGGATGGGTCAGGTCTGAAGAAAAACGAGGGGGGGATCACGTGTCCGTGATCAACTTAAAAAACGGTAAACTTCTCATCCGTCCAGGGAAAATATGAAGAACCGTTTAGTCGACTGAATCACAAGGAGGAAACTCATCTCTTTGGAAATAAAACCACCGTGGGTTCCCACCTGCGCCGGGTGTCGGCGTGGTCTTCGATCGGTATATGAATCTTCTGACCTTTTTGTATAAGACAGATTTCCAGCTTTCAAGCTCTACCGGGAATGGGCCTGGGCCTGTCTGCCTGTCTCTGCCCCGGGAGGAAAGGGGACCACCTCCTTGGTCCGTGGGCTGGTTGCCCCTAGAGGCTGCCGGCGCCCGGACCTTGGAGTATAGAGTATGCATGGGGAGTGTGAGTGAGTGTAGGACGTCCATTGTTGTTTGTCTTTACGTTGGGAGCGAGTGATTTTATGTGTGTGGATGAGGGTGGGAGTGGGTGACTGTGACTGTGAGTGCCTGTTTTTTTTTGTGACAGGTTGGGTCTTGGACTGCTCCCTCTCCTGGATCAGCTTAGCCCCCCCCCATATTATGGGGGCCTATTTCCTCCCCGCCACCCTGCCTGCCGGTGGTTGGAGTCTCTGCCCGCTGGTGTACTTGTGGTTCTCAGTGTCCGGGGCTGGATGCTTCGGTGTGTGCTGGCTCACTCCCGGTGGCTGCCTGCCGGGGCCTGGACCCCTGGGCTCTGTCGGGCCTCTGTCTTGGGGTGGCGTGTCCCGGGGTCTTGGGTCTCTGGGTCCATGGCTGGATCTGTTCGGGAGTGGACGGCTGCCGGCAGGGCCTGTGGGCTCGTCGCTGCAGTTCCCTGGGGCTTTTGCACTGTCGCTGCTGGGTGGCTCCCCTGGGACTCTCCACTGCTCTTCTCTGGGGGGGTTACGGTAGTCCCGGCGGTGGTTCTCCTTGGGTTCCTGTGCTGTGGGGGGCCTTTGGATGTCTGTTGCTCGGATCTCCTCAGTGTCCGCCCGGGGACCACAGGCAGGTCGGTGGGTCCTCACACTCGCTATTGCATATTTCTGTGGAGAAACCTTGTATACAAAGCGCATCCACACAGGTGTTGATAGATACACAGATGATCTATATTGGGCTGCACTTCTCACTAAGTACATTTTACATTCATAAATACCGTGTGTTATTTTGTGTATAAGCAAGCAGGGTGTAATCTTTTATTCTATTCATCCTTCTTTCTCTCCTCCACTCTCTCCTCCTTTTTTCCCCTTCTTCCCTTTTGCCCCATCTCTCTCTTTGTCAAGCTTCTGTTTTCCTTTTCATTTCAGTCTCCGTGTCCGTAACAATTTAAATATTCTCAAAGAAGTTTATAATAAAGTTTCTTTTATAAATATCAAGCAGAGCCTTAAAGCAATAGCTGTGATGCTCCGCTTGTGAAAGTAAATCTGTTGGGCAATTTCTTGGCACTCAGACAACAATTCTGAGCGCTACTCTGCTGGACAGGACACGGTAAAAAAAAAAAAAAGCTCTACCGGGAATGGCCTTGTGGAGAGAAAAGTTCGCCTGCGAGCTTTTGTCTCTCTAGATATGCGCCTCCTTTGCGTTGTCCCATGAGACACGCTGGAAATGGCAACGAAAGTTTGTTTTCCGCGGGTTTTATAATCCCGGGTGACGTCAGAGCTGCAACGTCTGTTGAGCTGCGCATGTCAAACTGCCAGTGGCGGATGCTGGTCTTTCAATTAGGGGAAGCTCAGTTTCAAGATCGCTGATTCACTGATTCGCTCATTTTGCTGTCAATCAAAAAGGGATTCAGATTCAGACAGATCATCCAATCATCATGCAGAAGCTAAGCGTCCGGCCCAGCCCACTGCCCCATTGACCCCCAGAGACGCTGAGCGTCCGATGGGCGGGACAAAGCCCAGCATTTACCCATCACTCGTCTTGTTTCGCTGCAGCCGAGGCTGCCCCATAGAACTCCAGAGACGCTGAGCGTCCAATGGACGGGACAAAGCCCAGCATTTTTGCTTCGCTATTGAACTCACTGTTTAAAGCACTGTGAAGCTGCGGGAATGAGTGAGAGGAAAGCCGCGTTGTTACCAGTGATAAGAAGCTGATTCTGAACAAAAGTTGAGCGTGTTGTTTGATTACTTATTTTTTGACATTTTAGGGGAAGCTGAGCTTCCCTTGCAGTCTTAGAGCAATCGCCACTGGTAGAAACCGACCCCGATAAAATAAGCACTCTTAAATCCTGGCCAGTTCCTAAACCCTGAAGGACCTGAAATCTTTCCTGGGATTTGCAGGACATTACCGACGATTTGTTAATGGTTATGCAGCTACGGCAAAGCCACTGAATGAACTGACTCAAGGCTACGTACCATCTGTACCAGCAGGACTCCTCTAGCCAGGACCTGCAAAAAGCCAGGATCTGCTAAATAAAGAGACGAAATACACCAGTCCACAAACTGGACCCCCTCCGGCCCTTGGCTGCACTTAGAAACTCTGTCAACAAAAGTTATAAACAGGACAAAGGGCAGCTCAGCCGGACAAAGGGCAGCCCAACATGCACCGGGAACACGTCCAGGGGGGTTCAACCCTAACATTTTAAAATTCAGTAATTTTAGTCTGTAGAAGAACTTTTCTTTTTTTTAGTTTTTCATGCCATTGCTATGTACATTTTATGTTATTTTTTGTCACTGCAAAGCTGTAAAGCACTTTGAATTGTCTTGAAATATGCTATATAAATAAATTTGCCTTGAACTCTGAAACAAATTTGATTAATGCTTATTCATTTGATATACATGATAATGCATTAATTTGTTCTTAATAAATAGTTCTAATGCTTTAAGTGGTGAAAATATAAAGGTAACAAAAGCTATAAATATTTTAAATACATCACTTCTATTACCAATGTTAAAACCAAATGCATGACTTCACATGATATGCAAGGGAAAATGCCATATTGCCCACACGACTTGAGTTAACAAACTCACAATTATAACATAAACAGTCTAAAACGGAAAATAGACCTTTATATTAATGCACATGTGGCAAACGTTTAATTAACTAACTTTTCGAGGTACAATCTATTAGCATGAAGGTAATACCTATACTAGCACTGACAAAAATTTCTCAGGAGGATAGATGGGAACATTTTAAACTAACTCTAGCTGATAAAGTTGGTTATGCCAAGATTAATTTCTTTAATTCTACATAGTATGGTCCAGATCAATCAGTTTGCCAAATTGATGCATGGGCTGGACCATGCATAAAAAGATTAGCTGCTGTAAAATAAAATAAATAACACACTGAATTACAAAGGTTTTTGCAGTAAAAGGAAACAGTAGTCCAACTTGTAGGGAAAAGGTTGCTCATACGTCCAGGGAGGACTTAGTGACCACCACCCCCAAAGTCCAGAATGCCTTTTATGCAATTATGGAAATTTTACGAAAATAAGGAAGAGATATCTTTTTGTAATTCTAATGGCTTTAATACATATAATACATATTTTATTTAACTTGTGGAATGAAAGGCAATTTCTGTTATCAAAAATAGTAACATGTTTTATATTTGGGGTATATTTGACCTCCGGAAAAATAAACTCATTTGCTGCTAGCTTCTCATACTCTTGTTCGCCTTTCCTTGTTTCTCTTTCATCAAAGCATATGACAGGCAAGAACACATGGAATGTATTTAGAGACATGGTTGATGGAAATATTGCCCTTCCAGCGTCAGCAGTCAAAATACTTGCTGTTGCTTTGCCTTTTGACTTGTACACTCCAGCCAAAAAGAGTAACCCAGTGTTGGCTTGTGAGTTCCATCCACTTCTTTTCATCTATTTCCATACATGCGCCTACCCCCTAAATTTGTCATCCCAAGTATACCCTTTTCAATTTATAGTGTTATGAACAGCTCAAATGCTGATTTTATGTCTAGGACATGGCGGACAGCAGATCTCGTGGGGGCCTGGAAACAGTTTAATGACATTAGCAGTCTAGCTCGTTGTGGAAGCTGGGAGACAGACAACAATAACTTTCTATTTTTTGAAAGGAGAGTTTTTGCTGGGTATTTAGAGACAAGAGGAAGGTCAATACTGATGGTGTTATTCTCATCAAAGGAGGATGACTCAATATCAGGGTCCTTCTCAGTTATCCTCTGTCTCAGACCTTTCTCCTCTATGTCACCTTGGTGGACAAAGAGTTTTGCAACACTTCATTTACAGAAGACTTTTTCTTAGATGCAATTTTCAGTTGAGAAGACAGCAAAAGTGGAGAGCATACAGAGAACCAAAAGGCATGGCTCAGAAGCTTGCTGTACAAGCTTGTATATATCACCCCTAGGTTTTGAGAAGTATCAATATCTTTAAGGGAACAGTATTTTGCCATCCCCGCAGCATGGGAAATATCAGACTTCTCGCAGTGTTTCTCCTTTTCCGTTGTTCACGCACTGCTATATTTATGTTTACGTAGGATTGGGGCCCTGAAGTTTTTTGAAGATTGGAAACTTTCAGGCTATATTGTGTTGAGGTAAAATGATTCCACCATATATAATAATACAGCCTCAACACCCCAGTCCGGATGTCGTGAGAAAGAACAGATGAAGAGCAGGAAATTAAGATTAACACAAGTTTAATTTGGTAAACAATAAGTCCAATAATTCCCAATGCATATTGAATAAAAAAAGAATGATACATATAAAGATTACCTAAGGGCCCTTAGGGAGAGCTCGGGTGTCAGCAAAGCAAGGCTGTCTTTACTCAGTGGTCTACCTTATCATAGATGTTAGAACATCTTATACCTTTTACTTCAAAGCTTATTGACTGATCCTCCCCTCCAAGAATTATTATGCAGTCTGCATCGGTGCTGTAAATTAGCCAACCCCCTTGTGGGTACTTTATTATCTATACCATGCCCAAAAGTCGACATTTATTGCTTTACTGCCCATACAGCCAGCATTTACTGCTTGCAGCTGCTGAGAACCTCCTAACCTCTGCTTCACCCTTGTTCCAGCCTGAATCCTGCTGTGACCCTGTGACCTCTCTCCCTAAGGCTCACACATGTTAAATCTCTGTTTTATGTTGCCACATGCAAACTAAACACATATGAAACTAAATGATTTTGATTCTCAACAATTGAAATCAGTATCATCCAAATGTGTGCAAAATACTTATATTACTTATATGTTTCATACAACTAAAACACAGACAGGACATTGAAAAAAAATATTATGTTAATTTTATGTTTACCCATTTGTGCCCACTACATTAAGCCACTAAATATCAATAAACCATAAACACTGAATCAGGTCAAACTGACCCCAAACATAATAGAAGGATTAAATTGATTTATAACATAATTTCCATTCTCAGATTAGGTTTTGACTGTATAGCAGCACTTTCACTTCCTAAATATGGATTCACACAACCTATTATTGGCAACTGTTTACTGATACTGAAAATATAGCAACCCTTTAAAGGATGGAGCTAAACAAACAACAGATAAAGAAAAAAAATTAGAAGATGAGCAGAAGAAGAATAACATCTAGACGCTTGTATTTAAGAAAAACAGTGTGGTGAGATTCTGCTTGTCCGATGCTACCGCACCCTGTTGGCGGTCAGACGCCTCAGAGCCCGTCCGGTCCTTTGGAACCCCGGAAACAGTCACTCACTTTATCTAAAGACTCTTAAATGAACGACTCTCAACCAGTGTCTAACTTTTAGCTCCTTTGATCTAAATTCAGGCAGAGGAATGATTACAGAGATCAGCGGTGAGGCTCCCGTCTCGGACCGTCGCCGTCTGTTAGAGCATGACGAAGAGCCCCGATAGAAGGTCACATACAGTTTTATATCTGGCACTCCAATGCAATGGATGTGCTCTCCCTCAGTGATTATCAGTAGACTATGTGTCACCATTGTGGTGTCTATCTGTTAGATTGTGTAGTAGCGGGTGTCCATCCTTAATCTAAGTGTGCTGTAGCTTTCTAATCAACCCAGTTATACCAGCTGCTCCACTATCAACCCCAGTGCCCCAGCTTCAGGTCATTTATGACAATCCTTGGGCCATTTATCCTTGTACTGTATGTCTATGAGCATTCTTATCCTATTGTAACAGAAGGGAAACATTAGAACTTATACTTTACTTCACTAAAGTATAAAAGGGAAAAACAGCTATAAGCATAATAATAAAGGTTATACCTAACATGCTGTTGAACTGCTTTGGATTATCTCTCAGGAACCACAAGGACAAAAAAATTGCATTGCATATTTAGTGAGAAACCACCTTACTCAATTTTATCTCTTCTAAGTAGACAGTATACAAACTACATCATCGCCCCCACATGAGGCTGTTGAAACACATATTTATGATTGGATCGCAGCAGTTCATCTTGGTTAAAACTGCTCATTTCTTGCTCACTTCCCACTGGAGAATTCAAGTTGAAACGGAATTCCGGTTTTCATTAGATGTAAGTCAAAATTAACAGAAAATGCCAGAGTCTTTAGTATAGATTTACTTTCTCAATTTAATTGCTAAAACTTCATCTCAAATGCCCCCATACAAATGGCTAAAATTATTTGAGAAATGTCTCCATCTTACAGAAAGCGCAGCTGCTTAAGGGAATTTAATCTCTTTATCATATCTTTGTCACCATAGTGTAATTCAGATAACATAAGTTATCATTTTAGTCTTTCAGTTTGGAGTTTACACATTTTTGTTGCCTTTTATTTAAACTGCAATCATTTCAGTTATAACCTCTCAAGAAAATGGTTTGTAAACATTAGACTAAATGCTTAAATGAGCTTTATAATAATCCATTAATATAAAGCTGTTACTGTTCGACTGTAGACCTAGTTAAACACTGTTCATTTTATATTTTTTAGTCTACATTCAATGTTGAAACAACACCAAACTGACTGCAGCAAATTTGCCAGTAAAAAAGTGGCAACACACAAACTGTGTTTCTCAGTTCAAAGTTATTTGCAAATCTTTATTTCGATTGTATTTTCATGAAAGGACATGTTTATCTGAGATCCGTCAGAAAAACGAGAACCCAAACCATTTCCTTCCTGCTTATCTGTGACACTGGTTACACCCATTTAATCTGTTTCTGAGTTCACAAACACTGCACCTTTCAAAGAGGTAATTCTAATAAAGTGAGAATAATCAGTTCATGCAGAGTTTAGGCATATTGGTGGGTGCACAGTTCAGGGGAACATCCCAAAAAATTCAAAGATCATGCATTGTTTTTTTCTTCACTTCAATGCGAGCAAGGTGGCCATGTTTTGTCCAGATGTCATCGTCAGCACACTTAGAGATAAAGGACTAACAGCTCATTTATCGGGACCAGAACTATTATGGATTCACATTTTCCAAACAGATAGCTCCAAAGGAAGTGATCTTAAACAGTTTTCTCTTTATGTTTTTGATTAATTGTATGGTTTTATAGTTCTAGAGCGTATATTGTGTGTGTGTGTGTGTGTGTGTGTGTGCGTGTGTGTGTGTGTGTGTGTGTGTGTGTGTGTCTGTGTGTGTCTTCTTAAGAAGTAAGAGATTAACAGTGAAAGCTGGTTTTCAATTTGGATTTTTAATAGACTTGCCAAGATTAATTTATTTATTCAGTCAGATAGTGAACATTTAAATGATGACAAAAACAGGTCCAACTGAATCTGTCTAAGAAAACAGATGAAATATATCAGTTAAAGCTTAAAATAATCCCCTTTGACAGGTGCTAAATATAGTTTCCTAAAGCAATATTAAGCAAGAATATCTGTAAATCCTCATTTAAAATACTTCTAACAACTCAAATATCTCCTAATTTAAATTGAACGTAAAGCAAAATGTAAATACTTTTTCTGCTGACAGAGAAAAAAAAGCGTTCAAAAAAAGCGTTCCAGTTCATTCTGGTAGCCCACTGTTTGCTATTTCATCGCTTGTGAGCTTTATACCATAGTATTGTCTGCTTGATTGCTGCAGAATAAAAAATATTTTACATTTTTGGGATGAACATTGTTGGTAGTTTTTCACATATCCACTCGAAGACATAATCACATGGATAATCATGCCAAGGGGCACCATCATTCGATGTAACAAGTGCACAGTCCTCCTTGACCCATTTACCATTATCAGGCTGACTGTCATCCCAGAACCTGACAGAGTTGAGAAGGAGAGAATCATGGCACTGTTTTTCTTTTGTATCAGAATTTAATTAGAAACATTTTAAGCACACAAGCCTAAAAATTGCTAGCAAAAAAGATGTTGCAATTGGAAAAAACTCTGTGGTTAAAAGTTTAAACTACGCATTTAAAACATGTTGAAGCATCACTTTTATCTGCTGAATAAATCTACTTACTAACTGTTATAGCTCCATCTCTACTGTTAACCAAGATGCCACTCCTCGGACATGACTCATTAAAACACTTCAAGTCAAGTCAAGTCAAGTTTATTTATATAGCGCTTTTCAGCAACAAGGCACTCAAAGCGCTTTAAACTATTCAGTTGTTGTTCTGTAATTAGCAGTTCATCAAAGAGCATTACAGGAAATCACTTTTCTTCAGAGGTTCACAAATACTACAAATATAACACTACTCTAATAATCAAGGGTGCCGTATCCGATCTCAGATATTGACTTGGGGTCCTGATCAGGGCATTCTGAAATGATCAGGATGGGGATTCCCTGATAAAACACATTTGATTATAAAACTTTAAATAAAACTCTACATTTATGCAGCAGGATAACACAATTCTGTCTTTAAATGATTTAACGGAACTGCAACGAATTATGTTATGAGCCAAGTAATTAATGCAGATTTTTAAACTGAGATGACCTCTGAGGGAACATCAAATTGAGACACTCCTGCAGAAACTCCTGTTTGGACAAAATATCTGACTCTGTTCAGAAAAAAACAAATAACAGAGACTGCAGAATACTGAATATCATTGGTGAGTGACTTGTAATGCTTTAGTAATGTCAGTCTGTCAGTTTCAGCCATTTAATATCAAATGACTGAATATTGGGGATGAACATTTTGTTCGGATAAGATAAAAAAATGAATACTAATGCTAAAAATAAAAATCAACGGTTCTGAGGCTGTGACCTATTTCAACGCAATGCTTTAATTAATATAACATTTTTCTTATTAACTGGTTTGCACGTCAAGACTTTACACAAAAATAAACAGCTCCATGTCAAAACCATGGCGCAAGCTGATTAAAACCACATCAAGAGGTACTGTTAGCACTCAGTGAAAAACTGGACCCTTACGTAAAGTTCAGAGAGGTTCCATCGACCCACCGCCAGGATTCCTCAGTTTCTTTGTCGCCCAAACCAATCCAAGCATTCGTCTTGAATGTAGAAAGAAAATTCTGTAAAATGTCAACATAAAAAAGATTTTATTTAGTTTTGATAAACAATACACATTGGGCCTGATTTTGAAAGATTCCAAATAAGGAGCGCTACATTGCTTGTGCAAAAAAAATGCAAGTGCAATAACTGGGTGTGTTACGTGTGATTTTCGAAGATTGCGAGTGCAATGGATAACCATGCTTTTTAAATGATAAAAATGTGTGTGCTACTGGCTGGCTGCTACTGCCCCCAGGGGCACAAGAACCGGTCCTCTGCTGTGTTGCTTGAAACATGCAGGAGTTGTTGCGCTGCATCATTATAAATGATCCAGTTGTTGATTTTTTTCCCTCTTTTCCGTTCTGCTCCTGCTTTTCTGGACTGTTACAGTTTGTTAACCTTTGTCGTCGCTGTTCACAGCAGCAGGTTTGTCATCTTAGCCTCTGCACTGACGAGTTTATAGGGCGCCTCTGAATGCGTAATTGCGCAAGGCTGAGTTTGAAGTTGTTCTGCGAACGGTAAAGACTACATCCTACTTCGACTTTAATCAAAATATTGGATCACAGACTATTGCACAGGAGGGCAGAGCTGTGTCCAAAGTAGGGCGTGCCCTCCACCATCGGTGCACACATGGGGGAAGCTTGACTAACAACACCATGGCATCGCGCACAGCTTGTTAACTGTGTTGCTGGATGTAACTCACAACAATCGCAGCTTCGAAATTGGCCAATCAATTTTAACAATTAAAAATACAAATATGTCTCTAAATTAATTTATTAGAGGTTTGCCTCCCTTGATCTTTAAACTCTTTTCAGAGACTTTTTAGAGTATGTGTTTGGAGAGTTCAGAGTTTATTTGCCTGAATCTAAGAATAGTAACATAAAATTAGTTTGTGGTAAGAATTCTATCTGTATGCTAATTTTAAAAACATAATGTCACACAACTGTCCTGCAAAGAATTAAAGTTTTTTATGTACATAAAAATGAATTTTCCAATGATTTGACAAAATTTCTTTTGTTTGTTTTGCCAATATTTTAACGCTATACAACATGTTTGTTTTTTGGTGACACGAAATAATTTTTTACTGTAAAAACCCTACACTGGCATATGTTCATGTTCAAAAAACGTAATCCAACTGATCCAACTCCAATTGCTCTGAAATGACACAATGTTACTGACAATAATGCAGTTTGCTTTGTTTAGTAACAAGTTTAAAGCATACCTTTCTTTTTCACCACATGTAATAGGCTGCCTTAAAATGGTGATGTTTTTGCCTGCTAAAAGTGGTTTTAGCATCCAGTTTGAAGGATAAATGAAGGATTTAATCTGCCCTGTCCTTATTTCTTTCCCATTAATTATATTATCAACATCAAAGCACAGTGGGTTATTTGCATGATGTGTAATTACAGTTAACAGGCGCATGCTTTTCTGTTGGATCATCAGTTATGTGCACTTCTTCATGATCAGGTTTGTGCTTCAGCAGCAGATGATCTCACCAACAGTGATGGTGCGCTGGAAGGATCCAGATGTAAGAAAAAAGTGTTGCAAGGAGTTTTATCACAAGAGAGATGTCATGGCTTTTGTTTGGCTCCAAATCAGACCATAGATAATCCTACATAGAATCCTCTAGTCGCATCTATTTTTATTATTTTTTAATTTTTGACAATCCAAATCTTTTGACACATCTATAGAAGATTCTCTTTCCCCATCATCTGCCGATCTATCTGTGCCTCCTTCTCGCCACAGAGACAACTTTTTTTTGCGTCCCAGTTAGCGCCTGCACTTCAAACGTGCTAAATCTAGATGCAAAAACCGCAACGCAAACCGTTTCAGGTTTGATAAATTGCATATTCATGAAGGCAGACATGCTCAAAGGTTTGTGCCTATTGTTCTGCAGATTTTCCACACACAATTCAATTTGCACCTGGTTTGTAGATAGGCTTTGCCCATCCAACCCAGTTTGCACGTGGTTTGGTACATTAGTGATTTTTATTAATTTTATTTTTTTTTAAAACAACTACTTTTTGAATTGAATTGTTTGCTCCATTACCTAATTTCAAATATTGATCACCTAACAAATGAAAACAATGTATTTATCTAAGATATTTTTCCGGGCATCACAATTTATGAGACAAACCATTACAGAAGGTTAAAAAATCTCTTTTTAACACATTATCTGCAGTGTCCCCCTAGAAACACACAGCACCTGTTTGTCAGGATTGTCTATCACCACCAGATCTCCTCCTTTGCTTATGCAGTCCTCTCTGCCTTCATCCCAGGAACCAGAACCAAAGACACGGTAACAAGAACAATTGAACTTCTTCCATCCTTCAGGACATGTTGTGTCTGCAAAAAGATAAACAAGGTCAGAAGGTCAGTTTTTAATGTTTCTTTTATTGTGAAATATCACTTCAGACTGATCATTTTGGAGACCATAATAGGGCCACCGATAGTAATCCAATAACAACCATACTGAAGTGTGGGAATTGAGATTTGTGGAAGCGTAGAGGTCCCACCCTAGCAAAAATAAAATAGAGTTGAATCATATTATAACAAGAAAACTTTATTGTACTAACAATATATTTGATTTATGTTTTTACAATATAATATCATGTTATTACGATATACAAATTAATCACAATATAACAAAAATCCTTTCATACTCTTACAATATAATATTTACACTGAATGAACATGATAAGTTATTGTGCAAAGAAAGATATTGTTAGAATAATTCTTCTTAAAACATAAAACATTTCATGTTCAGAAGCGACATCTATTGCTACATAAATACATGTTCTGAACAGCTTCAGTTTGCCATAGGAGTGAAGGCGCCAAATAATTTGGGCCAATTCTGTCTTTGCTAAATCCTGCATGGGTCGAGATATTTCAATAAATGTCTCACAGTACCCTGCGTGACAATATAACCCAACAGAAAGTAATTATAAATATGTGATAAATATGTATATTGCATATCATTATATTATAATGTTCAAACATGAAAAGGTTATCGTTAGAACAATAATGTTTTCACATTATAATGTGGTACAGCTATACTTCTCTCTTGCCTGGGTTGCAGCACTTCAGTGAGGCTCCTCTATGTTCTTCTTACATTTATAGTATTCCTGCTTCCTCACAAATATAATTAAGTTTCAAAATGCTTTGTAAGTTTTAGGTTTAGTAAAGGCTGCTTGAGGTTGGACAACTAAACACTACCAATGTTTCAACATTTTAAAATTCTCATGTAGGGACTCTTATTTTAAGACTACGAAGCAAGTAAATCTATATATCTATATATAAAAAACAAAAATAAAAATAATCATGTCTTTAAAAAAGAGTTGCTCAGGTTTCCTTGTTTTTTGTTTGGTTTCATTTTTCTTGCATGAAATATTTGCATATTCCCTCAAAAAGCATCAGAAAAAACCCTGATTGTCAGACAAACATTTATTTTAAAATGTGTGTTTGATTAACTTTTCATGTATTTTCATTGTACTTAGAAACAGTTTCCAACTCCACCTCAATTTTTATGAAGGAAAATTAAGGACTTACTTTCAATCAACTGGCAAAGCCTTTTTAACTCTTTAGTTGTTTTACCGAGCTTGACATTCAGCAGGTCTCTCTCTTGGGATATAAAAGAAATTTTTTCACTGCTGTCTCTGAGACGCGTAGTCAGATTGTCTGAGAGTGTGGAGAGCTCATTTTTTACATTCAAATTGCATTTGGAGTCATCTGAAAGAGATTGAGAAAAGGGCTTGAGACACAAAAAAATTTATCATCAGATCAACAGATAAATGACGTAAAATTTATACCTTTTAGCACTTATGCTTTTGGGTCATATACATTTATTTAAGTATTACACTACAACTTACTCCTCTCTTTGTGTATGAGTGATTTTAAAGAAAACACAAACTATGAGCCAGTTGGTGTAAGATGTTTAGAGCTTACTCTGCTCAGACAAACTCTGAAGGCCGGAGGCCTCTTCAGGCTGTTTCATGAGCTGGACGTTCAGCTGGTCTCTTTCTTTGGTTATTTTGAAAAGCGTTTCATTACAGGCATGGAGATGCTCGGTCAGATTATTTCGGAGTTCTTCATTTGAATTACATTTGGAGTCAATATCTAAAATAAATTAGAAAGAAGGCGTGAGACACGTTCTCCGTGGCACTGAGAACACATAATAGTGTTTTTGCTTTTATTCTTTGCTCGTGCCTTCGTACAATTACATTCAAAAAATAATAGCAAAAACCATTTTAATGAGCAGGCATGTTTGGTGTTTAAACAAGAGCGATCAGATAAGTGGTTTAAATTGTACGGGCTTACTCTGTTTAGCCAAGCTGCTTAGCTCTTTAGCTTTCTCATTGAGAAAGCTAAAGAGCTGGTCTCTGTCTTTAGTTGTGGAGGAAAGTTTGTTCTTATAGTCCTGAAGATCCTTGGTCAGTTGACTTTTGGCGTCGTTGTCTGTAGAACAGAAAGAAAGTAGATTTATACTTAACAGATATACAACAAGGTCCTGACCAGACTGTGATTTTGGTTTGTTTCAGAAAAGTTACTTGTTAACCAAAAGAACAAGACAAAAAAATAACTATATATAGACAGTGAATATTTGCAAATTACTTATATTTATTGATATCTTTGGTGCCCCCAGTCTTTGCGGTTGACAGGCCACTTTGCCATCACCCTAATCTTTAGCTCCCTCCAAAGATTCTCTATGTGATTCAGGTCAGACTGATGGCCCACTCCAAAACCTCAGTATTACTTTGGAGGCTGATTATTAGTTAGAAGACACACGTTGATAAAATTGCTTTTAATCTCATGTGCCAGGGTAAATGTTCATTTGAAGCTTAACTGTTCGTACTTATTTTTTATTCATGAATGGGATATTTTCTACTTAATCCTTTATTTATTTTGGTATGTTAGTCATATATATGAAAAGTTTACAATTTACCCTTTTTCTATAAACCTTCCAAATACCTAAAATTAAACTTACCATCACAGTTATGTTTAGAGAATATTCAAAAACCAAGAATTTAATGTCAGCAACACAAAACTGAGAATAGCAGGAAAGTATATAAAACATTCAAACAACACGATTCCTTCACTGGGCTTTTTTGGGTCACCAAATCAGAAGAGGGACAGGAGTGATTGAGGGATACAGCCAGCAGGATTATCAAATTAAAAAGAGGGCATGAGACACAAAAGATGATATTAGGAGTACTTTGATTTTAACAGTAAAATTTACTCCTCCACGGAACTGAAAATACATTATAGCGATACTTTTATCCTTTGATTTTTTGGAGGTGCTGTCTTTAAAAGCAAAAACCATTTCAATGAGCAGGCATATTTTGTGTTTAAAGAAGAGTGATGAGATAAGTGGTTTAAATTGTAAGGGCTTACTCTGTTTAGCCAAGCTGCTTAGCTCTTTCGCTTTCTCGATGAGAAAGCGAAAGAGCTGGTCTCTGTCTTTAGTTGTGGAGGAAAGTTTGTTTTTATAGTCCTGGACATCCTTAGTCAGTTGACTTTTGCCGTTGCTATCTGTAATACATAAAGAACATAGATTTTTTCTTAAGGAAATATGACAGAGATACAACAAGGCCCTGGACCTACTGTCATTTGGGTTTGTTTCAAAAAAGTAAAAAATGTTTAATGGATTGTGATTGTTTGTAAATTACTAAATTTATTGAAATCTTTGGTGCTCCAAGTCTTTGAGGTTGGAAGTCCTTGTTGCCATCACCCTAATCTTGAGCACCTCAATATTACTTCAAGTCAGAAGAGATATGTTGATAAAATTACCTCATGTTACTTTTCTACGGAGTACAAAGTTAGTTTAGCCATATAAATGAAATGAAATGAATGTTAGTTTAGTCATAAAAACTAAAACTTTAGAGTTTACTACTTTTTTCCAAATACCTAAAATTAAACTTACAGTCACACGTATGTTTAGAAAATATTCAAAAATCAGGAATTTAATGTCAGCAACACAAAAAATAGAAACTTGCAGGAAAGTTTATGAAACATACAAATAACCCAATTCATTTAAATTATTTTGTCTGGTGTTTTTTTGGGCTGTAGGTCTTTAGTTTGTGGGGAATATTTGATGATTCTGATTCTTTGTGACTTTATATCGTTAGACAGAATTAAGTAGTGTCTAAAAGTGTCTTTAATATTCACCAAATTAATAAAGGCTGCAGTTTACTACAAAAGCAAAACGATGGGAATGCAGCACATTTAGTTTGCTAAGCAGACTCACACTGAACGTTGGCGACCAGCAGTCCAATGAGCAGGCAGATGCTGAACAGTCCGAAAAAGAGAATAACACTCAGATGGAAGCATCTCACTGAACCTGAACAGAGTGAAGATTACAACCAAGAACCGGGACAACAGAAATAGGACCAGGCTGTTGGTCTACACTTACCTCTGCAAATTCTTAAATAACTAGAGCTGACAAGTCTGCTGTGTTGAACATGCATATGCTTTTTCTCCATTGCTGAAAAGGATGTAACACGTTAACTGTAGGCTGTGCTGCACCAACAACTGTGCTTATAAGTTGTAAAGCAGGACTGGTTGCAAAGCGTCTTATTGTGAGTAAGACACACCCCTCAGACATGATAAACAGCCCTACCAGACAGGAATCAGCTGAACATGTGGGCTTTTTGCTTTGCAGTTTTATTCACAACACTGTTTATTTTCGTTGGTTTGTTTAAGAAAAAGAAAACACAAAGTCAACATCCAGGTTAACAGCACCATATTACAATCTATTTTGTTGTACATTTCTGGCATGAAAGTAAATGAGCGGAATATTATGATTTTTTACGGGATTAAAAGATAACTTTTACAAAAAACCTAATCACATACTGCACTTTAAAATGTAAGGAAATTTTAAGAAAAACTAGTACTGAAGACCAGGGATGGTTGCCAGATTGCCAGTAACCGCCGCTCTGTGAAATTCTGTTAATATTGCATGAAGGTTTGTCCGTTTTGCAGTGGTTGTTTTGGGAATCACCCAGAAATCTTTGAGGTTAGGAGGTATTTTATCATTTTTATAATGTTTTTGTTTATGAACTTAAAGCCTACACAATATTCTGAAATTAAATAACAGCCGCATATCAATGCCAAAGGTAATGGCTTTGATTTTAATCAGTTTTTCACAAGCAGGCTAAAGCTATGTGGAAAATTGTTTAAAGTTTTGGCAAAGACCTTATTTGAGGTTGCTTGTCACATGAATACAAATGAAATACAAGTTCAGCTCTCTGAAATACTGTTCCACAGCGTGAGTGTCCCCTCACTGTTTCTTCTGTTTTAGTTTTTTTTTTTTTTTCCACACAGTTTAAGACCATCAAACAAATGTTATTATCAAACAAATATAACCTAAGTAAATACAACGTGCACTTTTAAATGATGCTTTCAGTTATTAAGGGAAAAAAACTATCCATAAACACCTGCCCCTACGTGTAAAAAATTGTGCCCTTAATCTAACCTTTGGTGGCTAAAACAGCAACCAAGGGTTTGTGATAACTGGCAATGAGTGTTTTGCATCACTGTGGGGGAATGTCTGCCCTCTCTTCTTTGTAGAATTGTTTTATTGTAGCCACATTGAAGAGTTTTGGAACATGAACAGCCTGTTTAAGGTAATGACACATAATCTTAATTAGATTTAGGCCTGGACTTTGACTGACCCACTTTTTATTTATTTATGATGATGACAACAAGTGACAGGCCCCGCCTGCACTATATACCTGTCTGTCAGCATCATTACTCAGTTCTTACGCTCTTCACCTCTTGGGGTAAGGCTAAATAGCTGTTGCTGGTTAGCTCTGTGTTTTTTGTGAGGCTACTTGCAGTTAGTTTAACCCGCGTTGTTTTCACGTTAGCCACTGCTGCCCGCTGGAAGGCATATCTGCCCACGATGTGTTATTTTCAAGTAGTCCGGTCTGTCTTTCATGGTTTGGGATGAGCACACAGCATGTGCATTTTTTGGCCAGCTTCATCATTCAATCCTGCAGAGATTAGGTACGTTTTTAGAGAAAGTATTGGGAGAGGCTGTTGTCTCACAGCAAGACCCAGTGCTTTCAGAGTCCCTTCTCCCAGTTGGATGGACCTCACGGAATATGTTGATGGGCTAGCCAACAATAAAGATGCTCTGTCTTAGCTTTGACTGGACCCCCTTCCAGGAAGACGAGGATGTGCTGGACATCGGCATAGATGTTCATGGATTGTAGGATTGTAGGATAAGTCTTTGCCGTGTCACGGTGCTGTTTCCACTGCTGTGCCAGCGGACCTGGTGGACGCGTCTTTTTTCTCTCCTTGCTGACGTGCAGCTGAAAAACTGGATGTGTTCCCAGACTTTGTTTTGGAAATGACATCGAACAAACCACTGTCTACCCGCGTCATGGTGCCAGGCTATGGACAGTATCCAGACATGGAAGGTGCTGAAAAAGCCGGACTGGTGAATATTCGCCTATTAACCTATCCCTGGCACCATATCTGGCATAAGTGGTCCAACATCCCTTCCATCAAAGCACTGTAACTCTACAGAGCTTAAGCAACCACTGCTCGTGCCTTGAGCTACATTACCATGCTCCAGACATACCAAGCAATGCGTTTGGCGTAGCTCGAAGCTCAAACACCACCTGAGAGCCCTCTGACACCACTGTTAAATGAGTTAAGGATCACTACAGACTATATCCTCCATGTGTCCCGCTCTCACTGTGCAGAGGGATGGCATCAACGGTGGTGGGGCAGAGGCACCTGTGGCTGACACTCTTTGACATCCCAGACAGGGACAGAGCTGTCTACCTGGATGAAAGTATGGCGGCTGACAGGCTGTTTGGACAATCTCTCGATCTATACAGGTAAAATTCTAACGGAGGAAGAAGCAGACTGAAGCACTGCTCTGTATTACCTATAGACGTGATGTGAGACCCAAATCCAGCAAGGACACTCGCAAACAAGGCATACTGCCTCCCCCACCGCAGAGGATGATGTAAACCATGAGCTTAAGCTCCTAGCCGGCACAGCCACAGAACCACAGCCAAGCACCCCGCCAGATGGCCTCGAAGTCCCAGAGGAGAAAAGACAGAGGGCTCCTAGCAGTGGGACTAAAGACTCAGGGGTCTCAGAAGCAGGGAGACATGTCCACCAGTTTTTGGCAGCCACCGCCCAAAAAGTGTTTCATTGGTGTTGTTCGGTGTGTTGTTTGTATGACTGTTCCAAACATTTGGATAAAGTCTGCTTTTCCTATAAAAAAAGTAAAAATCAAAAGTCTGCAGCCAACTGCAAAATGAAGCTTCACCTCTCTCCCACATCGGGAGGGGGCAGCGCCCTTCCGCCAACAGTGCTGCAGGCTGGTCACCTAGCTGCACATCTCTATATGTGGCGCACATGTGCACTCCTACCTTGGGTGGAGAGAACCGTTGCTCGGGTTTACCGCTTACAGTTTCACCAGAGACCACCCCGTTTTATTGGTGTGGTAAAAATAGCAGTACTGGCCAAAGTCGCAGAGGTTCTGAGAGAATAAATAAAAACGCTGTTGGCAAAAGGAGCTATATGTGTGGTTCCCAAGAGGTTGGAACAGGTGTTATTTGTTGTTCCGAAGAAAGGGGGCGGTCTTCGTCCAATCTTTGCCTTGAGAGTTCTGAACAAATACCTCCGAATATACAAGTTCAAAATGCTAACACTCAAGCAGCTTCCGAGTACTATCAGCCCAGGCGATTGGTTCGCCACCAGCGACCTGACAGACACTTACTCAGTGATCAAAGTAGTTTTAAATTCTTGTCGGTACTTAGGGGTGGAGCTAGAGGGGGGGCTAGGGAGGCACTGGGGGCATATATGTATGTATATATATATACATACAGGGGTTGTACAATGAAACTGAAACACCTGGTTTTAGACCACAATAATTTATTAGTATGGTGTAGGGCCTCCTTTTGCGGCCAATACAGCGTCAATTCGTCTTGGGAATGACATATACAAGTCCTGCACAGCGGTCAGATGGATTTGAAGCCATTCTTCTTGCAGGATAGTGGCCAGGTCACTACGTGATACTGGTGGAGGAAAACGTTTCCTGACTCGCTCCTCCAAAACACCCCAAAGTGGCTCAATAATATTTAGATCTGGTGACTGTGCAGGCCATGGGAGATGTTCAACTTCACTTTCATGTTCATCAAACCAATCTTTCACCAGTCTTGCTGTGTGTATTGGTGCATTGTCATCCTGATACACAGCACCGCCTTCAGGATACAATGTTTGAACCATTGGATGCACATGGTCCTCAAGAATGATTCGGTAGTCCTTGGCAGTGATGCGCCCATCTAGCACAAGTATTGGGCCAAGGGCTGGAACTATGCTCCCTGGTGAGCAGAGTGGCCACTTTTTTACCACTGCCTTGCTCAATCATACAACTGATGGGGCGGATGGCATCTATGATCGCAATGGTACCACTCAGCCTACTGAGGATGAGCCCATTCCATTGTTGGACTGTCACCCATCGGTTCTGTGCATGGCGCCACCGCCACTGAAAGCTAGCTAGATAACTACTTCCTGCATCAGGGTTACTCATGTCCTTGAAGGTCTGAATCTGGGTACAGATTTGTTCTCCAGAGGCTGGCCTAGGGTGAGAGAATGGAAGCTTCAGACCTCCGTGGCTGCACAAATATGGTGTCTGTTTTATGAAAGCAGCAGTCTTTTCGCCACAAGGGCTAAAACCCACTGTTCTCTGTTCTTTTACATAAAAACATCATAAGAGACCCCCAGTGGAAATGATGCTGCTTGTACTAGAAAAGGTGTGCAAACAGGGTCTGTCCCTGATTTTGGTAGCACCCCATTGGCCAGCAAAGTCATAGTATGCTGAGATAGTCAGCCTGCTGGCAGCAAAGCCCTGGAATCTCCCTGTTCATCAAGATCTCCTCACTCAGACAGGGGGACAGATATTTCCTCCACACTCGGAGCTGTAGAAGCTGCATACCTATCTGCTGAGAGGTCCAGCTTATTTGCTAAGAGTCCACCCTACTGTGTCAAGAATGCGGGAGCACCACCACTAGAAACTTATATGCCTACAAATGGCAAGCTTTTGAGCAGTTTTGTGAGGACAAGCATATTGTTCCATTTCAGTGCTCAATGGTGAAGTTTTAATGTTTCTGCAGGATGATTTATCAAACATTCACATGTACGAGTACTTGTACATGTGGATGTTAGAGAAATCTTTCTTATCTTACTTATCACCTAATTTCTTTTTTTTTTTGTCACAGTTTGTAATGGTTTACATAAGCAAAAAACCAAACTTTGAACCTACAGGAAATACTGTTGCTTGTCAGTCAGTGTATCTTTGCAACAATCTACCATAGACATTCAAAACTGTTAATGTCAGAGCCTATGCTGTGATACCGAAACCGATAAGTCAAGAATTTTCCATCTTCCTGTCTGCTTCACAGTGAACAACACCACAGGTTTCCTGTGTTAATGAAAAAAAAATACTTATTATTGTGTGGGTGCATTAACAATAGCGCTCAGTTAAAGAAATGTAACATTTCAATGTTACATTTCATTGTTTGAACCAATTGTTTGAACCAATTAGATAACCATTGCCAAAAGGCTTAAAGCCTATTTTATTAAATTATCAGTCAGTTGATAAAAAAAAAAAAAGATCAATAATAATGAATGAGAATAATACAAATAATAATTGGTCATTACATTTTAACAACTTATCATTTGTTGTTGAAGGTTCAAATAAATAAGTAAAATAAATAAATTGTATTATATTATGAACATAAATAAATTAGGATTATTTTTATATAAATGAAATTTGTGACAAAAATGTATGAGGTTTCAATAACCAGCAAAGATCTTCAGAGAAGGAAACTGACAGTAAATCATGGAAAACGAGCATTGAACTATTCAATTCAAACTAATAATATTGTTGTGGCACTTGTATACAGCTTTTTTTTATCTTGCAGAACAGATTATTGCAATGCTTTGCAACATCTTAACTACAGCTGCTTAAATGATTATTGCTTAAACAATGATGAAACCGGTCCATTCAGTTGCCTGAAACAAATTAGGAAACTAATACACTGAATTCCTATTAAACACTATCTTTAAATATAAAAAAGGTAAAATAAACTGTATTTTTAACAACTTCAGTTTGATCAATCTCTTCTATTTAATATTTTTTTAATTCAGAATTCCTAATACCATATTTGTTTCTTTTTTACATCTTGTATTTTAAATAGGATCTGTTCACTATATTTCCATTAGATGCAGCAATCAAAAGTGCCTACATGACAAATGAAACCCAACATTTCTTATTTATCTATCTATCTATCTATAGGATGATTCACCTTCGGTATTGTATTTCAAATAAAATAAAGGAGCTCAATTTTAAATTTTTGCACAATATTTATCCTTATAACAAAAAACTTTAAACATTTGAAGGCTTGGATGAAAACTGTACTTTTTGTCATGTTGAATCAGATACTGTATTACATCTATTTTTTTCAGCTGCCCGCTCTCTTCTAGATTTTGGGGGGACATAGAGAAATTCCTCAATAAGAAAACTAAACGCATTGTTAAAATCAGATCTAAAGATGTGATAGTCAAGTTTGAATGTAGGGATAGGTCTTTGTGCTTTATAAATAACCTAATGCTCCTATTAGGGAAATTTCACATACACAAAGCTAAGTTCTCGAGTTCCTTCCCAAACATTTATGTGTTTTTGTTGGACTTCCATTCATATGTAAACACTTAGCTAACTAGTTAACTACGAATAAGAAAGCAGAATACACTGTTACATCTCCAAAATGCACGTTTAATTGACCCTGTATAGCAGACCTATAATGTGCCTTTGTTATGATATAATTTTGAATTGCTGCATCTTTTGTCATTTTATTTTATTATTTCTTTGTGTGTGTTTGTGCTGATGTCAGACTGTTTTTTTTCTTCTTGCTTGTTACAGACAAGTTAAATAAAGTTATTTTAAAAATCAATCAATCTATCAATCTATCTATCTATCTATCTATCTATCTATCTATCTATCTATCTATCTATCTATCTATCTATCTATCTATCTATCTATCTATCTATCTATCTATCTATCTATCTATCTATCTATCTATCTATCTATCTATCTATCTATCGTATATAGCCCCGTAAAATGTATCAGAATGCTGTTATTTTATATTAATATTATTCATCTTGTTTTTATGTTCTAATATTTGAGTGAATAAATTATATACTTTAAATACATTTAATAAATTAAAGGACCCCTCATGTCTTTGCTCTGATTTTATTAAGTCACAATGTTAACATATAATACACTAATATAGTAAATGAAATAATAATAATGATACTTATATAATATGATACTTGTTTAATACCTTTTAAAAATACAAAGCACAGTTATAGGGTCTCAGGTCGCAGCAGCATTCTTTGTCTTTTATTTTCTTTTTTTTAGACCTTGCATCAGTTTTTAGAAATTAACAAAAAATGTCACTCCTAACAAAATTTTAAACAAATGCAATCTAAAAAGAACAAAATAAAAGAGTATTAAAATGTGTTAGGTAATATATATGTATATGTATATGTATATGTATATATATCTATATAAATGATAACAATAGTACTAAACTAAAACTGCAACTTAATTTACTAAAGGTTAGCTATTAAACACGACAGGCACCTGTAATGGATATCAGCAAAATATATTAACGTTTTTATTAGAAAAGAATAAATAAGTAATTAAGTAACTAACTCTTTTCTAGCAAGGATCAATAGGGCAAAAAATAAGAACTTAAAAATCCAAAAATAAGGGCAAGAAAAAAATAGAAAAATAAACAAAAACTTTCCATTCTGTCATTCTGAATTTGTTAAAATGTTAAGTGGCTTAAATGGAAATAAAACAGGCTTCCATATTAATTGTTCAAAAAAAACATTTAAACCACTGAGACTGAGAGGGAAGTACAGGTGACTTCCATTTCATTAAACCAGAAGACATTTTATTGTGATGACTTTTTAAATGTCCTAAAACTTTATTTAATTGTTGTTAATTACCGTTCATTTCAGAATCAGAATTAACTTTCATTGCCAATCCGACTTCAGTTTCCATCGCTCACATCAGGCCAAAACAACAACCACAATACGTTTAGATAGATAGATAGATAGATAGATAGATAGATAGATAGATAGATAGATAGATAGATAGATAGATAGATAGATAGATAGATAGATAGATAGATAGATAGATAGATAGATAGATAGATAGATAGATAGTTCATTTGTCATGTAGGCACTTTTGATTCCTGCATCTAATGGAAATATAGTAAACAGATCCTATTTAAAATACAAGATGTAAAAAAGAAACAAATATGGTATTAGGAATTCTGAATTAAAAATTTATGAAATAGAAGGGATTGAGTTATCAAACTGAAGTTGTTAAAAATACAGTTTATTTTACCTTTTTTATATTTAAAGATAGTGTTTAATAGGAATTCAGTGTATTAGTTTCCTAATTTGTTTCAGGCAACTGAATGGACCGGTTTCATCATTGTTTAAGCAATAATCATTTAAGCAGCTGTAGTTAAGATGTTGCAAAGCATTGCAATAGAGTTCGTCTACGAGCAGGAAGTGGTCAGAATCCTTTTAAGGGCTGAATTTTATTTTGAAAGGAATGACCGGACATGGTGTACTTGGTGTGACGTCAGAGAGGCAACATGGCGAACACCGGCGGGGCGTCGGTGGATGAAATGATGCGATATGCTGAATATTCACCTAGAATAACTGTTAGGAGTGACGCAGAGATAGATAGACGGTTGGTAAGTGTCCGGGTTGTGTTTGGTGGACTTTTTGACGTCTGTCAAACTAGAATAATGTGTTTTTATTGACAAAGTCTGTGTTCGTAACCTCCGCGGTGACCGCTAATGGCGTCATGTTCAGTTACATCAGGAACGGTAGTTAGGCTGAAGCAGCTTTAATTATTGCCTGCCGCTGCTGGGATTGTTGTACAAGAGTTTTTAATACGTTTTTTGCACTAATTTTTGAAAAAAAAATTAAGTGAAAAACCATTAAACTTTTTAATATCGTGATGCAGTTTTCTCAACTTAAACCCATTGGGTTGTGATGTACTCATTTTCACATAATTAAATTCTTTCATAGGAAATTATTCAGCAATCTTTACGTCTTAGAGGACGTTCCGTATAATATTCAGGGTTCCTTCGCAGTAGGCATGAAATTTCATTAGTCTTTTTCATATCAGGATGTAAAAAAGTTGTATATGCAGCAGGGTGGAAATGAAAGCCAGTATATAGCAGCCACTGTAGCTGGTGAAATACATTTTGTGCCAGAAACTCCTAATTAGTTTAAGCTTGTAATAGTAAATATTTGTTTCAAACCCAGTTTTGCTGTGTGTTTGTCTTGGCTACAAAAACTGTTGATTTATTATTGTTTATAAATTAAAATGTTATAGTTAGCCACTTTTAATTCCGTGTAGAAAACAAGCAGTTTTCAATTATTTAAAATATAATATATTTAATTTTAAAATAATACCATGCATGTGTCATTTTGAAATTAATTTTAGTGCTTTTTTCTCCCCTAAATTCTTCTTTTACAAAGTAAACACATTCTGTCACCCAAATAATTTCTATATTTATGTAATCGATGAATAAATGAGAGAACAATAACCAAAACTGTAATGGGTTTGACTTAATAATTTAATGTTTTTCTGAAGTTTCTAAAATCTACCTGCCATACCTACAAGTTTGTTTTTTGTTTTTGTTTATTTCCACAGACAATATATTTCCAAAAGGACTCCTAGAAGCTAGATAGCTTATCAAGTAGGGATCTAAAACACCACCACCGCATACATCATTGCCGATCCCATTAAACAGACCTAAGACATCTTCTGCTTCAAAACAATAAATCAAAATTTGACATAAAAGCTAATCAACAAAATCAGCACTGGAGCTACAATTTGGTGGGTCACCATCAGACCAAGTTAAGCGGGTCATGTCCAACCAAGTCCACCACCGTGCTCCATTTTCATTCATTGAATTAAAAAGGAGTAATAATAATAATAATAAATGGTGTAATAAATGATAACATCATAATATGATAAGAACATCAACGCATAATACCATCAATAGAAACAATATGGCTTTTTATAATTGTATTATACTTGTGCTACAACAAGTATTGTTGTTGCGCAAATATTTATCGTAAAAGTTAAAGAACAGAACAAGGATAGTCTTGTACAAGAATATAAACTTAAAGTTCCATCATGTAATCAGTATTATAAAGCAATATTAATACGATTTGTTGTTGACTGCGACCAATATTTTTCCCATCCAGACCCGGTCAGCCCGCTCTGCTTTAGCACGGAGTTAACCAGGTTTTAGGATGCTGCTAAGAACTACAGCTGCAAAAGGTCTTCAGTGAAAATGAGTCTTGCTTCTGCTGGAGGCTAATGTTGGCCCTCTTCTTCTCATGTTGTGGTGCCTTTCTTATTATTCAGCTTGTAAAATGTTTTTTTTTTCTTTTGTGATCCAAATTAGTTGCATGCAGACAAAACCTGCAGAAAGAGATGTTCACTTGGTTGCTTTCCCCTTCCAATTGTCATCCGTTTGTCCATCTTTCTATCTGATTATCCGTCTGTCCATTCATTTGTTTGCCCATCTTTACTTCTTCCATAGTTTAATCCTAACCATTGTAGACTTTTTTCATTTGTTTTTTTTTTTTGCTATTTTTATCATTTTTATTCCTACTTTAAAACTGGCTGGAGAAGGATAAAGACGTCTGTAAATCTGAGTTTGGAAAAGTGTGAAATTTGGACTGGAAAAATGTGTAGGAACCTTTTTATGTAAGGGTTCTAGGTTGTCTAATGACACGCTTCTTTTATTACATTTCTGTTAATAACGATGCTTTCATGGGGAAACTAACAGCAGATGTGTGATCAGACCAGTAAATGGATTTAAGCTGTAAATAAAATGGAGGTAAAGTGAGCTTTACCTTTCTTTAGTTTTTTTTTGAGTGCCTCATGTCACCATCTCATTAACGTCCTCTGAATGCTGTCCTTTGTTTGATCACTAAAACTATAGTAACATTAAAAATGTAGTTGGTATGATTGAGCCTTAAGTGGATGACATGTGGCACAATCAGGCTGCCGTAGCAAAACTCTTCATGTGTCTGTGTTTTCTGACCAGTTTGACCTTGTTTCATTGACAGGGGGGGGCTCTGATTGCAGTTGGTCTTGGTGTTGCTGCTGCGGGTTTTGCAGGTAAAAACAACTTATTTCCCAAGACGAGATAAAATGTTGCTCTTTTAATGATTCTTGTACTGCTATTACTTTTGTTGATAAAACTGTTGTGCTTTATTGTTTTTGCTTCAATTTTCTTTTGCTAAAAGCAAAAACACATGCTGGACGTTGAAGTATTTAACTCCATAGAGCCTTGTTTGTCCTGCTTTCTGTCCTCAGGCCGTTATGCATTCCAGCTGTGGAAACCACTGGGCCAGGTTTTCTCCGAAACAGTCAAGAAGATGCCCACATCGGTAAGAAGAAGATTACATGAACTTTAGCTCTGATATTCAGATTTAGGCATTTGCTTTCAAGCTGTATAGTGTCTTTGATAAAAGTTTATCTCATAGTCGTGAAGATCCTTAAATAATCTGAAATTAGCTCTAGGATGAAAGAAAAAAACAAAATTCAATTTCCCAAAATATAAAAATCTGGATTTCCGAGAGAACATTGAGAAAAGAGATGCACTTCTTTCATGGTGTGGCAGCAAGAATAAAGATGCTAACTACTTTCTGAATGTTTGTAAGCACCATGTGTAAAACTCCAGAGGTGATTTATTGTTTTGTGTGTTTTATTGAAAAACAGTTCAAAATAGTAAGAATTTTAATGTTGGATTTATGGAGGTTTTGAATAGACAAACTACTCTGGTTGTACAAGAGTTTATCGTTTTATCAGAACATCTTTAGGACAACAGACTAGAGTTCTTGTTTTGTATTCAGCGTGTTTTTTTCCTGGTGTTTTAAACACACATAAAATATCTGTTTTAATGTCTATGTGAAGATTAAACACAGGCCAAGAAACCTAGAAAATGTTGAGTCTGGAGATTTCATGTCAAAAAGTTATAAGAACTCCGTTCTATTATTATAATATTGGTAGTGTGAGTTTTGATCGAGTCAGACAAATTTGCTGTAAATAAATGAACAGAAACTAATGAATCTGCTACTAATATTATTAACCTGCGAACTGGAAGCGCTTATTTGATTTCTGAAAACTGATCTTTGCATCTTGTTCTTTATTGAAATAAAACATATAATACATAAAGCGTTTGATTGATGCTCAACCTATCTGTAACTCAAGCTCCAATCATCTTCCGTCCTCTTAGGCTTTCTCGTCTTATTACAAAGGAGGTTTTGAGCAGAAAATGTCGAGGCGGGAGGCAAGCCTCATTCTGGGTATCAGGTAAGAGACTAAGTCTGTTAGCATGCATGCTGTATTTTGTTTGTGCCGACTATAGAAAATAATGAGCACTTCCTGGGTTGTGTTCAGCCCAGCTGCCACGAAGGCTAAAGTACGTGAGTCTCATCGGAGGATCATGGTCCTAAATCATCCAGATAAAGGTAACTCGGTTCCACTGGTTCTGTTCTATTGCTAAACCAAATTTTCATATCTCATTATTGGACAGCATGGCATAATTTTAAAAAATAAGATGGTGAGTGCTAATACTGGAAACTTACCTATAAGATTGTCATGTGTGGCAAAAACAGTACATTTGAAAGCACTGAATTTAACATTTCTTCAAATATCATATGAGGTGTTTAAACATCACTGGCTGAGAAGCTTGTGAACAGCTGTGTGTAGTTAAGCATAATGAAATTTACATGATCATACTATTGGATAGCCTAAATTTTGAATGCTACATCACAGAACTTTTAGCTTGTTTCAGATGCTTTAGTGTCAAAGGATCTGACTGAATCACATTTGTGTTTAGGTGGCTCTCCATATCTTGCTGCAAAGATCAACGAGGCCAAAGACCTAATGGAAAAGGAGACACGCCGATGACAGTTACTCATAGGAAACAAAGTGCAGGTTAAGAATCAAACACGTGTGGATATGCTGCTCCTTTATATATGTATTATTTATACGTATGAAGTGTCGAAAGAAAATAAACTGGTTGGAAAAGGTGTAAAGTCGCCCTCTAGTGGTAGCTGACTAAAATGCTGTTTATATGAATGTACATATATCACCATTTAAGATGTTCAGTAAAGATCTGCTTAAACAACAGTGGAGTAAGAATTTTGTGTGTTCGAACATTTAACTCTTAATGTGGAAATGCTTGCTCAACAACTAACTGGGTTTTCAAATGAGCACCTTGCCTAATGTTGGAGATCAGATTTTACCTTAGAAGTTTGATCAACAGAATGCCTTAGCCAAAAATTCCCCCATCTTTTCACAAGGGTTCAGTTTAAGGTTTTAGGGCTCTGGATTGTCCCTATTATTTATGACGCAGTTTTCAGATGCAAAGAGATGCAAAATATCTTAAGCATTTCTTGCAATTATGTTTTAACTAAACTGTTTTCTAGGTTTAACAAAATTTATTAACAAAGTGATAATTTAAATTTCTTATATCATGAGAGAGGTTGAAAGTCTAGGCCATGAAAAAAATCGCAATATTATAAATACTAGTACTATTACTTACTATTAGTATGATAATAAATGTTTGAAAGTCTTAGTCAAAAATATTTTCCTTTAACAGGTATGAAGACAAGAAACAAAAAGAAAAAATTAAACCATTCAGTGTTCAACAGCTTTCTCCTATTAAGTAGAACATGTTGAGAGAGAATTGGAGAAATGCACAAAAGAAACACAGAGAGAAAAAGGATGGCTGATGCCATTATGAAAGTGACTCCTTCATGTCTTGAGGCTTCACTAAATGAAGATGACTTTTCACCACCTATACGAAGCTCCACATCTCCAGAGCCCTCTGTCTCTCTACATGCCTCCACCACTCCTCACTTCATAGTGTTACTTCATCATTGCGTGGTGCATTAGACAATGCAGCCCCTTGAAAAAGAAGGTAATTATTCATAGGAGGCAGGCTCCCTGGTTTAATTTAGATCTGCGTACTTTAAAGCACAATGTTAGAAAATTGGTGAGATAATGGCGCTCTAGACATCTAGAGGATTCCTACTTAATCTGGAAAAATAGCCTACTGTTGTATAAAAAGACACTTCGCCAAGCCAGAACAGCTTATTTCTCATCATTAATGGAAGAGAACAAGAATAATCCTAGGTTTCTCTTTAGTACAGTTGCTAAACTTACACGGAGTCATAGCTCTGTTGAGCCATCCATTCCCTTAGCTCTCAGCAGTCATGATTTTATGGGATTCTTCTTAAATAAAATTGATTCTATTAAGAAGAAAATCTTTGACATACTCCCGAAGATGATTACTTCATCCTCAACAAGTGAAACAACATTGGAAATAACTGTAGAACCTGATTTGTGTTTAGACTGGTTTGATCCTGTGGAGCTTCCTGAGTTATCAGAAATATTAGCTTCATCTAAACCTTCAACTTGTATGTTAGACCCAATCCCAACCAAATTATTTAAGGAAGCGTTCCCTCTGATTACCAGCCCCATTTTAGATATGATTAATCTATCCTTAGTAAATGGTTATGTACCACAGGCTTTTAAGGTAGCTGTAATTAAACCTTTGCTTAAGAAACCTTCGCTTGATCGAGATGACTTAATAAATTACAGACCTATATCCAATCTTCCGTTCTTATCTAAAAATTCTTGAGAAAATAGTTGCTAATCAAATTGTGAGCATTTACACAGCAATGACCTGTTTTTAAGAGTTTCAGTCAGGCTTCAGAGCTCATCATAGCACTGAAACAGCTCTGCTGAAAGTCACTAATGATATTCTTATTGCCTCAGATAATGGACTTGTGTCTGTACTGGTTCTGTTAGATCTCAGTGCTGCGTTTGATACAGTCGACCATAATATTCTCTTAGAAAGGCTGGAATATGCTGTAGGGATCAGGGGAACAGCACTAGGCTGGTTTTAAATCTTTTTGTCTGACAGATTCCAGTTTGTTCATGTAAATGATAAATCATCTTTAAACTCCAGGGTTAATTGTGGAGTACCACAGGGTTCAGTACTTGGGCCAATTCTCTTCACTATATATATGCGTCCAATAGGTCAAATTATCAGGTAGCATAGGATAAACTTTCACTGTTACGCTGATGATACTCAGCTTTACTTATCCATAAATCCTGATGAGCCCAACCAGTTAGATAGACTACAAGCATGTCTTGAAGATATAAAACTTGGATGACTTTAATTTTCTGCTTTCTAAATTCAGACAAGACAGAAGTTGTCGTCTTTGGACCGGAGTCTTTAAAAAAGAAACTGCTTAGTCAATCACTTAACCTGGATGGCATTAAATTGACCTCCGATAATAAAGTAAAAACCTTGGTGTTATTTTTGACCAGGACATGTCATTTAAATCCCATATTAAACAGGTTTCTAGGACTTCCTTTTTCATCTCCGGAACATTGCCAAAATTAGAAATATCCTGTCCAGGAGTGACGCTGAAAAACTAGTTTCCATGCATTTGTTTACTTTCAAAAGGCTGGACTATTGTAATTCTTTACTATCAGGATGTCCCACAAAATGCAGTTAAAAGCCTTTAGCTGATTCAAAATGCTGCAGCAAGAGTTTCTGATGAAAATTAAAAAGAGAGATCATATTTCCCCTACTTTAGCTCCCTTCATTGGCTCACTGTTAAATCCCAGAATAGATTTTAAATTCTCCTCCTCACATATAAAGCCCTTAATGATTTAGCTCCATCATAAAATCAGAGAGCTGATTGTTCCATATGTTCCTAACAGAGCACTTCGTTCTCAGACTGTAGGGTTTACTGGTGGTTCCTAGAGTCTCTAGGAAGTAAAGGGGAGGCAGATCCTTTAGTTATCAGGCTCCTCCTCCTGTGGAACCAGCTCCCAGTTTTAGTCCGTGAGGCGGACACCCTGTCTACTTTTAAGGCTAGGCTTAAAATTTTCCCTTTTTTGATAAAGCTTATAGTTAGAGTGACTTAGGTTATCCTGAGCTATCTCTGTAAGTTTATGCTGCTATAGGCATAGGCTGATGGAGGACATAATGACCACTTTCACCCTCTTCGCTACATTTCTCACACTACTCTCCAATTTTATCTTATTTGCTTGTTATTTCAGTTTTTTAACTTTGTTCTCTCTCTTTTCTCTTCCTAGAAGCTACACCTGGCCTGACTCTGTGTCTACCTGTAACACCTTTCTGGAGAGGGGAATCCTCCAAGCTTCTGCTGGCAACAACTTAATGCTCACCCTCTACCGATGATCCACATGGCCCTGTCTTTTAGCGTTTAACCCTTTCTCTCTCCTAGACATGGCTACTGACTGAGCTTTTACTGTGACTATGTGCTCTCTTCAGACTCTAACCTTGAAAACTGGCTCAAAGTTTATATGTTCTTTCTTTCTAGGTGAAACGACTAAAGGAGCTACATCCATTAACATTTACTTTTCCTTCCCATAGAAAGGACTCCTGGATCAGTGCTTCTTTGTTCTCTTTGTGTCTCTGCTCTGTTTTCTCTAACCCCCAGTCGGTCGTGGCAGATGGCCGCTCATACTGAGCCTGGTTCTGCCTGGAGGTTTCTTCTGTTAAAAGGGAGTTTTTCCTCTCCACTGTCGCTACATGCATGCTCAGTATGAGGGATTGCTGCAAAGTCAACGCCAGTGACTGTCCACTGTCTCTACATGCTCATCCGGGAGGAGTGGATGCTGCAAGTCACTGACTGGAAGCAATCTGCTGGGTTTCCTTAGATAGAAAAACTTTTGATCCAATTCGAATAAATAACTGAATCTGACTGCATTGTTCAATGGTTAGGATTAATTGGAATGTATGTACCTGAGTTTGTGAAACGCCTTGAGACGACATTTGTTGTGAATTGGCGCTATATAAATAAACTGAATTGAATAAAATTAAGAAGCTTATGAATAAATTGAAAGAGGAACAACTAAAAGCAGAAAAATAAAGGAAAAAATATAAATGGAAAACACAGCATTCTGTTTGCACTGATAGTTAAGCTTTTTTGGCACAGAGCCCCCAAAAAGTGGCTAGTGAGAGGATAAAAAGGGTTGAATCTTTTCTGACTTTAGATTAGAGTAGAAAAAGGACATAATTCGGAGAAGGAACAAAGAAGGATACTTACAAGCACTCCATGACCTTCACAAAGCCTATAATGCTAAAAACTGAATTGCACACAATGTCTTAACAGCAATTCATCAGATACAAACCATTCCATATCCCTCAGCCAAAATGCTGTGACGGTAACATCCTTGCATGTCATCAGCATGAAAATATCAGCCTTTTGATTACAGCTCTTTCAAAAAGAGGGTTAATAAGTGTTTCGACCCTGTTATCGTCAATATGCTGCAGCACAGAAAACGAGTTGTACATGAGATGATAATGCACAGAATGCTGTTCTGCTTTCCTTAAGATCAGTTCACAAAAGAACAGGATAAAAAAACATGGATCAGTGGGGGAACTGATAGAAATGTTCCAGGAACATCTGGCAGGACATGTGATCATTTAATTGGATTCACCAAATTAGGCGGTTTAGAAACCTTAAGGAGAATTTGCTGAACAAAGAGAAGGTCCTCCATATTTAGTGAAAATGATGCTTGCAAGCTGAACACAGAAATCTAAACCTTTTACTTTTGTGGCAACAGGCAGCAAGCAACCACACACACTGGGGTAACCTATGGAACTGATGGGTCTGTGCACTATGCAACAGTCTCACAGTTTCTGAGACATGATGTTTGGTCATTGAACATTTCAAGGCCCAGAGTGACCTGGGGCCTCATGTACGAAGCATACTTACGCAAAAAAATCTTGCGGCGCAATGTTTTACGTGTTTTTTACAGGAAAAACTTGAGCCTCTGATGGGAGATGGTTGTAAAATCTCGTTGCTTCTACGTGACAGAAGGAACAAAGCTAAAAGGATAAGAGACAGTAATAAACAATCAAACTTAAAAGCCATAAACTGTCAGGTACAACCAGACACAGAGTTAATATCAGCCACTAAGTCACATAAACTGGCTTTATTGAACATTAGATCACTGTCAGGAAAATTATTTTTAATCAACAACTTCAATTACTGACCATAATCTTGAAATGTTTTTAACAGAAACATGGTTACATGAATGTAATGAAGCTCCCATTCTGAAAGAGTCGATGCCTCCGAACTACAATTTTCTTTGTGAGAGCAGACAGCAAAGAAAAGGTGGAGAGGGGGCCACTTTGTTTAAAGATTCACTAAAGTGTAAAAAGGTATTTCTGGGCAAATTTGACTCTTTTGAATATATGGCTCTCAAGGTAAAGAGCCCGGTCCGAACCATGTTCTTGAATATTTACAGGCCTCCCAAGTCCAAAACAAACTTTTTCATTGATTTTGATGAGCTTTTATCTGTGATATGTGTTAATTATGACTGTTTAATTATTGTGGGAGACTTCAACATTCATTTTGACAATCCTGAAGACAGAAGTGCAATAGATCTATGTGACACTCTTAGAAATTTTGGTTTGACTCAACATGTTAAACAGCAAACGATACCAAAGTTGTCTCCAACTAGAACTGATTGACAAAATTTCCCAATTTCACCAAATAAACTATGAAAACTTATAAGAACTCATACAACAACTAAGCTCTTCTTCCTGCTTTCTGGATGTTTTACCCACAGCTTTCCTTAAGAAACCTTTGGCTGTCATAACATCTGATTTAACTCAAATATAAACACATCCCTTTTGTCAGGTGTTTTCCCCCAGGTCCTAAAAACAATTATCAAACCACTGTTGAAAAAGAGCAACTTGGACAAGCTGCTACTGTAGAACTACAGGCCTATTTCAAACATCCCCTTTATCAGAAAGATTATTGAAAAATAAATAAATAAATGCAGACTGTGGAAGAACCACAGTGCTGGTATTATTGGACCTTAGTGCAGCATTCGACACTGTTGATCACTACATTTTTATTAGAGCGCCTGGAAAACTGGGCCCGGGCCTTCCGGGAACGCACTAAATTTGGGTTTTAAAATCCTACTTAAAGGGGAACGGGGCCCTTTTTTTTGGGTAGTAGGAAACCTGAAACATCAGGGCCCCACAAAAATCACTGTGGCTTTCCCCCCAAGGGTCTTTTTTTGGGGCCCCCTTTCTTTTCAATTCTACATGCCCCCCCAAAACAAAATTTTTAATTTAAAAAACAACATCCCACTCACCAGCCACTTTTTTGGTAGAACCTTGCTAGCCCGGGTTGGCCCCCCTTTTTTGCCTTCAGAAACTTCCTTAACCCCTTCGTTGGCATAGATTAAAACAAGGTACTGGAAACATTCCTCAGGATTTTGGTCCCAATTGCAGTAGCATCACACGAGGGCTGCAGATTTGTCGGCTGCACTTCCTAAAAATCTCCCGTTCCCCCACACCCCAAAAGGGTTTGCTTTTTGGTTTTTGAACCCTGGTGACTGTGGGGGGCCTTTTTAGTCCAGGAACTCTTGTCATGTTCAAAAAAACCAGTCTGAGATGATTCGTGCTTTATGACATGGCGCGTTATCCTGCTGGAAGTAACCATCAGAAGAGAATGTAAACAGAGCTATAGACTGCACCCTTATACATTTCTCCCCAAGTGCTGCCCCCCAATGCAGTCTGAAAAAAATAGGGCTAACCCTAGTTAAATTTAAAAAGGCAGTGAACCATCTCGACAATACTGGGTAAACAACCCCAAACTACATTCGTACATCATTAAGATAATTCAATCCTGCCTTTGGGCCCCCACACGGGCCCATTTGGGAGAGTATATTATTCCAGATCAGCTTTTGTTTTCCCTTTTTTCGGGAAAAAATAAACTGCTAAGAAAAGGGGTGTTGTTTTTACCTTAAAATGGTTTTAGGGTACAGAGGGGGACTGGGTTTCCCCCCTTTTGGTTGGAAAAAAAAACTTGAAAAAAAATTACTAATCAAAAGTGTGGGGAGTGCTTTAAAGTTTCTCTGTGTGAAAGAGTTTGGGGGTTTCCCGAGGCCCGCCAGAAACTTTGAAAAAATGATAGGGCCCTTTAGTGATAAAGATGATGTTTCCCTTTATCTCTTTTTTTTAAAAAATGATGGGTTTCACCTTTTGGGAAGGGATTTAGAAAAATAGCCATTTGCTAAAGGTATCCCAAAAAAATGCAAAAAACAAAATCCCAAGGAATCCAAACTAAAAAATTTAAACTTGGGAGATAGTTTGGGGGCGGGTGGGGAAAAAAAAATGAAAAAGGATGACTCACAGGGGGTTTTGCCTCAAAAGTGTGGGACCAGGGACAGGTGCAATGTGGGAAAAATTTTTCCCGTTTAATTTCTTAGATTTTTCAGCTTTCCATGCCCAAAAAGAACACTATGGCAGAATGACAGGTTCTATTTGGTTCTGTTCCCATCCCAAAGAGAATTTAGATCCAATTTCACCTCAAGAAAATTCATAAGAAATTTAATTTTAGTTTTCACCCTCTGAAACTAAAACCCAGAAAATTGTTCCAACTTGCGAGCATCTGAACACATAGAGAACACCGACCTTAGAGAAAAAACAAATGAAAAACAAAAAACCTGGTGCACTCTAAAACGTTCATTAGTTGTCCGAACACAAACTATGAATCAAAACCCAAAACAAAAAATGAGCTCACAGAACAGAATAAAACATACCATTTGATCCATGAACCTTTCACTCATGTGGCCCACATCATTCATCATTCATACCTTGGGCCTTCATTCATTCCTGTCACACTCTTCTCAACCACACGTTTTCAACCCTCAAACACAATCTTTGGATTCTATTGTTCCTGAACCCCAGAGATCTCATGTTCTTATTAATAATGTGTCAATGGACCCATTTGTCAGGCTGGTCCCAGCCACCTTTTCAGGCCTTCTTCACCTAGGAGAAAAAAAATACATGTTTAGGGTTATCACTCACATCATCAGGCAATATAGTGGGACGACTCTTCATCAACCTTTCCAGAGAAATCATGAGTATTGTGACCAGCAATGCCTGAAAATAAACAGTTTGATCATACAGTCATCCCAGTACAACAAATTAACACGAACAAGAAATCACAAACTTGGGTAGTGAAATCAGCATTTTTCTTTCTTTCACCTTCTTCATTTCACAACACATAATCATATTTGTACATTGTTATTTCCATTATTATTATATACAAAGAAGACAAAAATAAACGACATTGCAGTCTTGCTGTGTACCAGCTTATTAAGGAGTAAAAGAAGATAAAAAGCAAATAGATTAGTTATAAACAGAATCATTTTGTTCAGAAAAAGGAAAGTATAGCCTACCTTTGTAGCACCTGGTGGTCTGACACAAAAACTATGGATACTTGGCCTCTTGTCACCCTTTTGCAGCATCAAGTAGTGAAAGTTGAAAAATTAATTTGTACTTCTGCCTACCTCAATAAAAACTATTCATGCATAAATAATGACTGTGCCATCTAAACATTATTAGTTAAGTTTTAGTTAAGTTTTCAGTCCAACTTTCCTTTCATTTTCTTATCCATCCTTCTATTCTTACCTCTGTTATTTGATTTTGCATCACTGCAATGCTCCTCGTTATGCACAGCGTCCTGAGTGCCTAGTTGCTGAAAAGTGCTATATAAATAAACTTGACTTGATATAAATCGGTATGTACAATTCGCCTGGCATTTTATTGCTTTTAATTCCATCAGTTAAATCAACTCTATCATTTAATGCAACTACCACTTTTGGTGAAAACCAAGTTTTAGTATAGGACATTAACTTTAATCTTGTCAATCTTGTCAGAAGGCAATGGTAGATTTATTCTGTTCAAATTATATAAAGTTAACAGCATTTTTCCTCCTGCTGTAAGTCTTAAATGAGTGAAAGTTTTTCCAAGTTTAATCACTGCAATTATTTGTTGTAAAGTTTTCAAAAAATCATCCTTTGGAGTCAGATAAAATCTGAGTCTAACTGGTCGAGCTAAAATCCTAAATTTAATATTGTTTGAAAGCCTGTTGCCTTAAAATTGTTACATTATCGTTCTGAGAATGTTTTTCCTTCCAGCTCGTAAAAGAGTTTTCCACAACTGCTGCTGCCAATCCTAGAACACGCTGATGTTATTTATGGCCATGCCACAGAAACTAATCTTCATCCCCTCAAACTTTGAAATACTGCGTATTTAGAAATACTTAATCCAATTTAATTCACAATATGGCCTGAGAAATACTGATCAGTTATCTTTTTGTGTTTTTTACACCAAGAATTAGGAAAAATTAGACGTTTTGCATTTCCGTTTAAAGCTTCATCAGCTTGAATACTTTGCCTCATTCACTTACTGTATCACTGTTATTCATATTTACTTTATTGTAAAACATCTTTCTCTTGCTTTCAGTAAGAATAAAGGTTCATTTATTCTGGACTTAATCCTCACAGAGATGTGCGCATGAACTCTGTATATGTGTGTTGTCTTATTTTGTGTCTTGATGTTAAGTGTCATGCAGTTGCTATGCTGGTGGTTGTGTGTTTGGTTGTGTGTGACTATGTGGTTGTGAGAGTGTGTGTTGTGTGTGTGTGTGTCCTTGAGAATGTTGTGGGTTTTCTGTGTGATTTTTTTTCATATGTTTTTATTCTTTTTACTGTTGTTTTTATCTTCTGTTCTGCAAGGACCCTGTCAAAAATGAGATGGTGCATCTCAAGGGGTTACCCTAATAATCAGTTGTCAGTGCTGCCAATTATACCTTTTTTTTTCTTACATACACAATAATGTGCCATGATAGGGTTAAATAAAGTCAAAATCAGGTTGAAGGACATTGGATCTTCCCTGCAAATGTTTCTGTTTGGCCCTGATAAAGCTGCTCTCTTGTAATCATCTGGTTCCATAACAATTTTTGTGGTATTCATCAGCAAGATTATAACGGCTCTGAATGTTCTATTCTAATCTAGCTTTATTTAGATCTATCTATATTTTCTAATGCAGTAAGTCCTTATTATATTTAAGAATGGGGTCACTAGTTTTTATTAGTTGCTATTATTCTAAATGTAATGGGTGCTAATTTCATTAGTTCTAGTGCTTATTTTAATCTCTTTTCATACCTCGATTGGTCTCTTTTGTAGTGTAGGCATCAAAAAGGGTCAGAGTATTGTGTTCAGCTTCCATCTGGAAGGTCCATTTTACTCCAAACTGAATAGGGTGATCTTTGTCAACCTCCAACAGCTCTACTGGATTACATTGGAATTTGGATCAACAGCGCCCCCTAGCACATTTCAAGTGCTTTATCTCCTTTATACATCATCGGATCCACTTCAAATGTGGTATACATCACCACTGACCAATGCTGAACATGTTGCCACAGGCAATTGATGACATTATTTTTGCCCCGCCCACAAACGAAGAAGTGAGTGCAGCCTCCGTCGGGCAGGTCGGACTTCGCCCAAATTCTGAATACTTCTCGCCACAGCAGAACTCGGCATGACCGAAGATCGTATGACGGTTCACTAGGTGCCAGCTAGTGGCGACGTGTGGAATCGAGCGGCGGCGATGGCGTGCAGGTGGCGGGCGGTGCCAAGCTCCCGCGGTCGCCGCACAGTCAGAGTTGCGCTGAGCTGCGAGGGCCTACAATGCTGCTTGCAGCTTAAATTTTTCTTGTTTCTTTGACATATATCCTTCATAAATGAAGTGAGTAAGATAAACGTACTATTTTTGTTTTAATGACATCTTAAAATATGCTACTCCTAACTTTATGTAGACATTATTTCAGGCTAATGGATAAGCCAAGGAGAAGATACATATTTTCTGAACAAAGATTTTATTTGAGTGTGCAACAATCATCTCTGGCTGCCACAAAAAGAGGCTCTTCAGGCGGCACCAGTCGGCAGCAGTCTCACAGCCAAGAGAGGGGTTATATAGCAGGCCATCCGGCATCTGACATGTCGTTAGTTAGCTAGCGACATATGCAAAAATTGGATAGGGGCGATATGTCATTCAGATCAGATTTGGTTAGTTTATATAGGGGCGCCAATTCACAACACATGTCGTCTCAAGGGCACTTCACAAAAGTCAGGTACATGCATTACAATTAATCCAAATCATTGAACAGTGGTAGTCAGATTCTCTGTTTTTTATTCAAATTGGGATAAAAAGTTTTTCTATCTAAGGAAACCCAGCAGATTGCATCCAGTCAGTGGGGACTTGCAGCATTCCACTCCTCCTGGATGAGCATGTAGAGACAGTGGGGACAGTCACTGGCGTTGACTTTGCAGCAATCCCTCATACTGAGCATGCATGTAGCGACAGTGGAGAGAGAGAAAACTCCCTTTAACAGGAAGAAACCTCTAGCAGAACCGTGGCTCAGTGTGAGCGGTCGGGAGGGGGGTGCCATCTGCCACGACCGACTGGGGGTTAGAGAGAACAGAGCAGAGACACAAAGAGAACAAAGAAGCACTGATCCAGGAGTCCTTTCTATGGGAAGGAAAAGTTAAATGTTAATGGATGTAGCTCCTTTAGTCGTTTCACCTACAGAGAAGATTAGCATGGCCCCTGCGCAAGGATGACACGCGACGATCGTGAAGCGTTTCCATATTTTTGTATCTCGAGATCAGATTGAAATGGAGCGGTTGACCTAGGAACTCCCAATTCAAAGGCCTGCCGATTGCGGACGCACCCTTTTTAACCTTTCTTCCGTTGCTAGCAGGGTCCTGTATATGTAGCCAAAGAGTCAAGAGTTAATGGCATTGAACACTGAGCAACAGTTACTGAAAAAACAAACAAACAGAAAGCCCCATCAAACAGTTGAAAAAAAGCTGCAGCGATGCTTTTATAAGCGAGGTGTGGAAGACTTCTCAGGTTAGAGAATATGGAGTAGTTGCTCGGGTTAGGCTCTGAGAGTTGATGTTAGTCATGTTTGACCTGGTACGTCTTTTCATACCTGTATAGTCATGGGCTTATTGGAAATAAATTATGAATTGTGTGACATTTATCCCATTAGCTGTGTGTCAGGGGAAATAATAACCACGTTCCACAAACTAGGGTGGCTCGTGCTCATTGCAATATGTGCCTCCGATCTGACCTGAGGAAGCTTTTAGGCTCCATCTCCTTTTGTGAAAGGAGACAACGGCTCATGCCTCAACTTGACAGCTACTGTTTGCAATGTGGGCCAGCCAAGGATGGTCCTCATTGGCCACCACTTGCTAGCTTTCAGCCCCTGTGAATGGGGCTTTTAGTCTTAGGCCCCTTATTTTTCATACTTACCTGGCAGGGGGATACCATGATCATGAAGGTGTTCCACCCAGAGCGAGGCTCAGCCATTGCACCCGGCTGCTCTGACCTTTGGCGAATTGCCCCAAAGTGGGAATCTCGACTGCGTAATTTGTGGTAGTCGGGGGACTGCGTTCGCGCTCTCCCCTTTGATTGTTCTGTTTATCAGAATTAGTAACTGAAGTATTATTGGTCCAGGCATGTTCTATGGGAGAAACCAATGGCTTTTTGTGTTTCCCCAACAAAAGAAGGATAACAAGTCAGTCATTTTTCGGATTCAACAGTTGTCTCAGGAGTGAAGCTTGGATTTCCTTCAGTTACAGTGGGGAAGCTTCGTAGCTGATACCATTAACCTAGATTCTTTGCACCAAACACACGGAGGAGCAGTGAAGACATGCAACCGTGACATGACAAAGGCTCGGTGTACTTTTGCTTGAAAAATAGGATGGGCAAGAACACATCGGGTATTCACGATAGACTGTGCCCTGTGTGTCAGTTCACTGGTGGCTTCACAGTGTGGGGGTCTGTCTGTTTTTTTTTTTTTTTAAGTGAGTGAGAGCAGCATGCTGCCCTGCTCAGTGTGGAGGCCAGGCACTCAAAGCATCACGCTCAGGAAACCGACCTGAGACCAGCCATGTAGCAAACAAAGTTCCCAATAATGTTTGTGGAGCATGAATGCCTGGGCTCTGGTGTGATTTTCAAACCGTGTGCCTGACCAAACTAGCTAGTTTGTGGAACTTCTTACAACTGTCCCGGATATGGTGCACAGCTTTCGCTACCGTTCTCAATTGAAACAAACACAAAATATCACAGGGGCTATCCAGCACTGGTCAAATTAACAGAGGTCCCTCTGCCTCCTCACAAACCGAATGAGGTGGTGCCGTTTTTTTTGGGTTTATTAGACCTACCTTTTACCTTTAAAACAGCACACGGGGGTGCACCGTTTCCCAGCAGCATTGCAGTAATGAGTGGGCAACACCGGGTCGAGAAAATGCGTGGAGCGAAGAAAGCAAGCTCATCTTTCAACTCCTGTTGCAAAAAATCCGTTTTAAATATAGAGTCCTCACATAGAGAACATATCAGATATCAAACTGATAGAACAGATTTTTCTTTTCTGTTCGAGAGCGAAAAAATTTTATTGGACAAACACACATTCAGAGCACAGTTGTGGTTTCGGTTACAATTTCTCTCTGATCAGGTAAAAAACAATAGAATCAGTCGTCCTCTGTCTTATCTTAAGAGATGTTTATTTTTTTTTTTTTAAAGTGAAAGTGCAATTTTTAAAATTTGTGCAGGGGCGGGGTGACTCCTTAAAAAAGTATAGTAACCAGCCTACAAACCATAAACACACAAGTCACTGGTCTACGCCAACACAAAACAGTCATGGTGCTCAGAGGGGATCCCCACCCTGCTGCTCCTTCCCACCTGCCTCGCCCGGGAGCCAGGCCGGCGCTGCTTATAAAAATGACCTTTGTTTGTGTGGCTCCGGCTCCTTCGTCCGAATGGGCACAGAGGCGATGGAAAAAACTTCTTTGTGGCTGTGTCCTAGGCCTGCCGCCTGCAGCTGTGGGGTCGACTTCCTTGTTGCTGCTGTCCATCTGGATCACAGCCACGGGGGGGGATCTGCTTGTGCTTTCCTTACCAGCAAGTTTCTGGAGGTCCATATGGCGTCTTTGATGGCGGCAAAGGGTGAGCCACATCTCGGCAAAAACCTTTTTTCCTGTGTGTATGCCACGGCTCACCCCGTAAAGCACTAGCTGTGCTGTGAGGACCCCCCTTGCTGGTAAGTACAGGGGAATTGTAAGGAGCCGGCTTTGCCCACTGGTCTACGGCAGCGCTGCACTCCCAGAGCAGGATGTGCCTGACCGACTCAGGCGCGCCACAACAGGTCGGGGAACATAGATGTTGCTGACATGCCCCGGGAGTTTTTTTGCATGACGGTCCTGACTGGGAGAATCCCGTGAGCCACCATCCATGACAGGTCTCGAAGTCTGTTTTGGGAGCATAGGATGGTTTCACGTTGGCGCCAACTGTCTTGGGCTCCCCAAAAAGAGAGGCCGCGCACCGGAGTCACTTGTTTCCCCGCTCCTGCACAACGGAATAAGAGAGCGGTGGGGTTAGTTAAAATGTTCTGCTCTTCCTTTTCCAAGTTAAATGCATAAAAAAAAAAGTTTTCTTTTATAAAAGCGTAAGCTGGAGGCATGTTAAAAGACACAGGTATTCTAAGATCAGGGGTTAAAAGTTTCAACTGTCTCAAATAAGATCCCATCCAAAATCTCGTCATCGGGGGGCTTTGGTTTTTTGGTTTCTGGAGAGTTTCCTAGCCTGCTTCAGGTGGGTGCTTGTATATAGCTTCCTAAAAACAGTACAGGTCAGGGACCCTCTTTTCCTCCCTTCTCTTTGGCTTCTTCATTATGTCTCTTCTCAGTCTTTCCCATTTGGAGCCCCCAAAGAAGTAAAAATGGCACGTTCCAATTCTAAAAGCACTCTCCTGGTGGGATAAAAACAGAACTGATTAATAGAAGCAAGGTAAAATCACTGCTTTTAATGATTAAAACCTTGCCTTCAAGGATCAGTTCCTAAGTCCCCCAGAGTCCCAGTCGTTGCTTTACTTTACCTATCATGTCAACCCAGTTTTGTGTCTCCTCCACCCCACTGTTTTTAAATTTGATGGCCCAGTATTCGTTGGTCAGTCTGTGTCACCTCCAGTGGAAGTCCTGTATTTTCGGTTGTCCCCACGGTCCATAAAATTTGTGTGCTCTAGTTTTATTTTATTTAGTTTTGTGAGCCTGAGGCTTGTCCAAACCAGTCAGTCACGTCAAGAGCTCTGTTTACAGATAAAAGTCAGTACATAAAATGTTGATGTCATCCATGTATAAATGCATTTTGTTTGTTTGTCCCCTCCTCTCCTGGTATTCCCCACCCCCCTGATTTGTTGGTCCCCTTCTCAAGATCTGTGCCAACGGTTCTATACAGATCACGTACAGGAGGGCAGATAATGGACAACCTGACGGACACCCCCCCCCCCGCAGTCAATTTTTTACTGCTTTTGTCAGATGCCCGTTTACCACGAATTTGCTGGAAATGTCCCGATACAGCAGTCCCACACCAAACTAAAAACCTTTCAGGAAAACCCATTTTATTTGCAGTACCCGGAAGACGGGTACTGGTGCGAGACCGATCAAAGGCTTTCTCAAAATCTAAATTAGGACTACTAGCCGAATGTTTCTGTCTCTCGCAAACAGATGGTGTCTCGAATCAGTACGAAGGCTGTCGGTGATCTTCCTGCCTTGAATGGCACAGGCTTGATCCGGGTGGATGATTTCTTTTAAAACCGTACGCATACGTGTGGCCTAAAAGTTTTGCTAAAAAGTTTGCCAGTCACAGTTTTAAAGGGTAATGGGTCTCCAGTTTTTTATGTCAGTCTTGTCTTTGCCTTTTATAGATAAAAGTCACTATTCCTTCTCAAAAAAAAAAAAAAAAAAAAAAATAAAACTGTCTGGGAGTGAGTCTGTCCATGTGGTAAAATCTGTAAAAACCAACAAGTAAGTCAGGTGCTAAAATGTCCAAAAGTCAAGTAAAACTCTAGAGGGAGTCCATCTGATCCTGGGGACTTCCCTCTCTTAAAACTTTTAAGACACTGATTGAGCTCTAAAACTGGTAAAATCCTGGCCTAAAAGCATGCCATCTTTGACAGTTTTTCGATGTAACTCAAGGTTTCTGTTATGTTCTCCAAGGATACAGCTTTTTCTTTAATATAATTATTGCAATAAAAATCTTCTACTGTTTCAATTATTGTCTTTGTACTTTTAGCTAGACATCCATGTTCCTTTCTTAGCTCCGAGATAAAGCATGGTTTTTGCTTAAAATTTTCTTAAAAAAGTATCTCGTACATTTTTCTCCTTCTTCTATTTCCCTCTCTCTACTTCTTAAGATGACTCCTATGCTTTTAATCTGTCAGTCAAGTCTGACATTAATTAAAAATCTCTTTTAATTTCTTTTATTTCATTGTTAAAATCCATGCCCTGTTGATTTAGAAAGTAGTACCGTTGGAGACGTTTTCTGCAGCCCACAAAAATCATGCGCCTATGTTCTTTTTCTTTTTTTCTTTTTGCCCGGCCAGTCGAAAGAAAGTCTGGGTCCTTCCCTTCACCATCTCCACCACAGTGCACGTGTTTAATAAGTCCTGGAGGGTCTGCCACTCCCGATACTGTTCCCTATATTGGTCCGGCCAAAGGCCTGGTCTTCCAAAAGGAGCAGTTGTGGCCTTCCACAGACCTCTCCTGTCGTCACACCTAAGGAAAGTGAAAGAGTGCAGGACAGCATTAAGTGATCGAAAAAGAACACCGGTGTCAATCTAGCATCCATTGGTGAGCAGTCCCGAGTAAAAACATAGTCTATGCGAGAGGCTTTGGAACCATCACCACTGACCAGGTGAAGCCCTCCCTCCTGGGATGCATTGCTTTAAAACAGTCGACTAGTTTGGTCTGGGAAGTTTGGTGTTTACTGTGGCACTGCACAACAAGGCCGGTGAGGCGTGGTAAGGCGTATTCGTCACTTCCTGTTTTGCACTTGGTGGATTGTTTGGTTGTGTGAAGGCTCTCTCGTTTTCATCTGATTTTCTCTCTACTTTTGATATCTCTTACTTGTTATAATACATAAGCACGTTAAAACACATACTTTCTTTTGCTGTATTTAACGTTTTGGCGACTCTCCGTTTTTACACGGTTTTTTTTTTAGTAGTGGAAAGGGTCGCTAGCTTAGCGTTAGCTTTAGCTCCACCATGGCTACCCTTTTCTGCTGTTTCTCTTTTTATCTCCTCCTCTCTCTTGCTCTCTGTGTCAATTTTTTCAGTTACTCCTCTGCCTCCTTTAGTGATAATGGTACGTGTAATAAATGTAGCATTTTTGTAGCTTTGGAGGCGGGGGTTTGTCGGATTTGGAGGCCCGGTCCGCGCTGTTGAAAAACCAGCAGATAGCCGAGGCCCCTTTAGCCAGCGCGGAGCCACCGAGGGTAGCTCCCCCTTAGCAGTCCTCCGGCAGAGCCCGCGCAGCCGGGGGTCTCAGGCCGGCTGGGTGACGGTACGTAGGAAGCATAGTCTTAGATCTCAGCCCACAGGTCCCCCAACCCGTCTGCGTTTCAATAGATTTTCCCCGCTCAGCGACACACCCGCTGAGAAGCCAACTCTGGTAATTGGCAGCTCCATAGTCAGAAACGTGGCACTAGAGACCCCGGCCATAGTCAAATGTCTGCCGGGGCCCCAGAACGGGCGACATCAAATCCTACCTGAAACTGCTGGCTAAGGATAAGCGTAAATACAGTAAGATTGTTTTTTTCACGCTGGCGGTAATGACACCCGGTTACGTCAATCGGAGGTCACTAAAGTTAGTGTTGCTTCGGTGTGTAAGTTTGCCAAAACAATGTCGGACTCCGTAATTTTCTCTGGTCCCCCCCCCGCTGACCAGTGACGACATGTTTAGCCGCATGCTGTCATTCAACCGCTGGCTGTCTAGGTGGTGTCCAGAAAAAGATGTGGGCTACATTGATAATTGGCGAACATTTTGGGGAAAACCTGGTCTGATCCGGAGAGACGGCATCCATCCCACTTTGGATGGAGCAGCTCTTCTTTCTAGGAATCTGGCCGAATTTTTTAGTTCTCCCCAAACCCCCTGACAACCCAGGGTTCAGACCAGGAAGCAGGGTCGTAGTTTTTAAAACTCCCCTTTTGCAGCTTCTGTACTGCTACCCCCCCCTTACCCTATTAAGACAGTGTCTCGCCCAAAGGCCAAAAATTTAAATAGATTAAAAAATAATCTAAAAAGAGGAAAACGGAAAATCTCATAAAATAAACAAACTCAGACTAAAAAAAAAAAAAAAAAATTAAATGTGGCTTACTGAACATAAGATCTCTCTCTTCAAAGACTTTTGCTAGTTAGTGACCTAATTTGTGACAATCAATTTTGATTTTTTTTGGGCCTCACAAAAACCTGGCTGCAGCAAGAGGATTATGTTACTATAAATGAGTCAACTCCTACTAATTATTTAAATTTTCACATTCCTCGAAATACTGGGCGAGGAGGAGGAGTAGCAACCATCTTTCAGTCCGATTTATTGACTAGCCCCAGACCCCAATCAATAGCTACAACTCTTTTGAATTTTAAAATCCTCAGTTTTTTCCTCATCCAAAATTGCAAAAAACTAAAAAACCACTTCTGTTTTTTTGTTTTTGTAACCGTCCACCAGGCCCTTACTCTCAATTTTTTAATGATCAGTTTTCAGACCTTTTTTCTGATTTTGGGTTTTAAATACAGATAAAGTTATTATAGTGGGGGTTTTTTAACATTCATGTTGACACTGAAAGTGATAGCTTAAATATAGCCTTTAATGGTATCTTAGACTCAATTGGCTTTTACTCAAAACATTAAAAAACCTACCCACGTTTGTCTTCATTCTCTGGACCTTGTGCTGACATATGGCATTGAGTGTACAGACATTACAATATTTTCTCACAACCCTGTGCTGTCCCGACCATTTTTTTAATAACCTTTGAGTTTTTAATTTAACCGAGTACTCCACACCTGAAAAAAATTTTTCATTATAGTAGATCATTATCAGACGATGCTGTAACAAACCCCTTTAAAGAATCTGTTCCACTTTTAAATTTTTGCTCATTATCACAGAAAAAAACAGGTGGGGGAAAAATTTTGTTTCCCCTTCTCCTTCACAATTGATTCTCCTTGTTCAGAGTGTTACTTCATCATTGCGTGGTGCATTAGACAATGCAGCCCCCTTGAAAAAGAAGGAATTATTCATAGGGGCAGGCTCCCTGGTTTAATTCAGAGCTGCGTACTTTAAACACAATGTTAGAAAATTTTGGAGCGAAAATGGCGCTCTACACACCTAGAGGGGGGATTCCTACTTAATCTGGAAAAAAATAGCCTACTGTTGTATAAAAAGACACTTCACCAAGCTAGAACAGCTTTTTTCTCATCCTTAATAGAAGAGAACAAGAATAATCCTAGGTTTTTCTCTTTAGTACAGTTGCTAAACTTACACACGAGTCATAGCTCTGGGCCATCCATTCCCCTTAGCTCTCAGCAGTCATGATTTTATGGGATTCTTCCAAAAAAAAATTTTGATTCTATAAGAAGAAAATTTTTTGACAATCTCCCAGAGATGATTACTTCATCTAAACAAGTGAGAAACCTTTTGGAAATAACTGTAGAACCTGATCTGTGTTTGGGACTGTTTTGATCCTGTGGAGCTTTCCTGAGTTAAAATATTAGCTTCATCTAAACCTTTCAACTTGTATGTTTAACCCAAATCCCAACCCCAAATTTTTTTTAAGGAAGTGTTCCCCTCTGATTACCAGCCCCCATTATAGATATGATTAAAATTTATCCTTAGTAAAGGGTTATGTACCACAAGCTTTTAAAGGTAGCTGTAATTTAAAAACCTTTGCTTAAGAAACCTTCGCTTGATCGAGATGACTTAATAAATTACAGACCGATATCCAATCTTCCTTTCTTATCTAAAATTCTTGAGAAAATTTTTCTAATCAAATGTGTGAGCATTTACACAGCAATGACCTGTTTGAAGAGGTTTCAGTCAGGTTTCAGAGCTCATCATAGCACTGAAACAGCTCTGCTGAAAGTCACTAATGATATTCTTATTGCCTCAGATAATGGACTTGTGTCTGTACTGGTTCTGTTTATCTCAGTGCTGCATTTTGATACATCCGATCATAATATTCTCTTAGAAAGGCTGGGGAATATGCTGTAGGGATCAGGGGAACAGCACTAGGCTGGTTTTTAAATCTTATTTGTCTGACAGATTCCAGTTTGGTTATGTAAATTTATAAATCCCCCCCCATCTTTTAAACTCCGGGTTTAAATTTGTGGAGTACCACAGGGTTCAGTACTTGGGGCCAATTCTCTTTACTATATATATGCTTCCCAAATGGTAAAATTATCAGGCAGCATAGAAAAATTTTCACTGTTTACGCTGATGACACTCAGCTTTTCTTATCCATAAATCCTGATGAGCCCAAACCAGTTAGATAGACTACAAGCATGTCTTGAAGACATAAAAACTTGGGATGACTTTAAATTTTCTGCTTCTAAATTCAGACAAGACAGAAGTTGTCGTCTTTGGACCGGAGTTTTTAAAAAGAAACTGCTTAGTCAATCACTTAAAACCTGGATGGCATTTTAAATTGACCTCCGATAATAAATTAAAAAACCTTGGTGTTTTAATTTTTTGACCAGGACATGTCATTTAAATCCCATATTAAACAGGTTTTTCCCGGATTTTCCCTTTTTTCTCTCCGGAAACTTGCCAAATTTAGAAAAATTCCTGTCCCCGGATTGATGCCTTAAAAACTAGTCCATGCATTTGTTACTTCAAGGCTGGACTATTGTAATTCTTTTTCTATCAGGATGTCCACAAAAAAGCAGTTAAAAGCCTTCAGCTGATTCTAAAATGCTGCAGCAAGGAAATTTCTGATGAAAACATTTAAAAAGGAAAATCATATTTCCCCTACTTTAGCTTCCCCTTCATTGGCTCCCTGTTAAATCCGAATAGAATTTAAAATTCTCCTCCTCACATATAAAGCCCTTAATGATTTTAGCTCCCCTATACATCAGAGAGCTGATTGTTCCATATGTTTTCCTAACAGAGCACTTCGTTCTCAGACTGCAGGTTTACTGGTTGGGTTTCCTAAAGTCTCTAGAAGTAGAATGGGAGGCAGATCCTTTAGTTTTCAGGCTCCTCTCCCTGTGGGGAAAAAACAGCTCCCATTTTTAATCCGTGAGGCGGACACCCCTTTTTTACTTTTTAAGGCTAGGCTTAAAACTTTCCTTTTTGATAAAGCTTATAGTTAGAGTGGGCTTAGGTTTCCTGAGCTATCTCTGTAGTTATGCTGCTATAGGCTTAGGCTGCTGGGGGGACATAATGACCACTTTTTCCCCTCTTCGCTACTTTCTCACACTACTCTTCAATTTTTTTATTTTTCTGTTATTTCAGCTTTTTAACTTTGTTCTCTTTTCTTCTCTCTTCCTAGAAGCTACACCTGGCCTGACTCTGTGTCTACCTGTGACAACTGTCTGGGAGGGGGCATCGTCCGAGCTTCTGCTGGCAACAACTTGGGGCTCACCCTCTAACGAGTTTCCACATGGCCCCTGTCCTTTTGTGTTTTAAAACCCCTTTTTCTCTCTCCTAGACATAGCTACTGACGGAGCTTTTAACTGTAACTAACTCTATGTGCTCTTTTCAGACTCTAACCTTGAAAACTGGCTCAGAGTTTATCTGTTCTTTCTTTTTAGGTGAAACGACTAAAAGGAGCTACATCCATTTTAACATTTAACTTTTCCTTCCCATAGAAGGACTCCTGGATCAGTGCTTTTTTGTTCTCTTTGTGTCTCTGCTCTGGTTTCTCTCAACCCCCAGTCGGGCCGTGGGGGAGATGGCCCCCTCACACTGAGCCTGGTTTTGCTAGAGGTTTTTTTCCTGTTAAAAGGGAGTTTTTCCTCTCCACTGTCGCTACATGCATGCTCAGTATGAGGGATTGCTGCAAAGTCAACGCCAGTGACTGTCCACTGTTCTCTACATGCTCATCCAGGAGGAGTGAATGCTGCAAGTCACTGACTGGATGCAATTTTGCGGGTTTTTCCTTTAGAAAAAAACTTTTTTTTCCCAATTTGAATAAATAACAGAATCTGACTGCACTGTTTTTAATGATTTTTTGGATTAATTGTAATGCATGTACCTGACTTTTGGAAGTGCCTTGAGACGACATGTGTTGTGAATTTGGCGCTATATAAATAAAACTGAATTGAATTAGTTTTAAAAAATCCCTAACTATTCCCTGCAGTAAAAAACGATGTCTTATCCACCTTAAAATCTTGTTTTGCTCTTTTCCTTCCTTTTTTTTGGGGGGGGGTTAAAATCAATTAAAATCCCCCCCAACGACAATGGGTTTTTTTTTTTTCCCAAGCATGTGGGGCCGCAGATCCTCTAAAAGGTCATACCTGTAATGTTTGTCGTTAAAACCATAAATATTTAAGAGGTTAAATCCTGTCCCATAAAAGTCAAATTGCTAAAAGTGCCCGGTCCTTCTCTCACACAGTGTTTCCCCTTTCAAAAAACCTGAGGATTTTATTAAAATGGCCACTCCATCATTTTTATTGTCGTTTGATCCCCCCGGTCGACGTCTGTGGCCACATGGGGGTTCTGCACTGGGTATAGTTTTTGTTTTAAAAAAGGTATTGCACATTCTTGAATTAAAAAGCACATCTGACTTGACAGAACTCAAAAAGGATAAAACACTTTTGGGCTCTAACTCTCGACTTCACACTTCTAACATTTTTGTTGAGAAGGGGGGGCCATGAGTATGGTTAAAAAACAGGTTTGACATTTTAGAGGTTAAAACGGTTAAAAAAAAATAAAAAAATTAAAATCCACAAAGGGGGGGGGGTCTAGTTTTAATAAATTTTTTTGGAATGGAGCTCCTCCTTCACTTCACAGGGTGAGAGAGGAAGGGGGTTGAGCTCCATTCCCTTCCGGACTCTAGGTGTTGGCCTCTGTTGCAAGGTTTTATTTAACATAGTGTCCTCGGGGGTTGATTGAAGAGCTATGTTCAGAAAAAGACCCCCCATTTTTGGTGAGTCAGAGGGGAGACCCTGGGCTCCTCCTCAGATGAGTTATCTGAGAGGTTTTCCCAAACCCTACCCCTCTTTTCCAAGACAAAGGTTTTCTCAGGAGACAACTCTGATGCTGGCCTCTTTGCCAGCTGGGCATCGGGAGGGGGGGCATCCTCACTACTCTCATCTGATTCCATTTCCTCACTCTCTGACGTAGCTCCGCCTTCTGCCTGCATGTCCTCATCTTCACTGGATGTTTCAGTGTGTGGGGTCATTACAGGCTCCTCCCCTGTTCCACCTCCACCTGTTCCCCTCCTAATCCACCCACTAATAAATAAGTGAGTGCAGCTTCCATCTGGAAGGTCCGATTTACTCCAAACTGAATAGGGTTGATCTTTGTCAACCTCCAAACAGCTCTACTGGATTACATTGGAATTTGGATCAACAGCGCCCCCTAGCACATTTCAAGTGCTTTATCTCCTTTATACATCATCGGATCCACTTCAAATGTGGTATACATCACCACTGACCAATGCTGAACATGTTGCCACAGGCAATTGATGACATTATTTTTGCCCCGCCCACAAATGAAGAAGTGAGTGCAGCCTCCGTCGGGCAGGTCGGACTTCGCCCAAATTCTGAATACTTCTCGCCACAGCAGAAAAAAATTAAAAATTCTAGTTAAATCGTAGACATTCGATTATTCGAGTCATCTTATTTTTTGGTTTTTCATTGGTGGAAAAAAGTCTTGTTGCCTGGTTCTAAGAAATTATAGGAGGTTTTTATAGGTTCCCTTTAGTCAAGTTGTTAAAACAACGCCCTTGGGGCTCGTGCCGAGTCACTAAAATTAACCTAGCCCATATACCAAGTGCCAGTTGTAATATTAGGGAATAAAGCAGCCGTTAACAGGAGTGATTGTGGGGACTGTGAACGACTGCGTTGGCTACTCAGTCGTCCAGACCCCGGTGAAGAAGGGCGAGACTTCTGGATGTAGGCTGTCAGAGGCTAGGCGAGTCATTTCCCGACACCAGCTTAAACAGAACTTTCAGTGAACCTGCTTAGTAAGACTTTTCAGGTTTAGGGAAGTCCGGACCCGTTGGATGGAGAGCTGGATTGAGCAATCCCCTTAGAAATAGGAAGTAGGTGGGAGGGGTTAGCTCATCGGACAACGAAAGTATAGCATATGAATTGATAACAAACGTCAGGTTTCTCCATGGAGAATAGCATATGTGTATGTATGAATTGATAACAAACGCCAGGTTATGTCCTGACATGCATATGCTATACATGTATGCATAGCATATCTGTTGATAACAAAAGTCAAGTTTCTCCATGCATGTATAGCCTATGTATATGTATGAATAACAATACCCATGTGTTTATATATGTCTGTATATGTACTTTTTTTCATTCCTAAACTGCTGATTTCTTGTGTTCATTCTTGTGATGCATAACTGTTTACTGTTTTATATGTTTTATGCAGTAAACATATGTTAGTACTTCCGTACAGGTTTTAAGTGAAAATAAAACATTTATTCAATTAACTTGATCTGTTTTTTTTGTCCTCTTTCCATGAATGAGTTTATTTCCTTAATAAACAAAAAATGTAAGGTTTCTCCATGAATACACGTGTGCTTATATATGTCTGTTTAGTGACAGACGTACCTCTTTTTAGTCTTAAACTGCTGATTTCTTCGGTGCATTCTTGTGATGCATAACTGTTAGTTAACAGTTTTATAGAACAATGCATGCAGTAAACATATGTTAGTAGTTCACAGTGGTGTCGGAGAAAAAAGGCAAAAAGAGCTTTTAAGTTAAGTAAACATTTATTCAATAAATGATATGTAATAATGACAATATTATTAATAATAAAAAAAATTTTAACAAAGGTGCCATCAGTGTATATATATATATATATATATATATATATATACAGTGTACTGTATATATGTATTAATATATTTATATATATTATATGTACATTATATTATTATTATTATATTATATATATAATATATATATTATAAAATATTAATATATATATATATATATATAATATATATATATATTTTATATATATTATTATAAATATGATTCCGGGTAGAGTCCCAGAAGTTGTCACCCCGATTTGTTGGACCCTTCCCGATTTCCAAGATCATCAACCTGTCTCTGTATGGCTGAGTTTACCCAGTTCCATGAGGATTCACCCTACGTTCCACGTCTCTCAGGTCAAGCCCTTCGTGGAGCCCCGACTCGGGCTTTCTTCCTGTTAAACGGGAGTTTTTCCTCTCCACTGTCGCTATATGCGTGCTCAGTATGAGGGATTGCTGCAAAGTCAACGCCAGTGACTGTCCACTGTCTCTACATGCTCATCCGGGAGGAGTGAATGCTGCAAGTCACTGACTGGATGCAATCTGCTGGGTTTCCTTAGATAGAAAAACTTTTTATCCAATTTGAATAAATAACTGAATCTGACTGCACTGTTCAATGATTAGGATTAATTGGAATGTATGTACCTGACTTTTGTGAAGTGCCTTGAGACAACATGTGTTGGGAATTGGCGCTATATAAATAAACTGAATTGAAATTGAATTGAATTCCTTGTTATTGTAGCTCCACAGGGTCCCTTTTTACCTATTCTGGGGTGTGTCTTAGAGTGACTCGTTTTGGTACGATCTTTTTAAATGCAATTGAGGCACTTCACACCCCGCCTCTCTTGAGGTCAAGGAGCGCTGCACTCTAACCCGTTCGGCCATTTTTGTAGTTTGATAACAATTATATAGCACTGCAGAAACAAGACAAAAACAGCAAAAACAATGCAAAACTGTTTATGTGTTAATACTATTCAAAAACACGCGGTACAGTTCTGTCTTCGAGGAGCTAAAAGCAGCACACAGCACTAACATAAGCAGAAGGCACGTTGCTACTGCTATCAGAACAATGGCCAGGATGTCATATCAACACACAATAAATTCAAATCTAAAATAAAGTTTGTTGTCATTTCAACATTATTTGCAGCTGAACGCTTTGCTGTGTCCGTCGTTTCTCTAGACAGAAGGAACTGACCCCTTAATCAGAGGAAGTCTTTCAGCAAATCCTTCTTGATACTGTCGGAGGTTGCTGAAAGCACTCATCCTTAAAGTGGGGAAATATGAATTTCCCCACTGATGTTGGTACATTTCCATGAGAAAAAAAATTTAACCAGGCACTTGAAAGAGGTTCTGATGCTGGGGGATGGTGTAATTGTGTGGGATAATACACGCAAAAGCTGAATCGAACTTATCCTCATTTAGGATAGGCATACTTGAGCTTGGACTACAAAATCACAGGGAGAAATAAATATGGCAGATACGTGAAATTGATCAGCCGTAAGTCTATGACCTTGTCTAGCTGTTCCACAGCAAATACTGTGCCGTAGCAGATAATAGAGAAAACTGAACAGACTGAAAAATATGACCCAAACAGAATATAAAGAAAGCAACGCAACACCCGGAGAGACTAAATTAAACTTTTCTAAGTTTAATAGGTACACAACAAAATATATTTTAAGGCTTAAAAAAGTTGATTTTGTATATGTCCCCTTTAATAGTTATTCATAGCCAAACCAATCTATTGTTGCACCACACTGAAGAGTGCTTTAATAGAATAGATAACTGGACTTCAACTGTGGGCAGTTTGCTTAGTGACAGGTACACTTCAAAAAATAACATGTAGAAAAGGCCACATCGTGGAGCAGTGGTTCAGACACTGGAGTGGGCTTTGTATCATCAACATGTTTTACCCTTTAGAACAGATCTCTAACCTGCATCCTTCTTTGAACTCAAAAAGACCCACTGGTCTTGCACCAATGTAAAGCTGCCATGTGAAAAAGACGTTCGCAATTATATAAAGACCAAAGTAGCTAAGGCAGGCTTTGAATGAACATTGCAGTTGTGGACACAACAGTTGAGTGTCAGTCACTCATTGACACACATATTCAATTCATTAACCTGTGTAAACCTGTTTTTCACCAGTTCAGGTGAAACCCTAACCCTATCCAAGCTGCATGACCTCTGCCCAATTTAAATTTCAGGACTTGCAAAACAGCCAGAGAGGAGAACACCACCAGTGGTCTTGACTGGACAACTTGAATTGATCTGTTGATCTGCCCATAATTTGTCGTATGTGTCTTTAATCATTTTTGCAATCCTGTACAACAATTCAACAAGATTCTTTATTTCTGTTCATGCCAACTATCTGCCTTGTGTTTCAATGGTGTAGCCAATTGTGAACCCTCCAGAAAAGGTGCTCCAGCATCCTTTTCCTAAACATTCTATGCAGACACTCAGTCTGCACTGATGAAGATTTACAGTACCTCCAAATGCCGAACAGTTGAACTGAAAGCAGGCTAAACTACTTTCTGAATAATTATCTGATCACTTGGGGGGCAATAGTAAAGCTTTAAACTTTCATGTTTCCAAGAAAATATTAAACAGAACATTGTATACAGAACATTGTGTTTCTATTGAAACACAAATGTGCAATACCATTTGTATGTTTCAGATCTACGGTATCTGACAGCTTTGTTAAAGTTACAGTATTGTCAATTTAGTTTGTTGTTGAGCAGGAAAAAAATCACAATACAATCAATCATTTTGCATTTTTTTTTCAGAAAAATTCATATTTTTTGTGGCCTAAAAGTACTTCCAAATTGACAATATGTGTCCATGTGGACACCATTGCTTTTTATACTTAGTGCTGAGAATCTCAGATGTGACCAATTAATCCACTGATGGCAGAATATGTATAACCACTGCAATTAAGCAACTGTAAAACTAAAAATGGTTTACTTTAGTAATGTAAACACCATATAATCTAATGATGAGTTTTTCCTTACCTATTTTGTATCCCCCCCCCTTTTTTTTTAAAAGGTTTAAAAAAAGGTAAAAAAAATAAAAAATTGAGTTTTAAACTATTTAAAATTCTGTCTTTTAAAATACAGGGTTCAGGGGAAATTTTTCTCGATTTTCGGAAAAGAACAAATACCTTCTCTGAAACAACAGTTTCAGTTTCAGTTTATTTAAAAGGGGCCCAATTTTTCAAAAACACGTCGTCTCAAGGCCCCTTCACAAAAGTCAGGTCCCCATACATTTCCAATTAATCCTAAACCCCCCTTGAACCCAGGCAGTGGGGGGTTTTCAGGTTATTTATTCAAATTGGATCCCCCAAAAAGGTTTTTCTATCTTAAGGAACCCCCCCAGCAGTTTTTGCATTCCATTTTTCAGTTACTTTTTTCCCCCCAGCATTCACTCCTCCCTTGGATTTAGCCAATGTAGAGACCATTGGACAGCCACTGGCTTTGACTTTGCAGCAATTTCATCATCCCCTGAGCCATGCATGTACAAAAAGTGGAAAAAGAAAAACCCCCCTTTTAACAGGAAGAAAAAAACCCCAGCAGAACTGGCTCAGTTTTGGGAGCGGCCTCTCCCACGACCGATTTGGGGGTTTGAGAGAACCAGAGCAGAGCACAAAAGAAAACAAAGAAGCACTGATCCAGGAGTAAAAGTAACAAGCTCAGTCAATTGCTATATCTTAGGGGGAAAAAGGGTTTTTTAAAAAATGAAAGACAGGGCCAGTGGATCATCCCGGTAGGGGGGTGAGCATTAAGTTTTTTCCCAAAGCCAAGAAGCTCGGACGATGCCCCTCTCCAGAAAGGGTTTGTCACAGGGTAGACACAGGCCCAAAACCCAAAAGGTGTAGCTTCTGGGGAAGAGAAAAGAGAGAAAACCCAAAGTTAAAAGCTGAAAAATTCCCAGCAAAAATAATACAAAAATTGAAGGGGTAGTTGTGAAAATAGCGAAGAGGGTGAAAGGGTCTTAAAATTTTCCCTCCAGCAAACAAAGCCTATAGAGCAAAAAAACTACAGAGAAAAAGCTCAGGATAACCTAAGCCACTCTAACTTTTTAGCTTTAAATCAAAAAGGAAATTTTAAAAAACCCCCTAGCCCTTAAAAAGAACCCAGTTTTGTCCCACTAAAGCCCCCCGGGATGGCCCCCCTTGTTATACCAAAAACCCCAACGATTGGGACATCCCTCTCTGTCAGATTGACCATAACCATTGGAAAAGAGAGGGGGTCATACAGGCAGCAGAAATGGAGGGTGTGTTTGTACCTCAACCATAACAGGTGTTTTTTTTTTTTTTTTGGATGGGACAGGAATAACTTGACATTATGTTTTCAAACAACACCTACATGTTCTGTTTGTATTTTGCTTTTACTATTGATTTTCCTCACCCCATGTGACTCTGTAAACGTTGCACCTCGGGTCATTAGCCCGTCCTGTTTGGAGAATATCCAGGGGCCAGGCATCAACATTGTTCCACTAATGTGTTTAATCTGACCGCATACTTGATTTCTTCAAACACTGTACAGGGACACAACATGGCTGGGGCCGTTAGACATAAAAGCTTCAATGCAAACTTACACACAGCTTCCCTTGCCACACACAAAGCAAACCCATTTTGCCAGGCCAGGAATTTTGGGAATGCGGGTTTTGTAGAAAGAGATGAACGATTTCTAGGATGTGGCGTGAAAGTACTGGAGCAACAACAGCATCTTAAAGGACACAGACAGGGTGGCTTGCTGTTCTGTAAAGGTGTGTAATATTTAAATGGGAATTCAGTTTAACATAATGTTGTCTTGATTTTTTTCCCCGGAAAATATAAATTAGTGAGAACTCAAATGTCCATTTTATAAAAAATGTTACAAAACTACATTAGCATTTATAACTAAAAATGAATTTTATTCTTTATATTTATTTGCAGATTTTAGAATTTGGAACAGATAGAGACATTATCTCAATCGAGGTTGTTGCTTTTTATTGCCTATAATGAGTTTACAGCCATGTTAGCAAAGAGATTTGCTTTAAACTGCGGCAGCATAGATTAGGTCTTCCAAAGGAGCTTGGAAAATTTGCTTTGACAAAGGGAGAAGATATGTTAGGTTTAGATAAATCGGTGAGAGATAAATCTGTATTTAAAATACATTAGGGGGAATTTGGGCAGAAAAAAAAAAGGGGTAAAATTTTTGGGAAAAGTTTAAAAACCCATCCCCAGATAGCCCACAGGACAAAAATAGCCCAAAAATTTGTGGTCTGGGGCCCAAAGCCCTTTTTTTGGCGGGGATTTTTGGCAGATTTTTCTTATTTTGTTTGTTTTTTTTTGTTTTAATTTGATTTTTTTTTTTTTTATTTTTACGGGCCTTTTTCCCCTTTTGTAGTTTTTTTCCCCCTTTGTTTTTTGTTTTTTGGTATTTTTTTTTTGTTTTTTTTATTTGCGGGCCATTCTCCTTTTGCTTTTCTATATTTTCTCTGATTGCATTTTTGGTTTTCTGTGTTTGTGTGTTTTAGAGTTTCCTTTCTTTTTCATACCCCTTTGGGGAACACGTTTACCCATTTGGGCCGTGTTTGAAACCTGTCGGCCACCATAAATAACAAATTTTTTTCCCCCTTTCTATGATTTTTTAAAGAGGCTATAAATATTTTTGTTTTTTTAAATTAAAGGGACAAAAGGCTTTTAACACATTTTTTTTTGTTTATTTAAAATTTTTTAAATTTTTTTAAAATAATTCCCCTAGTATTGTAAAAAGGGGAAGGGGCCCTTTTTTAAAAAAAAAGGCCAAATTTAAAACTAATATTAAAGGGTTTTTTGGTTTAAAACTGAGGGCAAAAAGACAACCATTTGCTGACAATGGTAAATAATTTTATGCTGCTTGTAGGTAACCCTTTACCCCAGTCTCAAGTCTTCTATTACAAGTTTTTTTTTTTCCCAGGACCCTCCTTTTTATTTAGCTCAACCCTTTCCCTTTTTTAATCATTGCTTGGGCCCTCACTGTCTCGGGATGAAGAAAAAACATCCCAAATTTAATTTTTTCCCCCCAACCCCATTTTTTCCCAAAAGGGGGGAATGGTTTTTCCTGGGGGGCCAGTGCAGCCCTTTACCCAAAAAACAATGAATCTTAAATCAAAAATTGCTTCAAGAAAATATCAGTTTAAGGGTGCACAGAGTTTTGAAAAGAAGTTGCTGCAGCTCATAATACAAAACCTGGCTTCTTAACAGGTTTATGTAGACTCTTTATGTGCACATTGCTGTTCATTCTGAAAATTTCAGGTCATTGATGACACGACTAATAAAATCATAATCCTTCTTCTGGAATAGAGTGGGTCTAACTGTTGAGCTGGATTCCATTTGTAATTCCAGGTTGTAAAAAATCAGTTATACCCACCTCCGATAACAGATTTACTACTTCAGACATCAAAGTAAAGAGAAAAAACCCAAAATTTCCCGAAAAGTTGGGGGAACTCCGGCTGAAATTTCTAGTGTTTTAAACCCCCATTTCCAGAAAAAACCTTGAAACATCTTCATTTTTCCCTCTTTTAAATTGTTTTGGGGAGTTTAAAAGTCCAGATTGTTAAAATTTGGGTTTATCAAGGGGTTTAAAAATTCCTCGTAGGCCTAAATGGAAATTTTTAAAAGATGTTTTTATCCCTTTTATGGTGGCCCCTCTTGTTTCTGTTTTGGGTGGAATCCCTCACCTTTACCCTAAAGATGCAAATCCCTGTCCCCAAATTTTTTTCAGTGTTTGTGGGTTATTTGGGAATCAAAATTTTAACATAAACCCTTTTTTATTTTTTGCCGTTATCAGTCTGATAAAACCATGCCTGTTTTCTTAGAACTACAGCTCCGTTTGTTTTCTCTTGAAAACACCAGGGCAGTCTAGGGCACATTCTGTGTGCCACGTTTCAAGTTGTTCTTGTTACTTAGTATCAATAAGACAAAAGGGTGTATGGCTTTGGTTATGTTTCCGCCATATTGGCAGAGGTGGTAGAAAAAGAGTTACATTCCCTTGTCATTTTTTTAAAAAAAGTACTTCTAGGGAATAGTTTTTTTCCCAAATATCCTTTTACTTTTTTGTGAAACCAATATTTTTTAAAAAGGAACTTTAATCGGGAGTAAAATTTCCCTTTGGGCCTCTACCCCCCCTTTTGCAGAAAACAACCAGGGGTTCTAAAAAACCCCCCGAACCCCATACCAAAGGGGACCCCCCACCCCGGGAGTTTGGTTTTGGGGGAGGTTTAATTTGTCTGGGAAAACAAGTTTAAATTTTTTTTTAATCATTTTTTCTCCTGGCCGGGAAGGTTTTCTGGTTCCCTGGAGGGAAATTTTTAAATGTATGGTTAGAGGCAAAGTTTTTAAACTATTAAAGTATTTTTAAATTTATTGGAGAACGCAACATTTATTCCAGCAAGGGCTTTTAAATATTGGGGGGCAATGAAGGGGATAAACCCCCAAGAACGGGGCCCCAAAAATTTTACATTTTGGTTCCTATTGTTAATTTCATTAAAAAACGCAATTCAAAATTTTGGGAAAGGAAACCGGGGTGTAGGACCTGTTTCTTCCTTATTTTTGAAGTCGTTTTTTAAATTAAAAGGGGCCCTTGCTAGAGTAGTTTTTGTTTTCCCCAACTTTTTTTACTATTTTTTTTGTTGTTTTCAAAAAGGGGACTAAAAGTTTCTAAAAAAATTAATACTGTATTACAAATTTCCAAAGTTTCTTATTATTTTTGAACTATTTTTGGAAGTAAAATTATTTTAAAAGGGGGGACTAAGTGAGAGAAACACCCTTAGCCCAGTTTTCCCTAAGTATCCCGAAAGGCCTACACACCCACCAATGGATGGCTTTTGAACCCTCCCCCAACCCAAGCAAAACCTTTTTTTTTCCTTTTTTTTTTCTTGTCTTACTCTTACTTGAAGAATTGTTCAGATGACTACTTTTTACTTCTACTGTTGCAAACATGAAGTAATACTACTCTTACTTTGGTATAATTTTTGGCCACTCTACCCACCTCTGCATATTAGCAACATTCTTTTGTTATTCGATGACTGATGGTCTTGAGTCAAATTTTCCCCAAATCCTGGTTGAGGAATGGGATGCCTTCCCCAAACCCCGTGTCTGACCAAGCTGAAATGACCCAGAAAAAAAGGGGGGAGGTCCCCAAAACTTGTTGTAGTTGTGTGGGGGATTTGTTTTTTTTCTTTTTTTTTTAAATTTACCCAATTTTTTGCTTTTCTTTTAAATTTTTTTTTTTAAACTTAACTCCTTCTGCATACTTGTGGTATTTTAATCTATAGTTTAGGGATTAGAGAATGTTGTTCGAGAGTAAGTTCTTTCAGTTTTGGGATTTTTTCCCCTTTTTTCCCCTTTTCCAATTTAGGGTAGTGTTTGCCTTTAAAATATATTGTCAAAAAAAAGGACGCCCATTTTTCTTTCCAAAACCGGTTTCCCTTTTTTAAAATCGGCCCAAAATTTAAATATCGTTTACCCCAAAATTTTTTCCGTGTTATGGGGAGTAGTACTGGAACATGCTCAATCATGTTAAAACGGCAGGGCAGGCAGGGGGGAGAGGGGAAAGGGGCCTGCAGTTTGGCCCACGCAAGGGAAAAGGGGTTTTGGGGCCCTTTCCATTCCTTCTGCTGGAGCACCATCTTGTTGCAGATTTGAGAATTACTATGCATAATAGCCCCTCTGTAGGGGTTAGGTTTCAGCCTTAGTTTAACAAATTTCTAAAAAGTTTAGTATAAATTAAATGAAAGTTAGTTTATAAATTCCATGCATTACTCTGTTACCTATGATGATGAGACCATCTTCATAGGTCCCAGGGAGGCAACAAAATGGCCATTTTGTGTTAGGTACTTAAAGATCTTGTACTGCTGTTCCAACACCTGGATAGCAGTGATTAATCTTAAAGGGCAAATTAGTAGACTTTTGCATATAGGCTTATTATAATCATTGAGTTAATGTTAGTCAACATGCTAGTGAGAGCCCGTATGGTAAGGCTAGCATTCTTGCTGATATTAGCATGTTAACTGATAAAGTTAAATTAACATACGGAACTGAGTCAGTTAATCTTAGCCAACATGCTGCTTGCATGTTAGATAACCTTAGCTTTTTACCTAATTTTAGCTTATACACTGCTGTTATACTACTGATAAATTGTATTGTTAGCATTTAAGCCAAAAATAACATATACACTTCTCTTAGTCCGGTACCTTTTTGACCATTCAGATTATTGAGTAGATTAGCTAATAGATTAGCTTTGTGAGATTATTTTTTTTCACCAAGGCCAGCTACTTTTACATATTAGCTGACAAATTTGCTTTCCTTTTATGGAACGTTTCTATTAATTTCTTACAATTGAACATCTGTTTTGCATCAACTTTTACGTCTTCAACCCTTTTTTCAGCAAGCAGTTGTGCTTCCGCAGTATTTCCGCTTCAAGTTCTACCTTAGTTTTCGAAAATTCTTCCAATATTTTACTCTTCAACAGAGGGCTTTGCATTTAGTTCGGCCAATTTTTTGTCAATTTTAGCTTACAGATTTTCTATGTAAGTTGATCAGCTAACATTTTTGCTGTTGTGATGTATTTATGCGTTTTTTTTTTACATTTCAGCAAATTATTTTGTTGACTTTAGCTTCTTTCAGTTTCAGCTGAAAAAATCAGATACAGCATTCACACCGCATTTTCACAGGAAATGCAACTTTTTCTAGTTTATTTATTTCTGATCCATATCCTAAGTGCTAACAATGGCTTGACTCTAGTATGTGAATGGTATTGCACATCATAAAATGTTACACCAGCTAGGCTAACTAATGACAACAGAGATACCAGTGTTTTAGCCTGTTTCCATTTTTCATTCTTTAACTTGTAGAATCAATAAAAGAACTGAAATAGAACAACAAGCATGACTATATAAGACACACGGACATGTACAAAACAGCACCAAATGTAACAAGGACATGTTAAAAATTGTAGACTATTAATATTCGCTAACACAGCACAAGATCCCACTGATATGAGCATCTTTAGTTTGGTAGTAACTTCACAGAACCTCACCTGAAAAAGTCTGAAGTAACTCTTTTTGAAGCAACTGTTTTTTGTTTCTTGCACCTGTAAAACAGTCCAAGTGAAAAATGTAGGAGCCTTCTTTCAGCCAGTAGTGAGCAGCAACTAGTGGGGGAGGAACAGCGATGTATTACTGTATGTGTTCAACAGCTAGAGAGCGAGTATGACTTTTTTTTTTTTTTTTTTTGGCATTTTTAAAACTGTTAATTTTTAAAACCTTGGTATAGCTTGATACCCATTTCTGGTTCACACTAGACAAAGGGTTTGATCATTAGTGCTCGCTATGTTCAATCTCAGTTTGACCAAAAAAATATTTTACTCACTGTTATATAGGATGCATGAATTTTATTATAAATGTCCTAGTAGATATTTTGAAGTTGTGGTTTAGCTGCCTTGTTTTGGTTCTGATACCTATTTGGGCCAGTTCTCTCTTTTAAAATATGGCAGATTAGGATTCCCGATTTAACTCAAATAACTCTAAGTGAGCTTCTGCTGTCAAACAGTATTTATTGGAGTCAGATATTAAAATTTCCTTATAGTACACTATGTTGAGATTATACATTTACCAAAAGGCATAGGTTATCAGAGCAGTAAGAGTTGGTGTATGGTCGACATAAAACATCCAGCAGCATATAGCTCCATCTTGTACACGGGAATGTTGAATACAACCCAAACTGCAGAAATGGTGAAGGGGCGAAGTGCTAGATCAAACCTATACCCTACCTTATTGTGTTTAAATCAAGCCAGATGTGGGTGGGTTCATATTTGACCCCGGAGTGGAGTAGCAAAGGAAACCCAAACTGGGTTGGTTTTAATTCAGCCAAATTTTACAGCACATGAAACCTTTGGTCTTTACAATCTTTATTTATAAGGCATAAAAGCATACTGGGTGGGAAATTGGTAACAATGTTGTCATTGCTCCAACAATTATTAAATATTAATCACTGTAATTTATCTCTCAGCATAGAGTGACATGGCAAAAACTAGTTTGAAATTATCTCACAAAAAACACACCATCAGACCACACCGACTTATTGCGATTGTTCATGTGTGATGAGAAATTTACCTAAGAATGCAGTCAAAATTAACCATCTGAATAAAAGTATTACATGACTTTTTAATCAGAATGTTAATAGGATAAAGAAAAACAGGCTTGATTCGTTTGGTAATGTTCCTGGAAAAAAACAATTTCCCATGAAGCAAGCCCAAACTGTGCTGGATCCTCAACACAGAGGTTGCTACCACTTAATTCAGCACAGACACCTGGATAAGGTCATTCACACACTGTAATGTTTGCATTCCTGCTAAACACGGTGAGGGTTTCCGACCATTCTCAGCAATTTCAGTCAATTTTATCATCATTCAGCTTTGTGGTCAGAAGAGTTTTTGCTATTTCAGGATGAGTCGGATATTACGATTAATATTTGTATATTTAATTTAATTCAATTCAATTGAAAAATACTTCCAAAAAATAATTCCAAAGGGAAATTAAATGTTCTTGTAGCTCATATTATTCATAATATAATGACTTTATTTTTATCTTTTTTTCATGCCCTTGCATCTGTTCCCTCCTGTAGAATGCTACTTTATTTCCACTTTATTCCACTAACCCAAACCCTATAACGTCCTGTTCTGTCTGTCCTGACCACATCCTCCCCTGCACTGAGAGTTGTGCTTCACTGATATCAGCGAGAACAATGGTAAAGGGTAAGGCAGGGGTCCAGCAGTTGCATGAAGCAGGGACTTTATCATAATTGCTGTTAATAATTACAATCGTGTTCAGCAGCTGAGGTGGCATATATTGATCGCAGAAGTGTCTGAGGTCCCAGTTGATCCCCAGGTGCTGGAACGGAAGCAGCAGAGCAAGCATTGAGGAGTATATCAGGTATGTGGAATAAGCCCCAATGTAATTGATAGAAATACAATTAAAAAATAAAAATAACAATGTAAAGCTTAAAATTTTGGCAGGCAACCAAAAAGAATCCTGGTAGTTTTTCAAATTATTTCTGTGAAACTGAAAATTTGATCTTCTAAAATGTGTTTATCTTAAAATGAATGGAAATTTGGCTGATTGTTTTTAATCTTTGTTCTGGACCTAAACTAGATGAAAAACTAAAATAAAACATCATACAGCATGACTGGATCGAAAATAACTGACTTTTTTTTCATGATTTGAAAATGAGATGGAAATTTTGGAGGGCAATACAGTCTGATGAGATCTAATTTCAGTCTTATTGTAAGGAAACAAAGATTTATATTCAATGAGATGGCGTAAAATAAACTTCCCTTCTTCCAAGGGAGATTTCACATTTTAGTCTACAAAATTTACAGTAAATTTCATCGTAAATATTGTACATTTGGTCAACTAAAATAAGACTGAAATTAAAATAACTGCAAAAGCTCATCGGTGACTAAAACTACATCATGTTTCAGTCAAAAAAAGATGATTCCAACTTAATAAAAATTTGCTGTAAAAAATGAACACTGGTTAATATTCCAAGCAGCCTTCTCAGAGTCAGAGCTAAAACAGAACCTGTCAGATCCCCCAGTCAGGACAGTACAGGGCATCACCTGGCTTTTGTGTTCTGTCTGAATCTGAGGATCTGGAGCTTTTGTTGCTTGCTGTTAATAACTTGGAAAGTGACGTTCAAAGGTAGCAGATGTTTCTTCTCCTAACTTAATGTGATTATCAGACCTTAGAGTCACATAGAGAGGGAGCAGCGGTCCTCCTGGCAGCAGAAGCAAGATGATGCGAGCGGGAGCTAGGCAGTATGTAGTGGCCAGGCCGCTGTACTCGGAGGATTCATTCAACGAGGAGCATGAGAAGGTGTACAGGCACCACAAGACAATGCTGGACCACATTAAACAGTACTTCAGGTAAGGAACATGGACACTTTTGGTCTTACAGAAAATATCCAGTGGTTTAACTTTTTTCTGTCAAATGCAGAATGGCACTAAAACCACAACTGGTTACTAAGGTACGGATTTCCATATCAGGAGTTCACAAAATGCCACTTTTTTAAAGAAGTGCAACTAAAAAAAAAGAATGTCTTATCCTGCTTTATGTGCATTTGAGTTGATGACATCACAAGTCAATCTGAAACCGTAAATAATATGGACAGAACACAAGTAAATAACCTTGAAAGATCATTTTGTTTAAAACACGCAACAACAACAGGAAAAATTCAAGTAGGGATGTTTTGTGTGATGTCATCAAAGGTCTGGAAGCTTATTTTTGGTAGGACATATTTTATTTTGATTAAAAAAAAGTTGCAATAAAAATACCAACAGGAAAACTAGGCTTGTAGCCATAACATATTTTGCATAATTTCTGACCAACTCTAGCCCTAACCTTAACCCTAGGCTCTAAACTGAAAGCATGAACATTAGGTTAGGCTGGATTTTAGAAAGAATTTTGACCAAATTGTGCTGACTGTGGAAAAATATATTACCTAAGAAAACAAAATGATCAAGTTCTGTGATTTTCCCTTCTAAAAAGCACTTAAAGTTGTGCTTCTTACTTCAACCATTCACCCAGGCTCCCGTGCATCATCCTTTACATTCTGTCAGTCAACACCTAACTGAAATGCAGGAAAGTGAATATTGAACCACAAAGCCATAGACCATATCATCAGTCGCCTATGATGAACTACACAACAACTGGTGCGGATCTGATGACGCATCAGGGAGAAATAGTGCCCCCCAGGCGTGGGGCTTTAGGGGGTTGCTGGGAGGACGGCACCCCCCGCCGTGGCCTACAGAGGCCCGGATGGGAGGGAGGATAAACTTTCGAGCAACCAGACCTATCACTACCAACGACCGTTGGACAAGGAGGGCCTTTCCCTGGTTGCATCCAGATAAGCACACTTTATATGCCAAAAGAAATAACAGACTTTATAACGTTCAAGTCTATGTGGGGGTTTTAAAGGGTGCCACAGTCAGGACTGAGTGATGGTTTCTAAAAGCTTTACAAGACCGACGGACTTTAGCGATGTAGTAGGTGTAAAATATTGAATAAAACGTTGTTATGCATGACTGGCTTTATTTTCAGTCTTACATTTAACTTTATGACACGCAAATTTTCAAGTGGATCACCGATATTTTCTCCAAGTGTATTTTGGGTAAAACTCGTCACCAACTGTCCACCAACGTCATCATCGGTCACTAGGCAACAGATTGTAAACTACGTGGATTTATACACTTCATACAAGCATAAAAGTGGAGCAGCAAAGCGAAAAGAAAAGGAAAAACGAGAGCAAGGAAAAGCCAAGTTACAAAAACTGGACACATATTTTGTTTGCTCTCCTGGAGATGAAGCCGACTTTTTTGTTGGGAGCGATTCAGGCCCGCCAAAACGGCCAGCACAGCCAGGGAGCCAGGTTAATTACAGGTAGCCATTCTAACAATCACTTTTCACAATGTGTGAGTTAGTTGTAGACTGTTGGTGACTGTAAACTGTAGCAGCCCAGCCCGCCTTGCTTATATCCCATTTTTTCTCTCTCGGCGGTATAGCGGTGATGTCAGGGACTCACAGTTTCTGGCTGCTCCAGACTAGAGCCAGACCTGGTGCCTGACCAGCAGCCCCCCTCCTCATCCGCGCTGGACACTGAAAGTGAAAGCAGCAGCAGGTCTGCTCCCGCTACAGGTGAAAACTCTCATCTGGAATGTTTTCCGACTGATCGGGCCAATTTTGCTGAAAACATCCAGCACGCCAACATTAAAAGATATATCCTTAAGATGGGCCCATGAAGACCCAAAGGTCCATTTCCTAAGTCACTAGATTCAAGATGAGATTATTTACATCCTGTCTCAACGTGTGAAAGATGTCATAATTAATGAAATAAACCAAGCCCAAACCAATCATGGACACAACGCAAGATGTGTCAAAGATAGACCAGCTGAGCCAGGTGTACCGTTATGTAACTGTTGTTAAGAATGACATGGATATTCCAACAGATGTACGATCAATGAAGTGTTTGGGGGTTTTGAAGCGACTGTGGGCTCATCAGCATCTGAGCTTGAAAACCAAATCCTGGGCTCTATAGAGAAAAATGGAATAGATCTATCTAAATGCCGCGGACAGGGCTATGATGGGGCCGCGAATATGAGTGGTGCGTATTCAGGCTTATAGGCAAGAATAACAGAGAGGAGCCCCTTGCTGGTTATGTTCATTGCACTGCTCATAACCTCAACCTTGCTCTCAACGACTCTGTTAAAAATGTCCCTGGAGTTAAGCAGTTCTATGACACTGTAGAGAACCTGTATAACTTTTTTGGACACTGTATTAAACGATGGGCGCTTCTCAGTTAATTAATGACGCCAGAGAGCAGAACTGTCACAATAAAACGCCTCTGTCCCACTCGCTGGTCATCTCTACAGGATGCGCTTTTTGCGTTAAGGCACAGATATTGAGACTTTATAAAAGCCCTTGTCAAAATATCCCTGACCTCCAAAAGAGGAGCGCAGTGAAGCAACTGCGCTCAAGAATACCATAAGCAAATTTTCTTTCATATTTTTGGTCAGCATAAAACCAAGATTCTTGAGTGTATAAATGCTGCCTCACAGTTACTGCAAGCTAAGGACGCGGATATTCTGAAAGCATCTACGCCATCAGCGTTTTGATAGAGTTTAGGGAGCAATTTGCTGAAGCTAAGTCTTCCACTCTTGCTCTAGCCAGAAAACTGGGAAGTCAAACACAGTTTGAAGCAACCAGGGCCAGAAAAGTTAAGCATCACTTTGATGAACTTTCTGAAGACAGCCGCCTCACTGATGCAGAGAGCAACTTTCGGGTGCACGTTTTTAATGCCTGTCTTGATATTATCATCCAGCAACTGTCCCAAAGATTCACCAGCTTAAACAGAACTGTGAAAATGTTTGAGGCAATTCATCCCAACACGCTGCTGCAAGCAGGAGATGAGGAGTTACACCAAGCTGCCCGGCGGCTTAATGAGCACTACAGTCGGGACATCGGCCCCAGCTTCCCTGGCCAGCTGCTTTGTTTTAGAACCTCTTTCGGGACCAGATAACAAAGCAAAAATCTGTTGCGGATCTGGCAAAAATGCTCCTTGTCAACCACCCAGCAGTAACTTCTACATTCAGTGAGGTTTGCAGCACCCTCCTTTTATTTTTGACTCTTCCCGTCACTGTGCAACCTCTTAGCGCTCATTCTCCAAGATAAAACTAATTAAAAACCACTTGAGGAGCACAGTGGGACAGGAGAGACTGAGTGGACTTGCCATGCTGTCTATAGAGAATGAGAGAGCAAAGAAACTGGATACATACAGAAAAGTACTTCATATTGAAATTTTGTTTGTGAACATATGGGCCGCTGTGCCAGTTTTACCAAACCTAAAATCTACTGATTTGAAATGGATAAAATGGGTGTCAAAATGATCCGATGCTGTCCGTGGTGCTGAACTGCTTGTTTTATCATTAATTCCCATGTAGCCTAATGTTTTTGTTGTTCTCTTGGTGTGTCCTTGATGGACTTCAAAATGACAGTTTTTTCCATGTTGCCGAAGCTTGTAAGCCCCGCTGTTGCGGATTTATGTATGTTGTAAAATGATGTTATGATTAGCTGTATTAAAAGCCCCGGTCATTTGCCCCGCCCCCGGCCTGGCTCTGATTTGTTCCGCTAGGGGTGCACAGTTGAGTCAAATTCCAATGTAATCCAATTGAAATGTTTGGTAGTCGACAAAGATCATTTATGTCCAGTTTGAGGCAAATTAGATCATGGATGTGTGATTTAGAGCCAACCGTATACAATTCAGTTCAATTCACTTTATTTATATAGCGCTAATTCACAACACATGTTGTCTCAAAGCACTTCACAAAAGTCAGATACATACATTTCAATTAATCCTAACCATTGAACAGTGCTGTCAGATTCAGTTATTTATTCAAATTGGATAAAAAGTTTTTCTGTCAGATTGATTATAACCATTGGAAAAGAGAGGGGGTCATACAGGGAGCAGAAATGGAGGGTGTCTTTGCACCTCAACCATAACTGAGCCGGTTTAGGCTAAACCTGACTCCCCCTTACTCCATCCAACAGGGAGGGAGGAAGACGGAGGTAAAAAATAAGGAAGATAGCTCAGGATAACCTAAGCCACTCTAACTATAAGCTTTATCAAAAAGGAAAGTTTTAAGCCTAGTCTTAAAAGTAGACAGGGTGTCCGCCTCACGGACTAAAACTGGGAGCTGGTTCCACAGGAGAGGAGCCTGACAACTAAAGGATCTGCCTCCCATTCTACTTCTAGAGACTCTAGGAACCACCAGTAAACCTGCAGTCTGAGAACGAAGTGCTCTGTTAGGAATGTATGGAACAATCAGATCTCTGATGTATGATGGAGCTAGATCATTAAGGGCTTTATATGTGAGGAGGAGAATTTTAAATTCTATTCTGGATTTAACAGGGAGCCAATGAAGGGAAGCTAAAATAGGAGAAATATGATCTCTCTTTTTAATTTTCATCAGAACTCTTGCTGCAGCATTGTGTTGTTTTATCATTAATTACCATGTAGCCTAATGTTTTTGTTGTTCTCTTGGTGTGTTATATTTCATGTCCTTGATGGACTTCAAAATGACAGTTTTTTTTCCGTGTTGCCGAAGCTTGTAAGCCCCGCTGCTGCGGGTTTGTGTATGTATACACAAACCCGCAACCCGTTTGTATATCCGTATACAAACGGCAATTCACCGCTCTGCCATGCCCACATGGTCCAACCAACAGTCACTGTTCAGAGTAGGATTCAACATCACCTTCTTCTGTGTCATCAGACACTGCTTGAAGCTTGTATGTGAGAGAGTTTAAAAGGAGAACATCTAACAGTGATTAATGTGACTTCCTGTTCTAAGTGGGCAGGGCTAAAATGATGTCAGCAAATGAGCATTGGAATGTGTTGCGTGCTGGTCTCAGATGACACACAGAACATCTGGCGCTGCTGCAACCTTGTGTGTAGAACTAATTACAGTAACAGCCTAATCACACTGAGCTGTTTGTGCATTGACAAAGATCATTCATATCCATTTTGGAGCAAATTGGATCATGCATGTGTGATTTAGAGCCAACCAGATCAAATGGCGAGATGTAAAATTTGCCATGCTGCCACGCCCACACGCTTTGATGCAGCTTTTAAAAACTTTTGATATCCAGTACCTTAAGAGTATACTGAGTCATTTTGAGGTCCTTAAGTCAACAGCGGTAGGAGGATTTGGTTAGATACGACGTGTGTAAATGAAAGAAACTAGCAGCTTTAATAAAAAATGGCTGAATTCCTGTGGGGTTTGGACCATGGCTCCAAGAGACTTTTTTGTAGGTCCTAAATAGTTACATATGTGTGCCAAATTTCATGTTCCTTTGACAAATCATGGCTTGGGGCTGGTTATTTTAGTACTTCTAGGGGGTGCTGTGGAGGAATTAGACCATGCCCACCAGTTATTTGAATATCTTTTGGGGCCGGGACTAAAATTGATCTCATTGAATATGGTGCAGATCAGATGAAAAATGTGGAAATTAAAGCCAAACGTATGGCCATGGGGTGACGTCAGACTTCGCCACGCCGTCACGGCCACACCCTCCAGCAAAACCTATAAGCACCTGAGACCAACTTACGCCCTCAAATTCCTTTCACATCACACACAAGTGTAATTATTAGGTACAATTACAACAATTTCTGGAAATCTTTACCCACTAATGTGAAGCAGAAATTTATTATATTCTTTAGACTAGAAAATAATCACACCCCTTAATTTTTTCCTTGTTTTGTTGTGTCACAGATTAATTCTAAAGCCAATTAAACTATCAATTAGTACTACTAAGTACGTAAAACCATTTTAGGGTATTTTGTACCACTCTACTCTGTCCAGAAGGTCAACCATTGCCAACAGACTCCACCAATTAGACTTTTACAGACACTTGGCAGCCCTCTTAAATTCAGCTGAAAAGTGGTTTAGAGATTGTCATACCAGAAAAAACAAAATTCCCTGTACTGACTGACTGAAAATGTTATCTTTTGGGCCTGAACTCTGAACGTAGTGTGAAGAAAAACAGACACTGATCCTCATCCTATGGTGACATTTTTCTGCGACAGAACATGGGTAACTAGGATGTATACTTAGTTGCATAAATAGTGTGTCTCTTCAAGAAAACTTGCTGCGGAGTACTCTGTCTTCAGACTAATGAGATAATTCGATTTCCAACACGGCAATGATCCGAAGCCAACGGCAAAAATATCAAAGGAGTGGATTCTGTGGATGCCCCTGAGTAGATCCTGGCTTAAATCCAATGGAATGATTAAAAGACCTAAAAATGTCTGTCTACCAACACTGCCCCTCCAACCTGATTCAGCATGAGAGGATCTGCAGAAAGGAATGGGTGAAAATATGTTGGTTTGGGGACTTCATGCTGCCATTTGCTGCCATTTGCTGTTTTCACTCTCTTGTTATTTGATGTAGATTTTCTTTAAAGAAAACTACACATAATTTGGTTTTAGAATCTGTAACAACAAAATGTGAAAACAATAAAGAAGAGTGAATTTTTGACAAACTAATGTCATTACAGTTGATCATTGACTGTAGGCCAAGTGGCACAAGTGGCAAAAATAATCATTTATACACACCAACTGTTAATAGAGGCATTTGTCATAACTAAAGAAGCAAGAACATATTCTTGTTTTTAAACACATTGCTTGTAAAAAGAAGGTGGAAAGTATATTTTTTATATCCTAAACGGCATGTTAGGAACAGACACAAACCTATTTCATTGCCTAATGTAGTATGTAGGGTGCAACTAACTTTTCAGGAACAGGACCACACAGAAAATGGGCACCCCGCTTGGCCTCCTTGTTCAGCAGCCATTTCAACCCATCGCCTTCCCAAATGACCCACACGCAACCAAACATTTCCTCTTGCTAAGAAAGCCCATAGTGAAATATCAGAGCCATTAAAGCCTAAAACAATATTGATTATTTCATCCTTAGGTATTTTTTTTGCATTTTAACTAGAGCTTAATAAATACCATTTGGATTACTTTAAAATAGTGCAATAATCCTTTAATTGTGTTCCAAATAAGCGATTTTGGATATATTACCCTGCTGTAGTATGAAGAAATATTTCCCCAGTTCACATTGACCATGTTCTGGTGAAACTGATGGAATTTTGTTTCTAAGGTGATTGTACTGTCCCCAAAGCAATACCTCCAATGGCATAGAGCCATATTGTCCACTTCACCATGTATCCTTTTGAACTAAATACAGAAGTTTTTACTAGCAATGGATAGAAAATAAAATGTTGTGATCTAAGTTACAAAGTCAAAACTATTTTAACTATTTCAACATTCATCAAACACTTCATCGCAGAACAGCAGAGGAAATGACTGTCTTGCCTGTTTTTCTCTTTAATCGGGCCTCAGGTGTGATGCCAAACGAGTCAAGAACGCAGCTCTGTCTCTCCTGCCAGTCATCAGCTGGGTGAAAATCTACAGAATCAAAGAGTGGCTGTTCAGTGACATTGTGTCTGGTATCAGCACAGGACTGGTGGCTGTCCTGCAAGGTAAGACTCAACAGCAAGTTCAGAGTCCCAAAAGCATTTCAAGATTGCCTCATGATGGAATAGCAGCCTGTTGGGTTACATGGTCCAGATAAGCAGGTTTAATTAAAGGCTGGTAGTAGCGTGCTACTGATTAACCTAAAATGTGCCTGCATCGCTGAAAGCACTTCCTCTGATAATTAATTTTCCTGTGAGTCAGAGGTAAAACTTTAGGAATTGCACCCAAGCTTGCACACACACACACAAAACAAACATACCAAGAATTGGATTAGTAAATGTTCAGCCACTCTGCTTATCTATGTATCTTTTCGCGTACAATGTCCGTTTCTCTTAATCTAAGGAATGTTGATGATGCCCCTGATGTCATGCTTAGCCCTTCGGTATTACAGATGTTTGTCTCTTTTCACTACGTCAAACAAAGGTATTGAAGTTGGTTTGATGGTTTTTATTTCACTAGTGTTTCCCGCCTAATATTTAGTACTAATTTATGCCTAATGCCTGGCAAGTTCATGAAAAGCTTGGTAAGTCTTTATTATGTGAAGCTTTCAAAAATTATGCCATATATAATTATAGTATATATATATATATATAATATATATATATATATATATATATATTATATATATAATATATATATATATATAATAGAGGACGCATGTCAAGGTGTTATAATATATACAATACGAAGAGTAACCTTAATAGATACAAAATGCAATTTTCTAATTCGGATTTCATTTATTAAGATACAATAAATGAACCTGGCCACATCTGGATGGATGGATGCATGGATAGATGATTTGAAAGGATGGATGATTGAATGATGTTATTTACTTGGATTGTCTTTATCTTTTATAAGTGTTTGATTAATCTGTAACATTTGAGCATTAAAACAAAAACAACACAATACATCTGTAATGGCTGCGATGGACTGGCGACCTGTCCAGGGTGTACCCCGCCTCTCGCCCATAGACTGCTGGAGATAGACACCAGCTTCCCTGCGACCCACTATGGAATAAGCGGTAGAAAATGACTGACTGACATCTGTAATGGGACAAATACGGTATACTAAAAAGATTTAATCAACAGGCTATATGGTTTGGATGTGTTAGATGCTGTAAAACAAGACATAAAATTCCAAAGGTTTTAAATTATCCTTTGATAAGCTTTGAGTAGCCAGACCTCCTTATCAGAAACAGTGTTGACCCAGAATGCTGCAGCTTGTTTGTTAACTCAAACAAGAAACCATAAGCTTATTTCCAATGTGGATTTTTATTATTATTATTATTAAGGTTATTTTTTTTCTTCTCTGTATTTTGTTGTTTTACATATTAATCAGTGTTTTATGATCTTTCTAGTTAATTGTAATGAGTTTCTAATGTCTGCTCAAGATTAATTTTTTTGCCATTTTATGTCCACTTACTGATCAGCAGCTGTAGTTTCCAATAGGCCTTCTTAATAAAGTGAACTTGCTTTTATTTAAAGACTTTACTAATATACTCTGCATGTGTTAACATTGATTGTTTTTGTGTTGCAGGTCTAGCTTACTGCTTGCTGGCCTCTCTGCCTCCCTGGTATGGACTCTTTGCTGCCTTCTTTCCAGTTGTCATCTACTTTTTCTTGGGCACCTCAAGACACATCTCAGTGGGTAAGGCTGACATGTAATACAGAACAAGTCTTGAACCACCTTTCGTTCCTTTATATTTTCAACCAAAGTACCCAGTCCTTCTGTGCAGTATTTTAACATGGTCTTAGGCAAAGGTTTTTCTTCTCTTTTAGAATTCCATCTTTTCAAAATTGGCTACTCTTTTTCATACCCACATAAAAAACCCTTCTGTTTATTAATAGTTACGTTTTTTGATTAATCGTGGCAATAAATAACCGATTTTACATTTTCTAGAAAACCATATGTTCTAGAAGTATCTAATGCATCAAACACCCCCTCAGAACTGCTCAGAGATATAAAGAAATATGGAGAACTGTTGCCCTGGGACAATTTAAAACACATTTGTGGTCTTCATCAGATGACCTCCAAGGTCATCTAAAAATCAACCATCTAACAGAGGTATCATGTTTAGCCAAGTCGACAGAATCAAGCTTCACTCATGATAGCCCCTCTGATGCCAGGTAATGGCTGCCAGTTCATCCAGCTTGTTAGACAGAGATCTCACATTTCCTAAGATGATAGACAGGATGATGGCCTACCTTCTCCACCCACGGGTCTGTTCCTTCTCAGCTCGCGGTGGACATCGGGCCACTCATGGGAAGCTGGCACAGTGGCACTATGGAGTGAAAGCGGTTGTTCCCTGGTGTAAACGATAGAGCTGTAGACGATGATGGGCGATCATTAACGTTGGAAGAAAAAAGAAAACCAAGATTGTCCCCAAAACTTTCAGCTCCATTTTGGGCACAACCAAAAGCAGCAAAGACAACAACAACAACAAAAATACATATATGTCTAAAAGACAAGGAAAGAAAGATCAGGAAAAAAATTTGAAATGCAATGAATAATTTATTATGCGTCTCACAAGGCTAACACTCAAGCAATCAATTTATTTCCTGTACTTTATTTTTCTGCAGGTCCTTTTCCAGTCTTGTGCCTGATGATTGGGTCGGTGGTAACTAGGCTCGTTCCAGACGAAGGGCCAGCTGCCAACATCACAGGGTTTGAAGGTCTGACAAGAGACGAACAGAGAGTGTTGGTGGCCTCTTCTCTGACCTTCCTCACGGGTATCATGCAGGTTAGAAAAGCTTACTTTGACCTTTCAGTTCATTTTCATTAATATCCACTGTACAATTACTGTTATAGAAAATAACTGATAGAAAAGACAGTATGACCCAGCCTCATTTTTTATAAAATGGATTTAAAGAAATGTTATTTTAATTCCCAACACTTATGGCACCGTAAACGAGACAAGACTCAGAGGCCTTGTCCCTGCTGAAGGAAGCTACTTATCTGATCAGTGATAAGAACTGATGATAAGCAGCCACAGTGGCAAATAAAAGTTGGATGTTGATTTGACCTCAGCAGTGTCTCAGACATCCATGGCAACCATCCATGAAGCCATTTATTGCTCTGGCTGGAAATTAGCATGGCCTAGCTTGCAACTGGCATCGTGGCAATACACTGAGATCTTGTCTTGTGTCATCAACTAAATGACCCTGACTCCCTGCCAAAGGTCAATTGTTCCTGCAGAGGAGGATTGGTGCTGTTCTGCTTAGGTATAGAAAAAAAACACCTAGCAAGGCCATAGTTTGGATTTAACCGAAGTAAATAAAGTGAGCGAACAACAACTTTACTACACTCCTGGAAACTTTTCCTCAAGTACTGTGAGAACATAAATTGCAGGTCAACAGTTTTGCCATTGGTATTTATGAAAACCCCATCTTTATTTTAAATAAATGATTATAAAGCTATTTCGAAAACATGGAATAATATTTTAGTTTATTTGTTGTGTAGTTTGTTTATCTTTCTGGACCAAAGTATTATACCACCTTGACATGCGTCTCTATTGCATTCCTTCTTTCTCCATTGTTAACAAGCCATTTGATTTCATGTACTTAGTCAACCTAATCACTTTCTCTTGGTGGTTTGGCATTTGTGATTTATGGAGATCAATAATCATAAAATCTCTCAAATCTTACTTTATCTTTTGAAGTCTTTGTATTACACTCTGTTCCCATTGATTGTGTTCTGTTCCCTATTTGCACCAGTTTTTTTTTTATTAAATATGTCAGATCAGGGCCTCTGATCAAACCAAAATTCACACTGCAGCCACTTAAATTAGACATCAAGATGTAATGAGGATGGCTTTCTTATGTTCAAACTTAGCATCAGAATGTGGAGGAAAAGGGATTCAAGTGACCTTGAATGTGGCATTGTTGTTGATGCAAAACAGGCTGGTCTGAGTTCTATAGAAAATACTGATCTCTTAGTATTCCTAACCACAGCCATGTCTCAGAGAAAATATCAAGTGAGCGGCAGATTTTCTTGCTGTGAAAATGCCTTGTTGATATCAGAGGTCAAATGGGTCAACAGGTTTAAGGTGATAGAAAGTCAAAAATAACTCAGCTAAGCACTGCTTACAACCTTGGTATGTGAAATGCCATCTCTATTATGCACAAGTCAAACCTTAAAGCACATGGGCTACAACACCAGAAGACTGGGCACCATTTTTGTCAGCTAAGAATAGAAAACCGGGGCCACAATTCAGATAGATTCTTCAAAACTGGACTATAACAAATTGGAAATTGGACAGATGGTTGGGTCGGAATTTGACATTAATAACATGAAGCATGCCTAACCCTGTACTAGCAAGTGGCCAGTAAGTGTATACCTCAGTTTCCTTACAATAGGCTATGAGAAAAAAATCCAATCCAACTTTATGACTTTACGTCATCTGTCAAAGCAGGTACATAACATTCCAGGACCCAGTTGAAAATGGATATGACATCTGGGGGCAGATGGTTCCTTTTCGACACTACAAAAAAAATCCAAAAACTGTGAAAGTCTACATGGTGAAGGGGCAAAATAAGCAGCACCCAGCCAGCCCACATCACCGCGACCAACAGCATTTAGCCAAGGGACCTTCTAGCAATCCAAACGAAGTAAACCAAATAAAAATAGCTAAAAGTTGCATTGCTCCAGCTAGAGCTATCCTTTTTCATTCAATGTAAAATTCACATTTTTAAAATAATGACTTACTGTTCTTAACTACATATTGATACAGATATTGATAATAGCTGTAGAGAGTTTAAGGTTTTATACAATAATAACACATTAGCAACTGCATTAACAAGTAAAGTTGTAAAGGGGAAATGTAAAAGAGTAGATATGAGGATATTCTTCAATTAATATTTTGGACATCTCTTATACTTAAAAAAAAAAAATCAAAATGATTTCTTTTCGTTTTCCAGCTGGCAATGGGAATACTACAGGTGGGCTTCGTTGTCATGTACCTGTCCGACACCCTGGTCTCCGGTTTCACCACAGCTGCTGCCATTCATATCCTGGTTTCTCAGTTAAAGTTTGTGTTGGGGCTCCAGGTTCCAGGCATCAGTGGACCACTTGCCCTCATATATGTAATTACATATGCATTATATATGTCATTTTCTCATTTTATCTTAGACTTCGAGCAACAGGCCCGTTTTTCTGTTGAACTCGTTTTATTTTTCAGACTCTGGAGATCATTTTTAAGAAGATCACTTCCAGCAACGTGTGTGACATTGTGATCTCCCTCGTGATCATGGTGGTGGTGTTCATTGTGAAAGAGCTAAACGACAGATTCAAATCCAAACTGCCTGTGCCAATCCCGATAGAGGTTATCATGGTGAGCAAGTATTGTGAAACATCTTCCATATCATTATTTCAGAGGCGGCGAAGGCTTTTTTCTTGTCTTACAGATGTACTGATAACACAGATTTTAGTTATGATTAATTTTATGCCCGTAAGTACAAGTCTTTAAAGTGACATAAGATAATTTATAGCATATTGACTGTGTTGGAATCAACTGACAGGTATCTTTAATTATAAGAATTGGAACTATAAAGAACAAATTCTGTGTTTCTGGTGAGGTTTTAAAATTAGAAATGCAAAATCAAACAGAAGCCCACCAATAATTTAAATAATTTATTTGTGTCTAAGTGGGGAAATTCAGAGTAACAGTATAGTTCTCATGACACCATTTGTTGGTATTATCTAGTCATTACCCAATGTTTCCAATGTCATCCCCAGACTGTTATTGCTTGTGGAGTTTCTTATGCATTTGACTTTGAGACAAGATATGGCGTTGATGTTGTTGGCCAAATTCCCAGAGGGTAAGAAATAGTTTTAGCAACTTTGCTGCATTTGCTTTGTTTAAAACATGCATAATACTTTGTAGAAAAGTGTTTTGACACATTTCAAATGAAAAACATATTTAACTATTAAAAGCATGCATATAGATAACATTTGTCTGACGTGTTGTGTGCTGCTTCAGATACGAGCCTCCAGTGGCCCCAAACCTTCACATTTTCCAGGAGACAGCGGTGGAAGCTTTTCCAATGGCTATTGTTGGCTTTGCTGTGGCATTTTCTGTGGCAAAAGTCTTTTCTATAAAATATGATTACACAATAGACGGGAACCAGGTATGCTGCAATACTTAAACACTGGCAACAGCGAGAGAAACATTCAGTATGTTTGTGATGTGAGACTCTTTAATCTGACCTGGCTGCAGGAGTTGATAGCCTTTGGAGTAAGCAACATTTTTGGAGCATCCTTCAAGGCGTTTGCAGCGAGTACAGCTCTTTCCAGGAGTGCAGTACAAGAAAGTACTGGAGGAAAAACTCAGGTAAACCTAGTATTTCCTCATTACAACAGGTTAAAAGATTATATTGTTCCATCAAACCATAACTATTGAAAATGTGTTACAGAAAGGTGTGAGTATTGCAAACTGATAAAGGGGCATGGTTTAGACCAACTAATAAAGTTGGATTTAAACAAAAATATATAGCCAATCTGCAAACAACTGCCAGCAGAATTCTTTATATTAGGAAGCAATGGAGAGATGGTGCGAGTCTTACTATTTCCAACATAATCAGTGTGTGCTTTGCGTCTAAGGGTTTAACTAAATTATAGTAATGTAGCTGTAAAAACAATATTCTGACGGCACTATCTATCAAACCAGTTAAACTCTACAAGTCCATCTATATGTTCTTTTCTTACAACAAGATATCATTTTGGCCCTCAAAAGTCACATAAAGCCAATTCTACACATCAGACAAATAAAAATAATGCACAATGATACACACTGTCCAGCATGTGGAGGCACTGAGCAGAGGCATTCATGTTTATTACATCACCCTTAAATCTAATATTCTAGTTGTTTCATAGCCTTACAGCAATAGGTTTTTCCAAGAGACTGTTATTGATGACTGGCGAAAAATCTGTACTTTCTACCTGCGAGCTCACCCACGTTTCCTGCATAGATGATTTTTATGACGAAGTGCTCACTAGGTCTTTTGTTACTAATGACAAAGTACACATCTATAGGACATATTCCTATTCCTAACATATTTATAGACAAAGACTGAAATGATGATCTCTATGCAGCCATAGAGAGTGATAGGCATCGAGACAGTGTCGTTCTGGACATATGTGTCATTATACACATAAGGTAGATATGATTGTGTGTTTAAGAATTATGTAACTGCTTTGAAAATCAATGGAAAGATCTAAATGGTAAATGGCCTGCACTTGTATAGCACTTTAACAAGTCTCAAGACCCCAAAGTGCTTTACACTACAATCAGTCATTCAATCATTCACAGCCACCCACCTGTTAAAGGACGGACCCCTACCACCTGAGCCACGCTCACCTTTTACAGCCAGTTCATAAAACGTTAAAGTCATTTCTAATTATTTCTGTTGACAAAACTGGAAGAAAAATACAGTAAGATTCTTTTGTTATTGGACACACAGCTTTTTGTCTCTGAGCATATACTTGTTGTACCAAAAAACTGTGTCTAATAAAAACAACCTAAAGACTATGTTGTATACAGAAACGATGACCTTTATTGGAAAAATACACTAAGATTTATTAAGTTCTTTTATACTGTAACAGGCAACCTAAATTTGAGACAAAATGAGCATAAGACAGCATGGGTAGCAAAATGATGTTTTTGATTGTGTCAGCTGTGTGGTTTTCTCAGTCATATGTTTTTTTCTGTGTTTTCTCAGGTTGCCGGTATAATATCAGCTATTATAGTAATGATTGTCACTTTGGCCATTGGATATCTACTAGAGCCTTTACCAAAGGTAAGTGAACTACAGTGCCATCTTAGTCTCTGCTAAAACGCCGGAAATGCATAAGAGTCTGGTCTTTCAATGTGACTTATCCATGTGTTTTGACAGTCTGTACTGGGTGCTGTGGTTATCATCAACCTAAAGGGCATGCTTATGCAGTTCAAGGAAATTCTGTACCTGTGGAGGAGAGATAAGCCAGATTGTGTAAGATATTGAGTAACTGAGTAGTGATAGCCAAAATCTTGACCAAGAAATCCTTCCAACTACATTTATGAGCTAAATACTGCTATTTAACAAAAACAACTACTTCTTGCTATTTGTAGGTGGTGTGGGTGGTGACCTTTTTAGCAGCCACCTTGCTGGGGCTGGACCTTGGATTGGCTGTAGGTCTTGGTGTGGAGCTGATCTGCGTCGTCCTCAGGGTTCAGTTGTTAGTATCTGGCCAGGGTCTCTTTCATTTTTTTTTTTTAATGATGCATTTAAAGCTTAAATCTATCTATCTATCTATCTATCTATCTATCTATCTATCTATCTATCTATCTATCTATCTATCTATCTATCTATCTATCTATCTATCTATCTATCTATCTATCTATCTATCTATCTATCTATCTGTAGCATCAATTCACATGTCGTCTCAAGGCACTTTAAAAAGTCAGGTACATACATTCCAATTAATCCCAACCTAAAAACAGTGCAGTCAGATTCATTTTATTATTCAAATTAGTTAACATGTTTTTCTATCTAAGGAAACCCAGCAGATTGCATCAAGTCAGTGACTTGCAGCATTCAGTCCTCCTGGATGAGCATGTAGAGACAGTGGACAGTCGCTGGCATTGACTTTGCAGCAATCCCTCATACTGAGCATGCATGTAGCGACAATGGAGAGGAAAAACTCCCTTTTAACAGGAAGAAACCTCCAGCAGAACCAGGCTCAGTGTGAGCAGACTGTGGGTTTGAGAGAACAGAGCAGAGACACAAAAAGAACACATAAGCACTGATCCAGTAGTACTTTCCATAGAAAAGAAAAGTGAAACATTAATGGTTATAGCTCCTTTAGAGGCTTCATCTAGTATGAAAGAGAGCACATACAGTTAGTCCCAGTAGAAGCTGAGCCAGTAGCTATGTCTAGACGAGTCAAGGTTAAACACTAAAAGACAGGGCCAAGTGTCATCTGTATAAGGTGAGCATTAAGTTGTTGGCAGCAGCAGCTCAGCTGATGTCTGCCTCCAAGGGGGTGCCACAGCTAAACACAGAGCCAGGTCAGGTGTAGCTTCTACAAAGAGAAAAAACAGAGAGAGAACAAAAAAAAAAAAGCTGAAATAACAGCAAACAATGCAACCCATCCATCCATCCATCCATTAAATAAAACTAGATGGTTAGCTGCTTTACCACCAGGGTATCTGTTTGGGTTGCAATCAAACAATGGGCTGCTTTAAGGAAATACTGCTGTTAACTTCACAAATGTACAAATGTACTTTGTCTTTCTTGTAAGCAATAGGAATGTGTAGCAGTGTGTAGTGAGTGAAGGAGGAGGACATAGCTGCTTGACTCTCACCAACTACTAATCACAGCTGTCTGTGGACTTTCCAAGAGTTTCTCCTATGTTAGCATGTTAAAATACTATAATAAACCCTTTCCATATTTCAATTAGCATTATTATTATGTAATATGACAAAGGAAGCAGTTATGTTAGCATTATCAATACAGTCATACACAGTTGCTAACTAGCAGATTCAGCAAGTGTTAATGTTAAACTTTTTTTGTGTTCCTTTTTTCTAGCCCTCGCTGCAGTGTGCTGGCCAACATTACAGGGACAGATATTTACAAAGACAGAAAGGACTATATTAGTGTAAGTTGACCTGTCTGCTCTATCTCTTGGTCATGATGATGGTATTTATTCTCTAATGTTCTATAACAAACCTCTGAGGCCTTCACAGCTGAATTTTAAGGGTTTAGCAGAGTTTTGAGGACATCAAATCAAAGGCTGAATGCACTGCTAAATTATGCACTACTTTCTCTGTCACATATAATCAAAATACACTACATTGCTTTGTGGTTGTAATGTGACAATACACTTCAAATTTCAAAGGGTATAAAAACTTTTGCACAACACTGCATCCCTTTTGGTTGAATGTATTTATACTTTACCACACATTTATTATAACTTGTATATGGTCATCCTAACTTTCTACAGATATATGAACCAGAGGGGGTGAAGATCTTCAGAATCCCATCCCCAATCTTCTTTGCCAACATGGATTTCTTTAAGAACAAACTAGTGCAAGCTGTAAGTTTCTCCACAGCACACTGTTATCTTAACAAGATACACTTACACTTATCTTGGAAATATGACCCTTGTCTAATCAGCTTGGCTTCAATCCACTGAGAGTGTTGAAGAAAAGGAACAAAGCCCTGAGTAGGATCAGAAAACTTCTGAAGAAAGGTGACTTGCAGTGGACATCGGTAAGTATTATTTGTTCAAGTCAAGTCAAGTCAAGTCAAGTTTATTTATATACTGCTTTTTAGCAACAAGGCACTCAAGATGCTGTACATAAGAAAAAACATTACAATGATACAGAAAATCAAACAACAGGGGTAATTAAAATATAGAGAATAGAATGATGGATGAGAAAATTAAAGGAATGTTGGACTGAAAACTTAACTAATAATGTTTAGATGACACATTCAAAGGCTACTCTAAACAAATACGTTTTTAATCTTGATTTGAAGCAGCTTAGGGTTTCAGCGCTTTTATAGTTTCCTGGGAGTTATTTCCACATTAGTGGAGCATTAGAACTAAAAGCTGCATCTCCATGTTTGGTTCTGGTTCTGGGTATGAGTTTGAGTTTATTTAAAAACAAGAGGGGACAATGCATATTAATGGACATGTACATGTAAATATGCCAGGTTATACCCAACAGTAAATTTCCATCTGTAGTTCCTTCGGCAGATTGAATAAACGACATAAAGTAATAAAATCAATTGCTGTCAACAGCGACAATAATTAGAATAGTAAGCCATTATGGCTGTGAGCAATATAAACAGGTAGAGTAAGTACACAGAGAGATAAAAGTTCCTTAAAAACAGTAGGATAAAAAATAGAAAGAGAAGCAAGAACAATGAAAAATATAGTGGATCAGAACATACAGGCCAAGTGTGTCAGGGGACCATATGTATTTTACTAGTGTTAAAAAGCTAAAATTAAATATCAAAAGACTGATTGAAGTGCAGAGTGCAGAAAGTATATGCTATATATACACAAGTATATCCAAGTTTAGGCATGGTTGTGGCAACAGTACTGTTCTTCCAATAGCCAAGCTTTAAGATGTTTGGTCAGAGTCAGAAGTTCACATATTGAGTTTGGTATTGAATTCCAAGTGCGAGAAGCACAAACAGAAAAATTGGCTTGACTAAAGGCACTCTTTCTAAAAGGAACCACACAGTCACCTCTAGAACCAGCTCTTGTTGATCTGTTTGAGTTTTTTTCACAAATTCTTGTAACGGAGGAGGTGCTTTGCCATGGAAGATTTTGTAAATCAAGTTACAGGGGTTAGACAATGAAACTGAAACACCTGTCGTTTTAGTGTGGGAGGTTTCATGGCTAAATTGGACCAGCCTGGTAGCCAGTCTTCATTGATTGCACATTGCACCAGTAAGAGCAGAGTGTGAAGGTTCAATTAGCAGGGTAAGAGCACAGTTTTGCTCAAAATATTGAAAGCACACAACATTATGGGTGACATACCAGAGTTCAAAAGAGGGACAATTTGTTGGTGCATGTCTTGCTGCGCATCTGTGACCAAGACAGCAAGTCTTTGTGATGTATCAAGAGCCACGGTATCCAGGGTAATGTCAGCATACCACCAAGAAGGACGAACCACATCCAACAGGATTAACTGTGGACGCAAGAGGAAGCTGTCTGAAAGGGATGTTCGGGTGCTAACCCGGATTGTATCCAAAAAACATAAAACCACGGCTGTCCAAATCACAGCAGAATTAAATGTGAATCTCAACTCTCCTGTTTCCACCAGAACTGTCCATCGGGAGCTCCACAGGGTCAATATACACGGCCGGGCCGCTATAGCCAAACCTTTGGTCACTCATGCCAATGCCAAACGTCGGTTTCAGTGGTGCAAGGAGCGCAAATCTTGGGCTGTGGACAATGTGAAACATGTATTGTTCTCTGATGAGTCCACCTTTACTGTTTTCCCCACATCCGGGAGAGTTACGGTGTGGAGAAGCCCCAAAGAAGCATACCACCCAGACTGTTGCATGCCCAGAGTGAAGCATGGGGGTGGATCAGTGATGGTTTGGGCTGTCATATCATGGCATTCCCTTGGCCCAATACTTGTGCTTGATGGGCGCGTCACTGCCAAGGACTACCGAACCATTCTTGAGGACCATGTGCATCCAATGGTTCAAACGTTGTATCCTGAAGGCGGTGCCGTGTATCAGGATGACAATGCACCAATACACACAGCAAGACTGGTGAAAGATTGGTTTGATGAACATGAAAGTGAAGTTGAACGTCTCCCATGGCCTGCACAGTCACCAGATCTAAATATTATTGAGCCACTTTGGGGTGTTTTGGAGGAGAGAGTCAGGAAACGTTTTCCTCCACCAGGTTCACGTAGTGGCTTGGCCACTATCCTGCAAGAAGAATGGCTTAAAATCCCCCTGACCACTGTGCAGGACTTGTATATGTCATTCCCAAGACGAATTGACGCTGTATTGGCCGCAAAAGGAGGCCCTACACCATACTAATAAATTATTGTGGTCTAAAACCAGGTGTTTCAGTTTCATTGTCCAACCCCTGTAGCATCGATACATTTAAGAGTATTGTCCCAGTTTAAGCGCTCATGTTTTTTTTTTTATATCTGACAGTGATGGTACATTTTTGTTTTTTTATCCAAGCTTCCAAGTTTCAGTCGGCTTTAGTGTCGTCTTACAGGCTGATACCAACTTGTTATGCAATAGGACATGTGGGACATGATCATAGTATCAAAATACAATTTTGCTCAGAGTTAAATTGTGTATAATAAACCTAAAGTTGGACAAGTTAAACTTAATTCTGTTCACAATATTTTTTATCTGTCGTATAAAAAAGTTTTTGGGGTCAAGAGGGGACTCCTAAGTTTTTAACTCTTGTACACATCAATTTTTTTTACCTTTCACAAAAAACGTTAGGGTCACTGTCAGTTTTTTTGCTCTTTTTGAGAATACATACACACAGTCCGGATATGTTCAAGCATAGTTGGGAATTTCTCAAGCCAGTTATACACATTTATCATAGCATCTGTCAAACTCTAGCGCAGCATGGTTTTTATCCTTTGCATGGGACATACAGAGCAGCATCATCAGGGCCCCTACATTTGGCCAGAATACATTCAAAGGACAACAGTTGGCAGATCATTTATAAAACAAACTGAAAAGCAGTGGGAAACCCAGCTCTGACCCCTGCGGTTTCCCCAAGAAATTTTGTTGCGTGATGTTGACTTCATGTTTTTGTATCCTAACACACTGTGATCTTGCCGATATATATGACGCAATCCAGTTTAGAGTACTTGGGGAAAAGGTAAAAAACTAGAAAAAATTAGTAAGCAGTATCTGGTGATAATGGTGTCAAACGCTTTTTGAGGATCAATGAAAACAGCCAACCAAATGACACCACCTTTCATCCAATTTGATATTACTCGTACTCGTCGTCTTCCGCTTATCCGGAAACTGGGTCGTGGGGGGCCAGCAGACTCAGTAGAGACACCCAAAATGTCCCTCTCTCAGACACCTCCTCCAGCTCCTCCGGGGGGAGCCCAAGGCGTTCCAGGCCAAACCGAGGAGACATAGTTTCCCCCCAGCGTGTCCAGGGGCCTCCCCTGGGCCTCCTCCCGGTGGGACGTGCGGAACACCTCCCGAGGAAGGATCCAAAGGGGGCAAACCAGTATAGATGCCCGAGCCACCTCAACTGGCCCCCTCCCGATGTGGAGGAGCAGCGGTTTTACTCCGAGCCCCTCCCGAATGGCCGAGCTCCCCACCCTATCTCTAAGGGAGTGCCCGGCCACCCTACGGAGGAAGTCATTTCATCCGCTTGTATCCGGGATCTCGTTTTTGGTCATGACCCAAAGTTCATGGCCAAAGGTGAGGGTAGGAACGTAGACCCACCGGTAAATTGGAGAGCTTCGCTTTTCGGCTCAAACTCTCTCTCACCACAACGGACCGGCACAGGCCTCTATTACTGCGGCAGCCCCACCCATTCGTCTGTCGATCTCCCGCTCCATTCTTCCCCCATCGTGAACAAGACCCCGAGATACTTTAACTCCTCCACTTGAGGCAGGAACTCCCCTCCAAAACCCGAAGAGGACAAGCCACCCTTTTCGGTTTAGTACCATGGCCTCTGACTTGGAGGAGCTGATCTTCATCCCAGCCGCTTCCCCACTCGGCTGGAACCCCCCCAGCGCATGCTGTAGGTCTGGCTAGAGGGGGCCAGCAGGACCGTCATCTGCAAAAAGAAGAGACGAATCCACTGGTCCCCAAACCAGACCCCTCCCGGGCCCCTTTGGCTGCGTCTAGAAATCCTGCCCATAAAAGTTATGAACAGGACCGGTGACAAAGGGCAGCCCTGCCCGGGGTTTAAACATGCACCGGGAACAGGTCCGACTTAGTGCCGGCAAGTGGACCAAAAATCCTGCTCCGCTCGTACAGGGACCCGATGGCCCCTAATAAAGGGCCCCGATTCCATACTCCTGGAGCAAACCCCCCACAAGGCATCCACGAGGGACACAGTCGAATGCCTTCTCCAGGTCCACAAAACACATGGAACCCGGGTTGGGGAAAAATCCCATGAGCCCTTGATGCCCTTTAGAGGATATAGAGCTGGCCCGTGTTCCACGGCAGGGACGAAAACCACACTGCTCCTCCTGAAGCCAAAGGTTTTGACTTCGGGCCCGGGGTCTCCTTCCAATACCCTGACGTAGGCCTTACCAGGGAGGCTGAGGAGTGTGATCCCCCTGTAGTTGGAACACACCCTCCGGTCCCCATTCTTATGAAGGTGGACCACCACCCCGGTCTGCCAGTCCAGAGGCACTGTCCCCGACCGCCATTGAAATGTTGAAGAGGCGTATCAACCATGACAGCCCCACAACATCCAAAGATTTGAGGTACTCAGGGTGGATCTCATCCACCCCTGAAGCCCTGCCACCGCGGAGCTTTTTAACCACCTCAGTGACTTCAGCCTGGGTGATGAAAGAGGCCAACCCCGAGTTCCCAGTCTCTGTTTCCACCAGGGAATGTGTGATGGCAGGATTGAGGAGATCCTCGAAGTACTCCTTCCACCGCCCGATAATGTCCCCAGTCGAGGTCAGCAGCCTCCCACCCCCACTGTAAACAGTGTTGGCGAAGCACTGCTTCCCCCTCCTGCGGTTTGCCAGAATTGCTTTGAGGCCAACCGGTAGTCCTTCTCCATGGCCTCACCGAACTCCTCCCAAGCCCGAGTTTTTGCCTCTGCCACAGCCTGGGCCGCACGGTTGGCCTCACGGTACCCGTCAGCCGCCTCAGGAGTCCCACAAGCCAACCACAGCTGATAGGACTCCTTCTTCAGCTTGACAGCATCCCTTACTGCCGGTGTCCACCACCGGATTCGGGGATTGCCGCCACGACAGGCACCGCAGACCTTACGGCCGCAGCTACGGGCAGCAGCATCGACAATGGATGCGGAGAACATGGTCTATGTCTCCAACATCCCCCTGAATCTGGTCAAAGCTCTCCCGGAGGTGGGAGTTGAATACATCCCTGGCCGAGGGCTCTGCCAGACATTCCCAGCAGACCCTCACTATGCGCTTGGGCCTGCCAAGTCTGTCCGGCTTTCTCCTCCTCCAGCGGATCCAACTCACCACCAGGTGGTGATCAGTGGACAGCTCAGCCCCTCTCTTCACCTGAGTGTCCAAAACATGTGGCCGAAGGTCTGATGATATGACAACAAAGTCGATCATTGACCTCCTGCCTAGGGTGTCCTGGTGCCAAGTGCACTGATGGACACTCTTATGTTTAAACATGGTGTTCATTATGGACAACCCATGACTAGCACAGAAGTCCAATAACAAAGCACCACTCGGATTCAGATAGGGGAGGCCATTCCTCCCGATCATGCCTCTCCAGGTGTCACTGTCGTTTCCCACATGGGCGTTGAAGTCCCCCAGCAAGAATAACGGAGTCCCCGGGAGGGGCACTATCCAGCACCCCCGACAGGGACGCCAAGAAGGCCGGGTACTCCGCCTACCGTCACCCCCGTGGGCCGAACGCAGTCAGAGCCTGTCCCAACCCCAAAAGGTGGGGGGGGGGATGCCCCCTTCATCCACGGGGTAAACCCCAACCCAAAAACGGCTGAGCTTGGGGGAAACAAGCAAACCCACCCCAGCCCGCCACCTCCCCCGTGTGCCACTCCAAAATAAAAGAGAGTCCACCCCTTAAAGGAGAGGGGGTTCCAGAGCCCACGTGTGTGTGGAGGCGAGCCGACTATTTTAGTCGTATCTCTCGCCCTCCCGCCCCAAGCTCAGGCTCAGGCTCCAGGTAACACAGAGTCAGGCCATTTGTACTTCTAGCAAGAGAAAAGAAGAGATCAAGAAGCTAAAAATGAATAACAGCAAATAATGAAAAATTGGAGAGTAGGGGAGAATGTAGCGAAAGGGGGGGTGAAAGTGGGTCATAGTCCCCGCAGAGCCTAACCATAGCACATAACTAAGAGATAGCTCGGATAACCTATGCCACTCTAACTATAAGCTTTATCAAAAAAGGGAAAGTTTAAGCCTGCCCTTAAAAGTGGACCGGTTTCTACTTTTGCATTTCCTCTTTCAGTACTAATTACTTAATAAAAAAATTTTCTTTTTTCGGCGAATTTCTTTCCACTTTATTTCTAAAAGAAGTAATGTTGTTATCATTCACCCTTTTTGTTTTAAGTGAATTTTAAGAGCATGATCTCGTTTTTTCAGAAAGTCCATATGGTTTTTATTCAACCAGGGGGTGATACTTTGTTTTTGTTTCGCTTTGATTTTTTTTAGTAAATGAGAATTTTGTCCGGATAACAGTCATAAAAACATCACAATGTCACTTACATGATTATGGGTAAGATAGTTATCCCAAAAATATATTGTTTAGCACCTGAGTCAAATTTGAGATCTCCCCCCCTCGGTCTTCAACTGTTCTGATATTGTTTTTTTTAGACAAGAGAATCTAATTAGATAGCTTTCTTGAGAAAGAATGAAATTAAGGTCGACAGAACGTGATCATATTGACACTTTTTTAAATTTTGTCACCTTTTTAAAAAGACAAAATCTATGCAGTTTCAGAGGAAATAGTTTGTCTAGTAGGCCCTTTAATTAAAGGGAAAGTTAAAAATTTTTCAATAAAAATTTTAACTGCTCCGAACCGATTTGTCCAGCCAGTTTATTTTTAAAATTCAAGCAAGATAATTTCATTTTTCTTTATCACATTCCTTAAGAGACCCTGAAGCCCCGCATAGAAGCTCTACCCCAAAATCAGCGTTATAACATTTGTGGAGCGAGGCTATTTTTAAGCCCAAAAATTAAGGTTTGGTACACTGACCCTTTTTATCTGTTTGCACTTTAAGTGTTTCCCCTTAAAAATATTACCCCCCTCCCCCCGATTTCCTCCCCGGTCTTTCCGAAAGATATTGAGCCCCGGGACAGCAATCCAGCCCCGTTGCTTTTTTAAATTTTAGCCAGGTCCAGACAAAAATAAAAAAGTCCAGGTTTTTAATTACTTTGTAAGGGAAACTTGGTCACACTTGGGGAAAAGCTTCTAATATTTAAATGTCCATCAAGCAGACCTCTTGGCTTATGTTGGGGCCCAGAAAACCTTAGCTTTGGTTAGGGTGCGTATAGATTTGCAGATCGTTGTTTTTTGAACACAGGGTTCCTGGGGCATAACCTACTCTTGGACTCACTCACCGCAACACTGCTGATGGAGTCTGAAAGAACTGCCAGCAGTGGTGGAGGTCCTACTGGCAGTGATGGCAGCCCATCTAGCTGAGATGGAAGTCCAGTTAGCTGAGGTGGACGCCCAGGCAACGGAGGTGGAGGTCCAGCTGGCTGCGGTGGAGGCCCAGGCATTGGAGATGGAGGTCCAGCTAGCTGAGGTAGAAGTCCAGTTAGCTGAGGTGGACGCCCAGGCAACGGAGGTAGAGGTCCAGCTGGCTGAGGTGGAGGCCCAGGCATTGGAGATGGAGGTCTGGCTAGCTGAGGTAGAAGTCCAGTTAGCAAAGGTGGAGGCCCAGACAGCAGAGGTGGAAGCCCAGCTAGCTGAGGTAAGGGCCCAAACAGAGGTGGAAACCTAGGTACAGAGGATCCCCGGGCAGCAGAGTAGAGGCCCGGGAAACAGAGGTAAGGGCCCCAGTAGTGAGGCGGAAGCCCAACAGAAAAGGTTTAAAAAGCCCGGGCAGCAGAGGGGAAAACCCCCCAGCAGCAAAGGTCGGGGGCCCAGTAGCTGAGTGGAAACCCCATGCAGCAGAGGTAGAACCCCAGCTAGCTGAGGGGGAAAACAAGTAGCTGAGTTGGAGGCCCAGCTAGCTTTAGATAGGAACCCCAAAGTGGCTGAGGGGAAGCCCAGCTAGCTGGTTTGAAAAACCCAGCTGCGATTGGAGGTCCACCTAGCTGAGTTGGAGGCCCAGCTAGCTTAGGTAGAAGCCCAGCTGGCTGAGGTGGAAGCCTAGGCGTAGTGGAAGTCCAGTTTGCTGCGGTGGAAGCCCAGGCAGCAAAGATGGAAGCCCAGCTAGCTGTGGTAAAAGTCCAGTTAGCTGAGGTGGAAGCCCAGGCAGCAGAGGTTGAGGCCCAGACAATCGAGGTGACACAGGACCAGGATTTATCTCAACATCACCAGCCAAGATCAATTAAATAGAAACGAAAATACCCAAAGTTTTAGGGGTTGTCCTTTTTATCCTGAGGTGGCCTTGCATGGGATCATCCAGATTTTGGGAAACAGAAAGGGGTTTAGACCTTTGGGCAGCAGATACTGATTTTATCCCTTTTTTCGATAACAAAATTTCGCACACCCAAAAAATATAAAAGTATAAAAACCAAATAACAAAAAAGGTTGATGAGTTGCCATGTCTTTTTGTGTTTTAAAAAGCTTGGGTAGCAACACAAGGACCCCCCAGACGTGTGACTGCAACCAGGGAGCCATTTTCTCTTATGTTTACCCAGGCTAATTTTTAGCCAAAGTCCTGAGAAAGGTTTCGGTGGTTGATACACTGACAGTCTTAATGTATTTTGGTGCTAAGCCATTCAGTGACTTAAAGACTAACAGAAGGATTTTAAAGTCATTCTTGAGCTACAAATTCCCAGTGTAAGGACTTTTTTGAACCGGGGTGATGTGCTACTTTTCCCTTTTTAAGTTTTAGTGAGAAAATCGGGCAGCAGCATTTTGGATCAAATGCAGTGTCTGATCGACTTTTTAGGCAGACCTGTGAAGACCCATAGCAGTAATCAATTCTAAAGATGAACCCCATGAATTAGTTTTCCAAGGTCCTGCTGAGACATTAGCCCCTTTTTAACCTGGAGATGTTTTTAGGTATAAAAGGGCTGACCTTGTTACTGTTTTTATTGCCTCTGAAGGTTCGGGTTTGGCCATCACTACATCCAGTTTTCGAACCTGACTGGGGGTTTCAGCTGTATTAACTGAACCTGTGTGCTAACTTTTAAAGCTTTTCCTTTTGCCAAAGTTTATTATTTCAGTTTTGTTTTGTTTAGCTGAAGAAAAATTTTGGCACCCCCCATGCTTTGATTTTTTCTAACGTATAGTGGTTTTTTCCATGTTTGCTAACTAGTTTTTTATTAAAATCTGATTAGGGGGAGCATGTAGATATTGAATGGAGGGGCCCCCTAAGAGGACCCTTTTGGGGAACGCCAAAATGTGTTTTTTGTGGCTGATGTAAATTTACCTACGACAAAAAAAAAGTCCTGCCCTTCAAGTTTTAAAACCCAAATCAAGTCTGTTTCCAGAAAGACCAATTTTCTAGGCGCTCTAAAAAAGGGAGTATAACTGTATGGATGTTGCACTAAAGTCCATAATCCCAGAAACTGTATTTCTTCCACAGTCTGCATTTTATGGATGTCATTGAAACCTTGAAAAAGGCAGTCTCTGTTCTGTGGTTAGCAAACCTGACTGGAAGAACGAAGCGGGGTCATTGTTAGGAAGTTTTTTTAACTTTTTTAAAAAACTAGCTTTTTTAATAATTTATGGAAGGGGAGGTTTGTAAGGCCTGTATTCTGCATAGCAGCTTTTTCAAGTTGCTCTTTTTCAATAGGGGTTTGGATATTTGTGTTTTTGGGGCCGGGGGAAAACCCCGAAAAAGGGGGAATGTTTTAATTTGAAAAATTGAGTTATGACAGGCCAAGCTTTTTTAAAGGAAAGCTTTTGGGCGTCAGTGGAAAACCCAACAGCCCAAAAATTTTTCACCGATAAAACATTTCCACAGGGAAATAAAAGGTTGAACAACTCACTTTCTGGACTAACATTGTTGCCCTAGTTTCTTTAAAAAAGTATTATTTCCCAAAAAAATTTGGGTTTTTTTCAATCATTTTATGGGTGCAGGGTATAAAGTTTGGGGGTGGAGAAAAATTGCCCCTTTGGGGGGAAATTTAGAGAGGAGCAAACTTTGGTTTTCACCCTAACTTATGAACACACTCCTAAACCTCGTAGAAGATGTTTACAGAATAGTTAACGTTGCCATTGCTGGCAGTGGTGGATCCATCAACAATCTGGACCTTATCGATTAAGAATAGGATGTCATCAAAGATCATGTACATGTAGAAGTAGACAGACAAATACTTTTTGCAATATAGTGTATCTCTCTGTGGATTTTCAACATTAAAACATACCCAGTTATTAAAATAAATAAGCTATAATAAACTTCAATATAAAATGAATCAGCCTTATTATTAAAAAACACCAACTGATCTGAGAGGTATGCTATCTACCAACCAGTGCAAGGTTTATTAACTCTTATTTAGGTAAAATGGTGTAAATAGGAGATAAAAAACTCTATAATCCCAACAGCGCTTGTGTTTTTGTGTTGTATAGATAAAGATTTACAATCGTCCTACTATGTCTGACTTCCTCTATAAAAAAAACCTGTGCCAGCTGACCATATCATGGTTATAAAAAACAAAGGTGAGTTGTTAACCCCTTGTTATTTTACTTTTACAGAATATCCAACACCAGGATATACTTTTACCTTTGTAGTTGGAGTGGAGTGTTAATAAGGGGACTTGACATCACTTTACTTTTGGTCAAAATAAAAACTAGGTTAAAAACAGTTATTAAATCACAATGAATACAATATGCATAAAGAAACATAACCCAACAGCAAGACAGCACACACATTTCCATATTGATATAAACAACAGCACTGGAAAAAACAGCATAGGTTCACAACAAAAACAAAATAAATAAATAAACACAATGTGCTAGTGAGATTAAAAAAAACTGCTAGGGGTTAAGAAGAGCTACATTAAAAAGTACAAATACAAGAACAAGTTTAGTGGCTAAATAAACCGTACAAGGAATAAAACAAAACTGCAAGTCGCTGACTTGATGCAATATGCTGTGTTTCCTTAGAAAGAAAACCTTTTAACTAATTTGAATAAATAAACTGAATCTGACTGCACTGTTTGATTGTTAGAACTAATTGGAATATATGTACCTGACTTAAAATCTATATGATTTAATTGAACTGACTTTGTAAAGTGCCTTGAGACGACGTGGAATTGCATACATAAAAAAAATGAAGAATAGATAGATAGATGATAGATAGTAGATTTGATAGATGATAGATAGATAGTAGAAGATAGATAATAGATAGATAAAAGAAGATAGATGAAGATAGATAGATAGTAGATAGATAATAGATAGTAGATAGGGTAGAAGATAGATAGATAGATTTAAGCTTTAAATGCATCATTAAAATGCAAAATTAATGTGAGATTTATGCAAAAAGATGAGTGTGTGAAAACCCAAAATTTAACAAAAAAAGGGACTCTGCCCCTAAAGAAAGGCTGCCTTTTTTTTAATATCTATTTTTTGGGCTGTAAAGGGACGGGTTTTCCTTTAAAACAACAAATGGATCCCTAAAGGGAAATCGAAGAAGCCCAACCCAAATTTCGGGGGAGCGGGAAACCAGCCGATTGACCTTAAGGACTTTCCCACCCGCATTGATTAAAACCCCGGCCCTTTTCCTGCCAACATTGTTTTTTTCCGGGGTGGAGACCCACAGTTTTGGGTTTTGGGATTTTGCCGCTTTTCCCCTTTTTGGATTAAAATTGCTCTAAAGGGGGACTCAAAACAGTGAGTGGTTTTGTTTCCAACGATAAGAACACCTAATTACTACAGTCTGTTCCCTGATATATTGATCTTCTCTGTCCCTTTGCAGTTGCTGAAAGAACTGATACGTGTTGAAGTTGAGGTCTACATTGTAGCTTGTGATCGTACGTAAAAAAAACTTTAGTTACAGCTAGTAACAACACGACATTTATCAATTATAACACAGTTATCACCATCATCTATAAAACACACATTTTATCTGCTTCACTTTTATGCTGGAAATGCCTCTTTTCAAACAGAAAAACTTAAAAATTAGACTAATAGTAGCATAAAATTAATATTACTTCAAGGGCAATTTATTTTATTGGTAATTTTGTGATAAATTAACACGAAGAAAAATGCTAAATGGTTTTTAAGATTTTTTTTCAAATAAAAATTGGAAAGGTTTTGGTTTTTGTTTTTTGTTTTAAAAAAACCCCTTTTCCTCCTATGGGCCTAAATTTAATCCGTGAAAAAACCCGAAATATTAAGCCCCAAGGAGCACAGCAGACAGGTCGGGGAAAGAAAGCTGGACCCGGGAAGCCCCTAAAGAAAACCAGCCAGAGCTAAAACCCTTAATTTTTTTAGATCAAGCTTTTGTTTAAAATTCTGTATAAAGCCCTGACAAAATTTTCCCATTTTTAAACCAAGAGGCCTCTCCATCCCAATAACCCCCCCCCTGTAAAAATTTGTAAGCCCCCAAGACTCAGTGGGGGCTAAGTACAAATGCATGCCACACTTTCCAGATTTTATTTTTAAACTGAAAAAAACAAAAATCCCCCTTTAACTTCCCCTTTTTCCCGGGTTTAAGCCCCAACTTGGGGGTTGCCCCCTTATCCCCATAAAATTTTTTTGCAAATTTTTATTGTAAGGAAGTAAATTTATATTATGTGGGGAAAACAATTTTTCCCCAGGTAAGAAACCCAATCAGGAAACCTTTTAAATAAAATTATCCCTTTTCTATACCCCCTTTAAAAAATTTTACTCTCACCATATTGTCATCAGTTATCCATGACTGCCCATTTCTCAGGAAGAAATTTTAAAGGGTGTTGTGACACAAATAAAATTTTGGGAAACACTTATCAAAATGGGAAAATTACAAGAGAACTTTTGAAAATTCAGTAAGGTAGTAACCCACTGCAAAATAATTTAAAATTTTATTACTCTCTTAGAATAGTTTCATAGTATTTTGGATTAATGCTTCATGCAGCTTTTGAAAGCTCAAGTTAGAAATCTAATGACAATTAAAGCTGCAAGCAGCCTTGAAGGCCCTCGCAGCCAAGCGCCGCTCGACCTTTGTAGCGACCGCGGGAGACTGGCACCGCCTCCTCCACGCCACCAAGGAGCCTGCCGCTCGATTCCACGTGTTCCCACTAGGTGGCGCTGCGAGCCACCTTTCATACATTCTTTGGACATGTTAAGTTCTGCTCTGGCAAGAAATGTTCCAAATTTGGCCGAAACCTTCCCGATGAAAGCTGCACTCACTTGTTAGTTAGTGGGCGGGGCTAAAATAATGTAATCAGTTGATTGTGTCAACATGTCCAGCATTGATCCATGATGATGTACACTAAATTTCAAGTGGATCTGATAATGATGAATTAAGGAGGTGGAGCACTTTTAATGTCCTAGAGGGCGCTGTTGATCCAAATTCCAGTGTAATGTAATAGAGCTGTTTAGGGGCTGACAAAGATCAACCATATTCAGTTTGGAGTGAATCGGACCTTCCATATGGAAGCTACACTCATTTGTTTATAAGTGGGCGGGGCTAAAGTGATGTCATCTATTGACTGTGTCAACATGTCCATCATTAACTCATGATCATGTATACTACATTTCAAATGGATCTGATGATGTATGAGGGAGATATAGTCCTTGAAGTGTCCTAGGGGGCGCTGTTGATCCAAATGTCAATGTAATCCAATAGAGGTGTTTGGGGGCTGACAAATATCAACCATATTTATTTTGGAGTGAATCAGACCATGCATGTGTAATTTAGAGCCAAACGCATGGCCATGGCGTGACATCAGACTTCGCCATGCCGCCACGGCCACACCCTCCAGCCAAACCAGTCAGTACTAGACACAAACTTAGACCATCATGTTATCTGTGACTTGGGACAGTTTCATGTTGATTAGGTGGAGGGGATCAAACATGGACTACACTAAGTGAAACACTACGCTTCCAGTTGTCGGGGGGGTGGCTTAGATGATGTCAGCATCTGATCCGTGAATATTGTTCAGGGCCAGAGGCAGATCAATCTCAGAAGGTTTCAGGTCTCTGTGACTTTCCTTGTAGGAGCTATATCAATTTCGTGTTACATATGTGTACCAAATTTCAGAATCCTCGGTCAAAGCATGGCTTGGGGCTGATTTTTTTTATTTTCTAGGGGCCGCTGTGGACCAATTAGGCCACGCCCACCAAATATGTCATCAAATCTCTGTTGGGGACTGGACTAGGATCAATCACATTTAATTTGGTGCAGATCAGATGATGTATGTGGAAGTTAGAGCCAAACGTATGGCCATGGTGTGACGTCCAACTTCGCCGCGCCGCCACAGCCACGCCCTTTTATGAAAAGTCACTGTGCCTCAAATGAAGTTAGACCCACTAGCTATCTGTCTTCTGACACACTTTCAAGTTGATAGGGTCAAGAGGGTCAGAGAGGCACCTTTCCAAGTAAAAAAAGTGACTTCCTGTTCCCAGGGGGCGTGGGTTTGATGATGTCAGCATATGACCCCATAGGATCATCGGTAACCCGAAGGTCCTCCTTCATGCCAACTTTTGTGTGATTTGGCGTTTCTTTAGGAAAGTTATTGCATTTTTTCACTTTGGGCGCGAACGCCAAGTTCGTGCCCCGGCCACGCCCCCTAAACATGGCCAAAAACTCACAATTTTGTTAACTTTTAATCCCCCATGCCTTATCTGCATGTTAACCAAATATGAAGCCGATAGCTCAAAATCCCTAGGAGGAGTTCGTTAAAGTTCGAGGTGAGTAAAAGTGAAAAACGGCCAAAAATTGGCCTTTGAACCAAAATGGCCGACTTCCTGTGTGTTTTAGGGCATACCCTCAAGAGACTTTTTTTCTTGGTTTGAGGAGCTCTACCTGTGTGCCAAATTTCAGATCTCTACGACTTACGGTTCGGCCTATCTCACTTTAGGGGGCGCTTTAGAGCTGTTTGGCCACGCCCACTGACAACGACATTAAGGAACAAGAATTTCACGCAGGGGACAATTTTGGGTAAAATCTGGTGAGTTTTCGTGCATGGCAAAGTCCCCAAACTGCCCCGCAAAGACGCAACGGAAAAGAAAGAAGAAAGAAACATTGCAATTACAATAGGCCCTTGCAGTTTACCTGCACGGGCCTAAATATTGCAAGTTCAGTTTAAAGAATCAAACAAGCCCAAACTCACAGATTTTAAAAAGACAAAACTAAAGCTCTCACATCAACATAAATCATTGAAGGTGAGACCACAATTATTTCATTTTGGCTGTATTACCCTGCATACTATAAAGATTTTTTATATAACTTGTTTCTTCTGAACCACAGAGTACATCTTGGAGAAACTCCACAACTGTTGCTTCTTTGATGAAGAAGTTCAGCCCTCCATTTTCTTCCTAACTCTGCATGATGCCATCCTGCACATTCTGGAGACACATCCAGAGACGACCGAAAACAAGCATGATAAGGTGAAATGGCCCAAGATAATTTAAGCAGAAACCAGATATTTCCATGGACTGTATAAAAGACTGATCGTTTCTCACCTTCTGACATTAAATAAGACTAAACATTTCCTGTTTAAGCTTAGTTAGGATTACCAGCTGTTAGAATTATCATTATGGATTAATTTATATTTATCAAAAATTATAATTAAAATTCATAATTCAGGAAAATAATTTCTTTCTTTTTTTAATACTTAAAAAGGAAAATAATTTCTTAACTAAAAATCATTACTTAAGAATAGAAATCAGAGAAGTCCTCTGGTGTAGTGATTATGGGCTCAAAGCTCTTAATAATTACAATTAGTTATTTATCATTAAAAATGGATAATTATTAACCAAAACCACAAAGTGTCACTGTTTAATCAACCACTTCACCGAAGGTGGGGGAACCTTGACCTAATTTTGACAGATAAATCACTCTTGCACGAAATAAACACCAACGCTTCTCTTAATTATATACATCAAGATTTACTGAAGCCAAATAATTCTGATATACCACCATTCTGGTCCAAAACCTTCACCTAACTAACAAGCACTATTCTACACGAAGGGAATAAAAATGACTACCTAACAATAATAATAAAACAAAATATATGCACATTGAGTGTCTATGAAGATCAAACCAGCGGTTTTATGAGCAAAATGTGCAATTTGCGTTAACTTGGAAAGAGAAGCTCTCCTGGTGTGCTGATGTCTCGATATTTGGCGATCAGCTTGTAGACGGTGGGCTGTACCCTAACCACTAGCAGCTGATTGCCCCAAATCTCAACCAAAGGGTCATAAAACTCTGAGGCAGGAACTCAGTGGAAAAACCCCAGTAATAAAACTGGGACAAAGGAGTGGTCAGGCCACGAGGCCCAGACCGCAGCTGCTTTGAATGGAAAACTTTAAAAGTCCAACTTCTAACTTCTGGCTAATTTGGGATCAGCAGGACAAAACACACACACCTTCCACAGCAAATCAAACACTCAGCATAAACCACTTCAATCAGTATTGCATGCAACAAGTTGATACCTTGGATTAACTACTGGTGATTCTAAATCACTTTAACTATGCCTCATCCTGCCCAGACCTCTAAATGCATCGATCCGATTTAATATAAAAAAAAAAAATTACTTTGACGTTGATTTCTTCTCTCCACCGGTTGAGGATGGGTCAGGTCTGAAGAAAAACGAGAAGGGGGGGGGGAGTCACACGTCCGTGATCAACTCAAAAGAAAACAAAAATGGTGAACTTCTCATCCATCCAATAGGGGAAAATATGAAGAACCGTTTAGTCGACTGAATCAACAAGGAGGAAATTCATCTCCTTGGAAATCAAACCTCTGTGGGTTTTCACCTGTGCCAGGTGTCGCCGTGGTCTTTGATCGGTATATGATTCTTCTGACCTTCTTGTATCAGACAGATTTCCAGCTCTGAAGCTCTTCCGGGAATGGCCGTGTGGAGGAAGAGTTCGCCTGCGGGCTTTTGTCTCTCTAGATATGCGCCTTCGTTACATCGTCCCGTGAGACACGCTGGAAATGGCAACGAAAGTTTATTTTCCGTGGGTTTTATAATCCCGGGTGACGTCATAGTTGCGATGTCTGTTGAGCTGCGAATGTTCAACTGTGCAGCCCAGCCAGTCAATTCCCCCCAAAATGGAAGACCCCAACACAACTATATTTCAATTTGCTAAATGCCAGAATAATGAGAAGAAAAATGTTGCATTTTCAACTGTATGACTTGGTTTAAATGTTTCAGGTATGATTCCACAAGCTTCTCTTAAGACTTTACTGGAATTTTGGCCCATTCCTCCTGAGAGAACTGGTGTAACCCAGTCATGTCTGTAGGCCGCCTTGCTTACACACACCTTCTCAGCACATACACACGTGATGCTGCCACCTTTGTACCTGTATGGATTTTAAAATGTTATCTGGCTTTTTATGTTGCTTTTGGGGTAATGGCTTATTCTTCGCTAAGCGGCCGGCATCAGATTCAGCCAGCATCTTCCCAAGGTCTGTTGCTGTTCTGGAGTTGAAATGCTCATTTTACACAAAACATGTTTAACTCTGTGACATAGGACCTGTCTCCTTTCTGAACTGTACAATGCTGGACATTCCAATGCTGTCTATACTTGCATATAATTGTTTGAACAGATCAGGACCTTCAGGCATCTAGAAATTGGATCCAAGAATGATCCAGACTTGTAGAAGTTCACAATTATCTCTCTGATATCTTGGCTGTTTTCTCCCCAATGATGTCACACGAGGAAGCCATGTGTTTCAGGTGTTGCCTTAACATACATCCACAGGTTTACCTCCATACGCCTACAGACTTCTGAATTTGAACACAGCACTTAGCAGCATTTAGTAGAAATTGTTTTAGTAATCCTAACTGACCTACAGCAGGAAATGTTTGGTCTGGTTTAATGTCAGACAGTGAGAAACTTGTGTTTAGATTGATTTCATCTGTACTGTTTATGCAAAATCAAAATGTACAGAACCTAAATCTGTTTATATTTTTTCTAAAGATACTAACAACAGTGACTGTTCACCATCCGGGCAGCAGTTTGAGGATCAGAGATAAAAATGTAAGTTTTCCACTGTTGTAATCATCCTGTGCAGTTGGGTAATTCCCCAATCAACACACTCATGTTTGAGTTTTGGAAAATATTTAACTTTGATATTTTTTATTCATCTGTACATAGGTCAAGGTCACAACACATAAACTGTCATTACAAAGAAATAAAACATGCCGGTTGTATAACCTCAGCAGCTATGACTTTTGTCAGTCTGTATGCAGGCCTTAAACTTCAGTGTGTTTTACGGGGATTCTATGTTATAGACCACTACAAAGTAAACCATCATTTTGAAGTGGAAGCAAAATGATACCATGTGTCAGATTATTTTCACAAAAAAATCGAAAAAGTGATTTTTGAGTCCAGCTCTGTTTACTCTGATACTCCTAAAGAAAATCCAGTACAGCCAACTGCAAACATAGCCATCCACCTGAACTGACAGGCTGAGCAAGGAGAGAGAGCCAGCCGGGAAGCCCATGGTAACTCTGGAGAGGTTGCAGACATGCATAGCTCAGGTGGGGGAATCTGATGACAGGACAACTATTAAACCACAAATCTGGCAGGGAGAGAAGTCTCGTTTCTATTTGCCACAACCCATGCAGAGGACACCACAAACGTGAACAAAGGGGCTTTGGTTAGATAAAACCAAAATGTAACTTTGTGACCAACATGCAAAATGACTATGCATGTAACTGTGCACATCACCCTGATCACACCATCCCCACATATAATGGCAGCATCTTGCTGTGTTCTTAATTAGGGACAAAGAAACTGACAAGAAAACGTATTATAGGCAGGAAAAGATCTGAGACTGGGGCAAATCCAACAGAGAAACTGTTGTAGGACCTAAAAACTGCTGTTCACATAAAGGTGGCCAAAAAAAAATAACTGGTCCTTCTGCTTCCATTTTTATGTGCTTCTTTGTGTCGATTTATCATATCAAATCTCATAAAGACATTTTGAATGTTAATTTGCAGTTGGAACCAGACAAAATGTGAAAAATAGATACAAACAAACTTGTTTTTGTTTTGCAGGGTCCAGACCCAGGTGTGGAGTCCAGGTTTTAACCAGGTCAGAAGAAGGAAATGATGGGTGAAAAAAGCAAAAACAAAATTACCTTAAGAGTATATCTTTTATACATTGTGCTATTTATCTTACAGAATTAATAATGTATGTTTTAGAGCTCACCTTACAAATTATTGTAAATTCATTGCAAAATCTAACATCTCATCGCAGAATTTTAATCAGGGTTAGATTTGGACTTTGACTGGGCCATTCTTTTGTCTTTCAGCCATTTTGTTGTAGTTTTGCTGCTGTGTTCTCTTACATGACCCGATTTAGACAAAGCTTTAGCTGTCGGCTTCACATTCAGCCATCGAATATGTTTGTATACAGAAGAGTTTAGTTTTCTTGCCAAAAAGAAGCTGAAAACATCACCCCTTCACTACTATGCTCTACATTTGGATGGAGGTGTCTGTGCTGATATTTATGTATGATTCAATGAAACCCAATCAAAAAGAAAGATTCAAATTAAATTCTGAGCATTCCACAGTAGGCGTATCCAGGGGTCCTGGATAGATTGACTGCTGCCTTTAATCTGTTCCACTTTTCCATCTTTCACAGAGTAGAACGACTACCTTTAAATAGTTTGGAGGCAGCCCTATAACCCTTCCCAGATTGATGGGTAGCAACAGTTGTTTCTCTAAGGTCATTGCTGATGACTTTCCATCCCTGTATTGTGCTGACATACACCTGTATGCTCAAGACCAGCAAACAGCCAGAACTCCTGCTTGTACAGAGTTGGTCGCATTGATGATGATCAGTTTGTTAGTGCATTTGACGATCAGCTTCTTCCTTCCTAATGAATTCATGTAAAATCACTAGCAATAGACCTTTTGTAATATGTCATGTCTGTTGTTTATCTAAGCTTGTATTTACCACATTATAAAATTTGATAGTGTTTTTATATAAAAGAAAATGTCTGTGTGATTGTTCCTGTGTTAGAAACATTTTGTAAAGCCCATTGTAGGACCTAGATGAGGTCAAAGATGTGCAGAGGTAAATATATGCATTCCATGTAGACTCTTTTAATTATGTCTTCTTACACTGAATTTAAGATCTTGTTTTTACTTTTTTATATATATGTTCATAGCAAATATTGTAATACCCTTCAGTCAAATTGAATGTTTTATTAGAAAAGCCATATGCTGTTGTTTTTATTCTGTAAACATTAAATGTGTAGACAGTTTTTGTTGTTACAATCAATCTCAATGAATACTTTTGCCAAAGTTTTCTTTCAGCACTGGTCAGATTTTTAAAATTACAATCCACCTTAATTTAATTTACTTTGATTGGTCTATTTTGTGCTCATGATTATTTAAGAGTATGATAAGGATAGAACAAAGAGATGACAGAAATGTTATGATCACTTTCTATGGTAGCATATTTAACTCTTTGCACACCGCTATGGTCGAGCATCTCTTTCTTGTTTTGCAACTGCTAAAACATGTGACAATCAACATAGAGAAAATCATCACATTTTTGCCATTTTTTTAATGTTTAGTTATAGTAAAATACCATAAAATCATGAGAAATTAGAAAATAAAATGTCTGACAAAAAACATTCTCTGCAATAGGGAAAAAAGGTTTATGAATTCTTTTGGAAAGATATACATGAAATAAAAATATGTATATAAATTAGAAGACTAAAATGAGAATAATCAAAAGCTCCTCACGCAAAGCTACAATTAGCAGTGTTTCGCTTTAGGGTTGGAAGGCCTAAACCCTGCTTTAAACTTAGAGGTGTCCAAGTAAAGGAGGCTGAATGTAAATGAACACCACACTTTTGAATTTATTGCTTGTAAGAAAACCATGTAGGGGAAGGAATACTTTTGCAAGGTATGCAAAAATCATAGACAACAGAAGAGTTATCAATCACCTCTGACAGACCATGAAATGAAGCTTTAATATCCAAACTTATTTATATACTCTATAAGAAAATCAAAACATGTTTAATTTTTCCAACTTTTGATCCATTAAAATTCAAGAAAACTTGTAAATCAGACTTTGGTGACTGAATAGCTTCAAATGGCGAGGGAATGTTAGATTTAGCATATGTTTATTTTTTATTTTTAATGATTTAATAAATCGATGCACATTAGCTTCGAATAGACTGTACATCAAATAGATTGATGTGAATTAGGAGTTGGGTAAAATACTCTAATTTTGCAAATTACATGAGCAAGGAAACCAAAACAAGTGATATGATCAGCTGTAGCACATGAAACAGATGTTATGGAGCTGATAAATCATTTACACTGAAACATTTTGGATGAGAAGTGAAACAAGAAAAACATCCAGTTGCCTCATGTTGAACCTCGATGACTGAGCATCTACGCCAGCGTAATAAATCACACAACAAATTCTACCATGTCATTACTAAAAGTAATGGCAGAACAATCAGAAAATGTTGTGCTTAGTTCCATATGGCCTCAATGTGAAAATCTATTTCACTAAAAGAAAAACAAGCCAGCATGGTTTAAGCTTGCAAAATTTGCATCTGAATGCAGCAAAATACTTCCTGAATAATATCCTTTGTACAGATGTGACCAAAGTAGAGATGTTTCCGTATAACAGTAAAATAAGCATACCAACTGTAAAGCACAGTATGGGTGGGGTGATAATTTGGGCTTGTTTCACAACCACAGGACCTGAGCACCTTGAAGTCGTTTAGTCAACCATAAACTTACAAGGTATTGTAAAATGTAAGTTCATGTATGACAGCTGATGCCTGGCCAACATGATTTTATGTAAGCAACCAAGCAATACTGGGTCAAACCTCTTCCCCCAGCATGTGAGAGACAGTTTAAGTCAAAGCTTTGTTTTTCTATGCAGGGCTTTGGTATTTGGGTTTATTTTTGTCTGATAAGTAATAACAGTGTGGAATTTTTACTGTGGTTCTGTACATTTAAAATTAGATTTTTAAAAATGCACAATCTGGTAAAGACCAATTTAATCATCTACTATGTTCTGATGTGGAACACATGAATCAAAAGAAAACTCACTCTTTTTACCTTGAAATTGTAGAAGAAATTAAATTGGCCCCGAAAAACGGTCCCTACAGAACCCCACATCTCATAATAGTACAAAATTAAATCCATTAATCTTGGAAAAGTTGTCAATTATTAATATAATTACCAATCCACTAGAAAGTCAGTCCTGAAAAGCCAATACCCTTTCTGAAGGAATTATTGTATTTATCAATATCATGAACCTATGATAAATCTAGAAAAAGTTCTAAACAATATTCAGAATTACTCATAACATGTACTGTTAATGAATGCTAACTTGTTTATCCTTATATCACGGGAAAGTAACTGACCAATAAAAGTAAGGAAAAAAATGAGCACACGTCAACTCAAACTATAAATCTCTATGTGTTAATTATTGAACAGAGCTAAGACAAAGACTGCTTAGTGATGAGACCGATGTTAGGTATCAGATTAGGTCATTTGAACAAAGGTTCTTCAAAGGATCTTTTGCATTATGCCAGAGTTGGACCATTTAGAAACTTGCGCTGGAATGATGGTGACTTCAAGAAAACAATATGTCGTTTCCAGACTGGTGTACTCTGAAGACACCCTTGCTGAAGATCATGATAAAATTAAGAGAAAACACAAAGCCCTCATTGACCATGTTAAGGAATATTTGACGTAAGTGTTCCCAGGCTCACTTCCTGCTCTAATTTTCAAGTTGTCTGCAGAATAAGTAAGAACGAAAACCAGATTAACTGTCTTTTTTTTGTTTGATTGAACCAGTTGTGATGCGAAACGTGCCAAACAAGCAGTACTCTCTGTTCTACCTATCATTGGCTGGATGAGGATTTACAGAGTCAGAGAGTGGCTGTTGGGTGATGTGGTGTCTGGGATTAGCACTGGAATGGTGGCAATCATGCAAGGTGAGAGGCTGAATGGTATTTTTGGTCCTAGACCAACCCTAACCCTAACTGCTACAATTACTTTAGAGAAAACTTGAAGGAAGAGAACTCAGCATCGATGGCTAACTGTTTTTCATAATGCACCATAAACATGTGCGTCTCAGTAAATTAGAATCTAATCGAAAAGTGAATTTATTTTACTAATTTAATAGATAAAATAAAACTGATGTCATATAGAATTATTGCTAGGTTGACAAATGTGTTTCTGTTAATTTTGATGATGATGGCTTGTAGCTATTAAACAACGTCAAAACTGGTTTCTTTTAACACTTTTTCCTTCCACTTAACTTACCATTAATATGCTTGGACACAGCACACTGTGGACAGCCAGCTTCATTAGCTTTTGTGGCTTACCCGCCTTGTTGAGGGTGTCTGTGACTGTGACCTCCATAATTTTGTAGGCCATGACATAATATTTCTTGATGTTTCAAGAAATATTATGTTTCATGTTTCTTGCCCCTTTTAAAAAAAAATTGTTATAGGGTATTTAAATTTTTAAAAAAAAAAAACAACATTCAATTCAATTCAGTTTATTTATATAGCACCAATTCACAACACATGTCGTCTCAAGGCACTTCACAAAAGTCAGGTACATAAATTCCAATTAGTCCTAATCAATGAACAGTGCAGTCAGATTCAGTCATTTATTCAAATTGGATAAAAAGACTTGCAGCATTCACTCCTCCCACATGAGCATGTAGAGACAGTGGACAGTCACAGGCGTTGACTTTGCAGCAATCCCTCATACATGCATGCATGTATGAGGGATGCATATAGTGACAGTGGAGAGGAAAAACTCCCTTTTAACAGGAAGAAACCTCCAGCAGAACCAGGCTCAGTGTGAGCGGCCATCTGCCACGACCGACTGGGGGTTAGAGAGAACAGAGCAGAGACACAAAGAGAACAAAGAAGCACTGATCCAGGAGTACTTTCTATGGGAAGGAAAAGTAAATGTTAATGATGTAGCTCCTTTAGTCGTTTCACCTGGGAAAGAAGGAACAGATAAACTCTGAGCCAGTTTTCAAGTTTAGAGTCTGAAGAGAGCACATAGAGTTAGTTACAGTAAAAGCTCAGTCAGTAGCTATGTTAGGAGAGAGAAAGGGTTAAACAACTGAAAGACAGGGCCATGTGGATCATCGGTAGAGGGTGAGCATTAAGTTGTTGCCAGCAGAAGCTTGGAGGATTCCCCTCTCCAGAAAGGTGTCACAGGTAGACACAGAGTCAGGCCAGGTGTAGCTTCTAGGAAGAGAAAAGAGAGAGAACAAAGTTAAAAGCGGAAATAACAGCAAATAATACAAAATTGAAGAGTAGTGTGAGAAAGTAGCGAAGAGGGTGAAAGTGGTCATTATATCCTCCAGCAGCCTAAGCCTATAGCAGCATAACTACAGAGACAGCTTAGGATAACCTAAGCCACTCTAACTATAAGCTTTATCAAAAAGGAAAATTTTTAACCTAGCCTTAAAAGTAGACAGTTTGTCCATCTAGAGCCCACTGATGGCCACTGTTATACTAAAAACCACAACGATTGGGATACCTCTCTCTGTCAGATTGACCATAACCATTGGAAAAGAGAGGGGGTCATACAAGTAGCAGAAATGGAGGGTGTGTTTGCACCTCAACCATAACTGAGCCGGTTTAGGCTAAACCTGACTCCCCCTTACTCCATCCAACAAGGGGAGAAGAAGACGGAGGTAAAATAAGGAAGATAGCTCAGGATAACCTAAGCCACTGTAACTATAAGCTTTATCAAAAAGGAAAGTTTTAAGCCTAGCCTTAAAAGTAGACAGGGTGTCCGCCTTACGGACTAAAACTGGGAGCTGGTTCCACAGTAGAGGAGCCTGATAACTAAAGGATCTGCCTACCATTCTACTTCTAGAGACTCTAGGAACCACCAGTAAACCTGCAGTCTGAGAATGAAGTGCTCTGTTTGGAACGTATGGAACAATCAGATCTCTGATGTATGATGGAGCTAGATCATTAAGGACTTTATATGTGAGGAGGAGAATTTTAAATTCTATTCTGGATTTAACAGGGAGCCAATGAAGGGAAGCTAAAGTAGGGGAAATATGATCTCTCTTTTTAATTTTCATCAGAACTCTTGCTGCAGCATTTTGAATCAGCTGAAGGCTTTTAACTGCATTTTGTGGACATCCTGATAGTAAAGAATTACAATAGTCCAGCCTTGAAGTAACAAATGCATGGACTAGTTTTTCAGCGTCACTCCTGGATAGGATATTTCTAATTTTGGCAATGTTCCGGAGGTGAAAGAAGGAAATCCTAGAAACCTGTTTAATATGGGATTTAAATGACATGTCCTGGTCAAAAATAACACCAAGGTTTTTTACTTTATTACCAGAGGTCAATTTAATGCCATCCAGGTTAAGTGATTGACTAAGCAGTTTCTTTTTTAAAGATTCCGGTCCAAAGACGACAACTTCTGTCTTGTCTAAATTTAGAAGCAAAAAAGTCATCCAAGTTTTTATATCTTCAAGACATGCTTGTAGTCTATCTAACTGGTTGGGTTCATCAGGATTTATGGATAAGTAAAGCTGAGTGTCATCAGGGTAACAGTGAAAATTTATCCTATGCTGCCTGATAATTTGACCTATTGGAAGCATATATATATAGTAAAGAGAATTGGCCCAAGTACTGAACCCTGTGGTACTCCACAATTAACCCTGGAGTTTAAAGATGATTTATCATTTACATGAACAAACTGGAATTTGTCAGACAAATAAGATTTAAACCAGCCTAGCGCTGTTCCCCTGATCCCTACAGCATATTCCAGCCTTTCTAAGAGAATATTATGATCGACTGAATCAAATGCAGCACTGAGATCTAACAGAACCAGTACAGACACAAGTCCATTATCTGAGGCAATAAGAATATCATTAGTGACTTTCAGCAGAGCTGTTTCAGTGCTATGATGAGCTCTGAAACTTGACTGAAACTCTTTAAACAGGTCATTTCTGTGTAAATGCTCACACATTTGATTAGCAACTATTTTCTCAAGAATTTTAGATAAGAATGGAAGATTGGAAATCGGTCTGTAATTTATTAAGTCATCTCGATCAAGCGAAGGTTTCTTAAGCCAAGGTTTAATTACAGCTACCTTAAAAGCTTGTGGTACATATCCATTTACTAAAGATAAATTAATCATATCTAAAATGGGACTGTAATCAGAGGGAACACTTCCTTAAATAATTTGGTTGGGATTGGGTCTAACATGCAAGTTGAAGGTTTAGATGAAGCTAATATTTCTGATAACTCAGGAAGCTCCACAGGATCAAAACAGTCCAAACACAGATCAGGTTCTACGGTTACTTCCAATGTCGTCTCACTTGTTGAGGATGAAGTAATCATCTTCGGGAGTATGTCAAAGATTTTCTTCTTAATAGAATCAATTTTATTTTGGAAGAATCCCATAAAGTCATGACTGGTGAGAGCTAAGGGAATGGATGGCTCAACAGAGCTATGACTCTGTGTAAGTTTAGCAACTGTACTAAAGAGAAACCTAGGATTATTCTTGTTCTCTTCTATTAAGGATGAGAAATAAGCTGTTCTAGCTTGGTGAAGTGTCTTTTTATACAACAGTAGCCTATTTTTCCAGATTAAGTAAGAATCCTCTAGTTGTGTAGAGCGCCATTTTTGCTCCAATTTTCTAACATTGTGCTTTAAAGTACGCAGCTCTGAATTAAACCAATAAACATTGATGAACAGCAGATCACAGGAGAGTTATAACCAACATACATTTTCAATTTAGTTGTAAATGTTCGGTCAGAGTCTTATTTTTGTTTTTTTAGGTCAGACCAATATGTCATAGTTCTAGGAACCGACCTGACCCACATGCAGAGTACGCCCAGGAGAATCTGTCAGGTGCAATATTTTATTGAGAATAAACAGAAACTTGAATCACTCATCAGAGGTCAGAAACAACTGAAAGAGAAAGGGAGAATCGGTAAGTAAAAACCAAGAGACGACGGGAACTAATGTTATTCAGTCTTACTAGTCTTATAAGTCTTACTAGAGGTGGGGAAGGAAGCCGCCAGGGGGAGAGGCTTGTGGGGCCAGGAGGCTGGCTTGCAGGTGGATAGAGGAAGGCGGTTCTCAAGTCTGTCAGTATTACGAATTAGAAAAAGGCGGACCCAAGATTCAGCCAGACACAGAACTGAAAGATTAAAAAGTTTATTCAGCCACAGGAGAACGTCACTCAGGTTAAACTCCACACAGCTTCCAGGAATCACTGAAGCAGAAAGAAGGATTAGTGACTTGTAGTTTCTCCAAATCTTGCAAGGATCAGAAAAGTCACTAACCTGTTCTTGTCTTGGGTTAAACTTGAAACCCAGAGGGGAAACCTCAGTGGGTAGAAGGCAGGGATCTCCACAGTGCAGATGAGAGAGACAGGTGACTTTTGGCTGAATAATCCAAGGGCTAGGCTGATTCAACAATCCAGGGACAGAAACAGGGTCAATGATCGGAACAAGAGACGTCAGGCAAGGGGCAGGCAGAGGCATAAATCAGATGCAGGAAACAGGGTCAAAACCAAAATCCAAACAGTCCGACAAGGGGCAGGCAGAGGCAAAAATCCAAGAGGCAAGGCAAGGTCAAAACAACGATCAGTCAGGAAGAAACGCTGGATATCCACCCACACGATGGCTTTCAAAAATCTGGCACCGTCTGCGAGTCGGGGCTCCACGAAGGGCTTGACCTGAGAAACGTGGAACGTGGGGTGAATCCTCATGGAATTGGGCAATCTCAGCCGTACAGAGACAGGGTTGATGATCTTGGAGATAGGGAAAGGTCCAACAAATCGGGGTGCCAACTTCCGGGACCCTATCCATAACGGTAGGTCTTTGGCGGAGAGCCTAACTTTCTGCCCCACCTGGTACTTAGGGGCAGGGATCCGTCTCCGGTTGGCCGTTCTTGACTGAACCAGTGACATTCTGATCATTGACCTCCTGGCCTTTCTCCATATTCTTTGGCATCTTAAGGCAGCTGCTTGGGCAGACGGAACATTAACCTCTTTCTCCTGTACGGAAAACATGGGTGGCTGGAAACCAAACACAACATGGGAAGGGGAAAAACCAGTGGCACTTGACTGCAAAGAGTTCATGGCGTATTCAACCCAGGGTAAATTTTGTGACCACTTGGTCGGGTCTGACTCACATAAAATGCGAAGTTTGGTTTCCACTTCTTGGTTGGCTCTCTCAGTTTGGCCATCACATTGAGGATGAAACCCTGAAGAGAGACTAACAGAAATTCCCAACAAAGAACAGAACTCCTTCCAAAAACGTGACACAAACTGGGGTCCTCTATCGGAAACAATGTCAGTAGGTATTCCATGGAGCCTGAAAACTTCTCTGGTCAATATCTCACCCATCTCCTTTGCAGACGGGAGCTTCTCCAGGGGCACCAGATGAACCATCTTGGAAAATCTGTCAATTATCGTCAGTAGAACAGAGTGACCATTTGACATCGGTAAACCTGTTACAAAGTCCATAGCAATGTGTGACCATGGGCGAGGGGGAATGGGCAATGGGTGCAACAACCCCGCAGGGGGGTGAAGAGAAGACTTGGCTTGACAACATTGAGTGCATGCAGAAACATAGTCTTTGACATCCTTCACAAGCGATGGCCACCAAAACTGAGCTTGTACAGTCTGAATCTACTGCTGATTCCAGGGTGACAAACGAGATGAGAGCAATGACAAGACTCCAGTACCTTTGGCACAAGGCGTTCGGGAACAAAACAGCGGTCCGGTGGCATGATGGTGGATAGGCAGATCCCTGATGGCCTCCTGGACGCTCCCTTTCCACCTCAACTTGGGACACAAGACACCTGACGGCCTCAGGAAGGATAAACTCCTCTTCACCTGCAGACTGAGATTCTGCGGGCTCTTGAATCAGGGATAGGACGTCAGGTTTGCCATTTTTACTCCCCTGGCCTGTAAGACAGGAGAAATTAAAACGACCAAAAAACAGAGCCCATCTTGCCTGCCCTGGGTTCAGCCGTTTTGCTGATTTCAGGTACTCCAAATTCTTATGGTCAGTCCACACCATTAATGGCTCCTTAGTCCCTTCCAGCCAATGTCTCCACTCCGTCAATGCCAACTTGACGGCCAGCAACTCTCTGTCTCCCACGTCGTAATTCCGCTCAGCCTGTGACAGAGTCCTTGAGAAGAAGGCACATGGGAGAACACGATCATCCTCACCTCTCTGGCTTAACACGGCTCCAACCCCAGTGCTTGAGGCATCCACCTCCACGATAAGCTGTCTTTCTGGGTCAGGAGACCGTAGCACTGGAGCTGACGTGAAGAGTTCCTTTAACCTGTTGAAGGCCTTCTCTGCATCCTTATTCCATACAATCTTGTCTTGGAAGAGGTAAGAGCGTTCAGGGGAGTAGCAACCCAGCTGTAATTTCTAATAAACCTCCTATAGAAGTTTGCGAATCCCAGAAATCTCTGAAGCTGCTTACGATCAGTGGGGACAGGCCATTCCAGACGGCCTTACTTTAGAGGGATCGACAATCACTTGACCTGGGGAAATGATGAAGCCCAAAAAGGATGTAGTAGTGGTGTGAAACTCACATTTCTCTGCCTTGACGAACAACTGGTTTTGCAGAAGACGCAGGAGAACAAGCTCTGACATGTTTCCTGTGGGTATCCAGATCTTGAGAATAGATTAATATGTCATCAAGGTAGACAAACACGAATTGACCCACCATGTCTCTTAGAACGTCATTGACCAATGACTGAAAAACTGCAGGAGCGTTAGTAAGTCCAAATGACATGACCTTGTATTCATAATGGCCCGTAGGGGTGTTAAAAGCCGTCTTCCACTCATCCCCTTCTCTGATTCGGACCACATGATAAGCATTCCTTGGATCCAGCTTAGAAAATATCTTGGCTCCATGGATCTGATCAAAAGCTGTGTTCATGAGTGGTAAGGGGTATCTATTTTTAACTGTTATCTCATTAAGGCCTCTATAATCAATGCATGGTCTCAACGAACCATCCTTCTTCCAACAAAAAAGAAAACAGCACCTGCAGGAGAGGAAGTAGTTTGAATTTGTCCTGCCTTTAATGCCTCATCAACATATTTCTTCATGGCCCTGTGCTCTGGACCAGACAACGAGTAAAGCCTGCCTTTGGGGGGTGAAGTGCCAGGAAGCAAATCAATAGCACAATCATATGGTCTGTGGGGTGGCAGAGCTATGGCCTTGATCTTATTAAACACTTCCTTTAAGTCATGGTATTCTTGCGGTACCTTGGATAAATCCGGGTATGTTTCCTCAACCTCATTCTCCACGCTGGCCTCCATAGCAGCAGACAAAAGGCAGGCAGCGGAACATGATTAAGACCAACCCAGAATCTCTTTCTTCTTCCAGTCAATGTGAGGGTTGTGTTTCTGCAACCAGGAGGCCCCTAAGACTACAGGAAGTTCAAGTGAATTAATGATCATGAAAGTTACTTTTTCTTGATGATTACCTCCAACTGTTAAGGTAATCTCCTCTGTCCTGAGGTGTGAATTGTTCATGCTGTGACCATCCAATGCTAGCACGTTTTGTGTGTCAGCTGACAGAATGAGTTTTATGCTGTTCTTATTTGCGAATGTTTCGTCCATGAATTCAGTGTCTGTTCCTGAATCAATAAACACGGCCCTCTGGAGAGACATGGAAGAGGTTTGAAAACAAGCAGGAAACAAGAAGGAGGAGGCAGTTAGCTGGCTTCGGCTCAGTAGAGACCTCCCTTCCTCTGCTGAGCCTGTCCTTTTAATGGACATCTGAGTGCTAAATGTCCTTACTTTCCACAATAAAAAGAGAGCTTGAACTTCCTCCAACGATCTTTCTCCTCAGGGGTAATCTTGGTTCTGCCCAACTGCATGGGCTCACAATCCTCGTTCTCCTCAGTGAGAGGTGACCGGCTCCTTCTTTCACGCAGGTGTGCCGGACCCTGAAATGAGGGACGACCCACCTCATGTCGCTTCTCCCTCCTTCTCTCTGCCAGCCGAACATCTATGCGAGCAGCCAGATCCTCGAGCAGTTTCAGGGAGGAGGGGTAGTCACGGGTCGCTAACTCATCCTTGATGTCTGCGTTCAGTCCTTGCAGAAATGCATCCATTTGTGCTGCCTCATTCCAACGGCTATCTGCGGCCAGCAAATGAAAGTCAATTAAATAGGACAAGACAGGCTGATCACCCTGTTTGAGGGACAGTAAGCCTCTTGCGGCTTCACGACTTGGAAGAACAGGGTTAAAAACTCGAATGAGTTCCTTGGAAAAAGTTTCATAGAAGTTACAAGATGCAGACCTGTTCTGCCATTCAGCAGTACCCCACTGCTTCGCCCGTCCTGCCAGCAGAGATATAACAAAAGCCACCTTGGAGCGCTCAGTGGGAAAGGATGACGGCTGAAGCTCAAAATGAATCTCACACTGAGTTAGGAAAGCACGACACTGGTCTGGGTCTCCCCTGAACATCTCAGGCGGAGATATGCATGGCTCCCTTACCTCTGCTGTTGTCTGTGTCACTTGGGCGTGGTTAATTTGTGACGGTGGCGGCTTGGAGACAGGATTGCCAGAACGTAATGTGGAAATTATTTCCTCCATGCCGGAACCCAGCCAGGAAAGGGTCTCATCAACGTGGATGCGCCACTGCTGTGCTGGCGATGATTCCATTTTTGGCCAGATTTTTCTATTACGAATTAGAAAAAGGTGGACCCAAGATTCAGCCAGACACAGAACTGAAAGATTAAAAAGTTTATTCAGCCACAGGAGAACGTCACTCAGGTTAAACTCCACACAGCTTCCAGGAATCACTGAAGCAGAAAGAAGGATTAGTGACTTGTAGTTTCTCCAAATCTTGCAAGGATCAGAAAAGTCACTAACCTGTTCTTGTCTTGGGTTAAACTTGAAACCCAGAGGGGAAACCTCAGTGGGTAGAAGGCAGGGATCTCCACAGTGCAGATGAGAGAGACAGGTGACTTTTGGCTGAATAATCCAAGGGCTAGGCTGATTCAATAATCTAGGGACAGAAACAGGGTCAATGATCGGAACAAGAGACGTCAGGCAAGGGGCAGGCAGAGCCATAAATCAGATGCAGGAAACAGAGTCAAAACCAAAATCCAAACAGTCCGACAAGGGGCAGGTAGAGGCAAAAATCCAAGAGGCAAGGCAAGGTCAAAACAACGATCAGTCAGGAAGAAACGCTGGATATCTACTCACACGATGGCTTTCAAAAATTTGGCACCGTCTGCTTGTCAGAGTCAGTATATATCAGGGAAGACACAGGTGCTTGGAATGCCACAGATTGCACTGCACTGCAGCAGTCACCAGGTGCATCTCATCTGCTGATTGCAGCCAGAGAGACAGAGTAGAGCAGACGTGCCAGAATCATAACAGTCAGAGCCATGGTCACACAGTACTAGGCTCAGGTCTCGGCTTGTAGATAAGAGTTCCAGCTGGTGTTCGTGAGAGACGGTGGAGGGTGGACAGGTGTCGCTAGTGCATGGCGAGGACATGAGGAAGCGGCCAGCTGGATGACAGCTGGGTGACGTTACGTAGAAAGCATAGTCCTAGATCCCAGCCCACAGGTCACCACCAACCCGTCTGCGTTTCTAACAGATTTTCCCCGCACAGCGACACACCCGCTGAGAAGCCAACTCTGTTAATTGGCAGCTCCATAGTCAGAAACATGGCACTAGAGACACCAGCGACCATAGTCAAATGTCTGCCAGGGGCCAGAACGGGCAACATCAAATCCTACCTGAAACTGCTGGCTAAGGATAAGCGTAAATACAGTAAGATTGTTATTAATGCTGGCGGTAATGACACCCGGTTACGTCAATCGGAGGTCACCAAAGTTAGTGTTGCTTCGGTGTGTAAGTTTGCCAAAACAATGTCGGACTCCATAATTTTCTCTGGTCCCCTCCCCGATTTAACCAGTGATGACATGTTTAGCCGCATGCTGTCATTCAACCGCTGGCTGTCTAGGTGGTGTCCAGAAAACAATGTGGGCTACATTGATAATTGGAGAACATTTAGGGGAAAGCCTGGTCTGATCCGGAGAGACGGCATCCATCCCACTTTGGATGGAGCAGCTCTTCTTTCCAGGAATCTGCCCGAATTTATTAGTTCTCCAAAACTCTGACAACCCAGGGTTCAGACCAGGAAGCAGGGTCGTAGTTTAACACTCCTCTCTGCAGCTTCTGTACTGTTACCCACCCATTACCCTATTAAGACAATGTCTCGCCCACGGCCAAAATTGAAAATATTAAAAAATAATCTCAAAGGAGGAAATCAGGAAAATCTCATTAAAATAAACAAAACTCAGACTAAAAAGAAAAATAAAACAATTAAATGTGGACTACTGAACATACGATCTCTCTCTTCAAAGACATTGCTAGTTAGTGACCTGATTTCTGACAATCAGATTGATTTATTTTGCCTAAGAAACCTGGCTGCAGCAAGAGGATTATGTTACTATAAATGAGTCAGCTCCTACTAATTATATAAATGTTCACATTCCTCAAAATACTGGGCGAGGAGGAGGAGTAGCAACCATCTTTCAGTCCAATTTATTGATTAGTCCCAGACCAATCAATAGCTACAACTCTTTTGAATATTTAATCCTTACTTTTCCTCATCCAAATTGCAAAGCACTAAAACCACTTCTATTTGTTTTGTACCGTCCACCAGGCCCTTACTCTCAATTTTTAGATCAGTTTTCAGACCTTTTATCTGATTTAGTGTTAAACACAGATAAAGTTATTATACTGGGGGATTTTAACATTCATGTTGACACTGAAAGTGATAGCCTAAATATAGCCTTTAATGCTATCTTAGACTCAATTGGCTTTGCTCAAAACATTAACAAACCTACCCACCTTAGTCTTCATTCTCTGGACCTTGTGCTGACATATGGCATTGAGTGTAAAGACATAACAATATTTTCTCATAACCCTGTCCTGTCTGACCATTTCTTAATAACCTATGAGTTTAAGTTAACCGAGTACTCCACACCTGAAAGAAAATTTCATTACAGTAGATCATTATCAGACGATGCTGTAACAACCTTTAAAGAATCTGTTCCACTTTTAATCTCCTCATTATCACAGAAAAACACAGTGGAGGGCAATAATTCTGTTTCTTTCCTTTCACAAATTGATTCTCTTGTTCAGAGTGTTACTTCATCATTGCGTGGTGCATTAGACAATGCAGCCCCCTTGAAAAATAAGGTAATTATTCATAGGAAGCTAGCTCCTTGGTTTAATTTAGATCTGCGTACTTTAAAGCACAATGTTAGAAAATTGGAGAGAAAATGGCGCTCTACACACCTAGAGGATTCCTACTTAATCTGGAAAAATAGGCTACTGTTGTATAAAAAGACACTTCGTCAAGCCAGAACTGCTTATTATTCATCATTAATAGAAGAGAACAAGAATAATCCTAGGTTTCTCTTTAGTACAGTTGCTAAACTTACACAGAGTCATAGCTCTGTTGAGCCATCCATTCCCTTAGCTCTTAGCAGTCATGACTTTATGGGATTCTTCTAAAATAAAATTGATTCTATTAAAAATAAAATCTTTGACATACTCCCGAAGATGCTTACTTCATCCTCAGCAAGTGAGACAACATTGGAAATAACTGTAGAACCTGATCTGTGTTTGGATTGTTTTGATCCTGTGGAGCTTCCTGAGTTAAACCTTCAACTTGTACAGTACAGACCAAAAGTTTGGACACACCTCCTCATTCAAAGAGTTGTCCTTATTTTCATGACTATGAATATTGTGGCTTCACATTGAAGGCATCAAAACTATGAATAACACATGTGGAATTATATACTGAACAAAAAAGTGTGAAACAACTGAAAATATGTCTTATATTCTAGGTTCTTCAAAGTAGCCACCTTTTGCTTTGATTACTGCTACGCACACTCTTGGCATTCTGTTGATGAGCTTCAAGAGGTAGTCACCTGAAATGGTTTTCCAACAGTCTTGAAGGAGTTCCCAGAGATGCTTAGCACTTGTTGGCCCTTTTGCCTTCACTCTGCGGTCCAGCTCACCCGAAACCATCTCGATTGGGTTCAGGTCCGGTGACTATGGAGGCCAGGTCATCTGGCGCAGCACCCCATCACTCTCCTTCTTGGTCAAATAGCCCTTACACAGCCTGGAGGTGTGTTTGGGGTCATTGCCCTGTTGAAAAATAAATGATGGTCCAACTAAACGCAAACCGGATGGAATAGCATGCCGCTGCAAGATGCTGTGGTAGCCATGCTGGTTCAGTATGCCTTCAATTTTGAATAAATCCCCAACAGTGTCACCAGCAAAGCACCCCCACACCATCACACCTCCTCCTCCATGCTTCACGGTGGGAACCAGGCATGTAGAGTCCATCCGTTCACAAGGTGGTTGGAACCAAAGATCTCAAACTTGGACTCATCAGAACAAAGCACAGATTTCCACTGGTCTATTGTCCATTTATTGTGTTCTTTAGCCCAAACAAGTTTCTTCTGCTTTTTGCCTGTCCTTAGCAGTGGTTTCCTAGCAGCTATTTTACCATGAAGGCCTGATTCACACAGTCTCCTCTTAACAGTTGTTCTAGAGATGTGTCTGCTGCTAGAACTCTGTGTGGCATTAACCTGTTCTCTAATCTGAGCTGCTGTTAACCTGTGATTTCTGAGGCTGGTGACTCGGATGAACTTATCGTGACAGAGGTGACTCTTGGTCTTCCTTTCCTGGGGCAGTCCTCATGTGAGCCAGTTTCTTTGTAGCGCTTGATGGTTTTTGCGACTGCACTTGGGGACACTTTCAAAGTTTTCCCAATTGTTCGGACTGACTGACCTTCATTTCTTAAAGTAATGATGGCCACTCGTTTTTCTTTACTTAGCTGCTTATTTTTGCCATAATACAAATTCTAACAGTCTATTCAGTACAACTATCAGCTGTGTACTGTATCCACCTCCTACACAACACAACTGATGGTCCCAACCTCATTTAAAAGGCTTGAAATCCCACTTATTAAACCTGACAGAGCACACCTGTGAAGTAAAACCATTTCAGGTGACTACCTCTTGAAGCTCATCAACAGAATGTCAAGAGTGTGCAGAGCAGTAATCAAAGCAAAAGGTGGCTACTTTAAAGAACCTAGAACATAAGACATATTTTCAGTTGTTTCACACTTTTTTGTTCAGTATATAATTCCACATGTGTTAATTTATAGTTCTGATGCCTTCAGTGTGAAGCCACAATATACCTAGTTATGAAAATAAGGACAACTCTTTGAATGAGGAGGTGTGTCCAAACTTTTGGTCTGTACTGTATGTTAGCCCCAATCCCACCAAATTATTTAAGGAAGTGTTCCCTCTGATTACAAGCCCCATTTTATATATGATTAATCTATCTTTAGTAAATGGATATGTACCACAGGCTTTTAAGGTAGCTGTAATTGAACTTTTACTTAAGAAACCTTCGCTTGATTGAGATGAATTGAAAAATTACAGACCTATATCCAATCTTCCATTCTTATCTAAACTTTTTGAGAAAATAGTTGCTAATCAAATGTGTGAGCATTTACACAGCAATGACCTGTTTGAAGAGTTTCAGTCAGGCTTCAGAGCCCATCATAGCACTGAAACAGCTCTGCTGAAAGTCACTAATGATATTCTTATTGCCTCAGATAATGGACTTGTGTCTGTACTGGTTCTGTTAGATCTCAGTGCTGCATTTGATTCAGTCAATCATAATAATCTCTTAGAAAGGCTGGAATATGCTGTAGGGATCAGGGGAACAGCGCTAGGCTGGTTTAAATCTTATTTGTCTGACAGATTCCAGTTTGTTCATGTAAATGATAAATCATCTTTAAACTCCAGGGTTAATTGTGGAGTACCACAGGGTTCAGTACTTGGGCCAATTCTCTTTACTATATATATATGCTTCCAATAGGTCAAATTATTAGGCAGCATAGGATACATTTTCACTGTTACCCTGATGATAGTCAGCTTTACTGATCCATAAATCCTGATGAACCCAACCAGTTAGATAGACTACAAGCATGTCTTGAAGATATAAAAACTTGGATGACTTTTTTGCTTCTAAATTTAGACAAGACAGAAGTTGTCGTCTTTGGACCGGAATCTTTAAAAAAGAAACTGCTTAGTCAATCACTTAACCTGGATGGCATTAAATTGACCTCTGGTAATAAAGTAAAAAACCTTGGTGTTATTTTTGACCAGGACATGTCATTTAAATCCCATATTAAACAGGTTTCTAGGATTTCCTTCTTTCACCTCCGGGACATTGCCAAAATTAGAAATATCCTATCCAGGAGTGACGCTGAAAAACTAGTCCATGCATTTGTTACTTCAAGGCGGGACTATTGTAATTCTTTACTATCAGGATGTCCACAAAATGCAGTTAAAAGCCTTCAGCTAATTCAAAATGCTGCAGCAAGAGTTCTGATGAAAATTAAAAAGAGAGATCATATTTCCCCTACTTTAGCTTCCCTTCATTGGCTCCCTGTTAAATCCAGAATAGAATTTAAAATTCTCCTCCTCACATATAAAGTCCTTAATGATCTAGCTCCATCATACATCAGAGATCTGATTGTTCCATACGTTCCAAACAGAGCACTTCGTTCTCAGACTGCAGGTTTACTGGTGGTTCCTAGAGTCTCTAGAAGTAGAATGGTAGGCAGATCCTTTAGTTATCAGGCTCCTCTACTGTGGAACCAGCTCCCAGTTTTAGTCCGTAAGGCGGACACCCTGTCTACTTTTAAGGCTAGGCTTAAAACTTTCCTTTTTGATAAAGCTTATAGTTACAGTGGCTTAGGTTATCCTGAGCTATCTTCCTTATTTTACCTCCGTCTTCTTCTCCCCTTGTTGGATGGAGTAAGGGGGAGTCAGGTTTAGCCTAAACCGGCTCAGTTATGGTTGAGGTGCAAACACACCCTCCATTTCTGCTACCTGTATGACCCCTTCTCTTTTCCAATGCTTATAATCAGTCTGACAGAGAGAGGTATCCCAATCCTTGTGGTTTTTAGTATAACAATGACCATCAGTGGGACCCTTTGTGGGGTGCCTTGAAACGACATTGTTGAAAATAGGCGCTGTTTAACTAAATAATCTGAACTGAACCTTTCTGTGTAGTTAAGCTGCTGGAGGACATAATGACCACTTTCACCCTCTTCGCTACATTCTCAAACTACTCTCCAATTTTGCATTATTTGGTGTTATTTCAGCTTTTAACTTTGTTCTCTCTCTTTTCTCTTCCTAGAAGCTACACCTGGCCTGACTCTGTCTACCTGTAACACCTTTCTGGAGAAGGGAATTCTCCAAGCTTCTGCTGGCAACAACTTAATGCTCACCCTCTACCGATGATCCACATGGCCCTGTCTTTCAGTGTTTAACCCTTTCTCTCTCCTAGACATGGCGATTGACTAAGCTTTTACTCTAACTAATTATATGTGCTCTCTTTCAGACTCTAACCTTGAAAACTGGCTCAGAGTTTATATGTTCTTTCTTTCTAGGTGAAACGACTAAAGGAGCTAAATCCATTAACATTTACTTTTCCTTCCCATAGAAAGTACTCCTGGATCAGTGCTTCTTTGTTCTCTTTTTGTCTCTGCTCTGTTCTCTCTAACCCCCAGTCGGTCGTGGCATATGGCCGCTCACACTGAGCCAGGTTCTGCTGGAGGTTTCTTCCTGTTAAAAGGGAGTTTTTTCTCTCCACTGTCGCTACATCCATGCTCAGTATGAGGGATTGCTGCAAAGTCAACGCCAGTGACTGTCCACTGTCTCTACATGCTCATCCAGGAGGAGGGAATGTTGCAAGTCAATGACTGGATGCAATCTCCTGGGTTTCCTTAGACAGAAAAACTTTTTATCCAATTTGAATAAATAATTAACTCTGACTGCACTGTTCAATAGTTAGGACTAATTGGAATGTATGTACCTGACTTTAGTGAAGTGCCTTGAGACTCATGTGTTGTGAATTGGCACTATATAAATAAAACTGAATTGAATTGAATTGAATGATCTGTAGTCCACAGGTACGTCAAGGAATTAGGCCGAAATCCAAAGGCTGAAGTACTAGGAGCTCTCAGGGGGTGTCAGCCGGAGACAGAACTGGGCACGATCCAGGTAGTCCCCGGCATGACACTGTAAAGGAGGACACAAGAAGGTTAGACGAGGATACAAAGCTAGGGCAAATGTCTAAGACGAAAGCTAGATGGCTGAAACACCGGCAATCACCGGTTTGACCTGGGACACGTGGAATGTAGGGTGGACATTAAGGGACGAAGGCAAACGAAGACGAACAGCAGACGGATTAACAACAGACGCAATAATATAGGGACCAATGAAACGGGGGGAAAGCTTTTTGGACAGCGCCTTAAGCGGGATGTCCCGGGAGGACAACCAGACCCTCTGACCCGGCTGGTAAACCGGGGCAGGTCGGCGCCTGCGGTCCGCAATCTTCTTGTTGCACAGGCTAGTACATACTCCCTAACGTCACTATGCAAGGACGGCCATCAGAATCTCCTATTCACAAAGGCTATGGTTCGGCTTACCCCTGGGTGAGCCGAAAACTTGGTGGTGTGGAACCAGTGAATCAGCGGTGTTCTCACGGCGGCGGGGACATATGTCCCATTGGTGGGACCCGGGTCCGTTCAGTCTCTTGACTGACTGCAAATATGCGAGGTTCTTATGATCTGTCCAAACCACAATAGGATGCTTAGCACCCTCCAACCACTGTCTTCACTCTTCTAAAGCTAACTTAATAGCCAATAACTCTCTGTCCCCCACATCATAATTTCGTTTGGCATTGGTAAGACGACGTGAAAAAAACTACAAGGATGGAGTTTGCCGTCCTCTCCTGACTTCTGCGAGAGTACGGCTCCAATCCCAGTATCGGAGGCGTCTATTTCCAGGACAGACTGTCTGGATGGGTCTGGACGGATCAGGATGGGAGACTGCGAAAATCTCTCTTTGAGTTTGCAGAAGCCCCAATCTGCCTCAGGGGTCCACATGAAGGTAGTCTTGGTGGATGTCAGCTCTGTTGGAGTCTCTGACCGTCTAATGCAGAAACTAAGCGGTGCGAATTGAGGGGTACAGTCTCAATCCGTGCAGTGTCTACCAAACCCTGATCTATAAGATTCTGCTGGCTCCCAGAATCGATGAAAGCGGTCAGATTCTGAGTGTGAAGGTTGAATAGTAATGAGGCCGGTAAACAAAGTCTGGAAACGGAGGAGGCTGTGCATCGGTCCGTCAGTAAGTCCCCTGTTACAGACGGACCTGCTCTTTTTGCCGCGGAGGACAGGTGGGACAGTCGGCAATGAGGTGCTCGGTAGAGCCACAATAGAAAAACTGCCGGGTCTGTCTACGCTTCTCCCTCTCTTCTGGGGTGAGCCGAGTCCGGCCAACTTGCATGGGTTCAGGTTCTGTAACTGTCTCCTGGGATGGGTTTCTCATAAAACTACGTTCATACCGAGTTCTTCTTCTCTCCCTCAATCTACTGTTTATTCGATTGCTAGGGCAATCAACTCATCAAAAGATTCTGGTTCATCTAGTAAAGTTAATTCGTCTTTCAGAAGTTCATCCAAGACATGAAAAAAGGGGGACTTGAGCGCGCGGCTATCCCAGCCCGCAGCTGCCGTTAGAATACGAAAGTCTATTGCAAACTCGGAGGCGGGTCGATTTCTCTGTTTTAAGGCCCATAATCTGCGCCCCAAAGCCTCAAAGTCAGCAAAAGTACACCAAAACTGACTGCAACTCGGAAAACGGGACTCTGCCCAACTTAAAGCCTTACCTGTTAGTAGGCCGAAAATATAGGAAATCTTAGATTTGTCATGAACAAAAGACTGGGGTGACCGGTTGAAAGCTAAGGAACATTACAGTAGGAACTCTTTGCAATTGCCGATCTCACCGGTATATTTCTCCGGACAGGGGGAAGTGACGTCACGAACATGAGGAAGTCGTTGTACCTCCGGGGCGGCTACAGCGCCCTCCACTGGCGGGGCGGCCAACTTACTCAGTGTGTGCAAATGCATAGCAGTAATTTGGTCTAACTGGGTATCGGTTTGTCTTTGTTGCTCGGCCAAGGCGCGTAGGGAGGATCCATGGGCCTGAATTTGCTGGCTATGTTCAGACACAATTCCCCAGAGCGTCTCTGTTGGGTCGGAATGGCTCGAGTGTTCTGTCATAGTTCTAGGACCCACATTCAGAGTACGCCCAGGAGAATCTGTCAGGTGAAATATTTTATTGAGAATAAACAGAAACTTAAAGCACCGATTGGAGGTCGAAAACAACTGAAAGAGAAAGGGAGAGTCGGTGAGTAAAAACCAAGAGACGGCGGGAACTAATGTTATTCAGTGTCTTACTAGAGGTGGGGAAGGAAGCCACCAGGGGGAGAGGCTTGTGGGGCCAGGAGGCTGACTTGCAGGTGGATAGAGGAACGCGGTTCTCAAGTCCGTCAGAGCCACGGTCACACAGTACTAGGCTCGGGTCTCGACTTGTAGATAAGAGTTCCAGCTGGTGTTCATGGGAGACGGTGGAGGGTGGACAGGTGTCGCTAGGCGAGGAGCATGGTGAGGACATGAGGAAGCGGCCACCTGGAGAATGATCCGTTGTCCACAGGTATGTCAAGGAATTAGGCCGAAATCCAAAGGCTGAAGTACTAGGAGCTCTCAGGGGGTGTCAGCCAGAGGCAGAACCAGGCACGATCCAGGTAGTCTCCGGCGTGACACTGTAAAGGAGGACACAAGAAGGTTAGACGAGGATAAAAAGCTAGGGCAAATGTCTAAGATGAAAGCTAGATGGCTGAGCTTGTACCACAGGAGGTTAACACTCGAGCGATGAAGTCCTGGCCGCTTCCTGCTTAAGTACATCAGGAGCAATCATCCAAAATGTGGAACACCTGTCTCATTCATCGTGATATCTAGGGGCTAAGCAGAGTAAGCAGCAGGGACACACACACACAGCAACCTCCAGAACCTCGACACAATAATGTTGTATTTGAGTATCCTGATTCAACATTCACTAAATGATAAGTTCTTTAGGAGAAGTTCCAATCTGATGAAGAGATTGGAGAAATAGCAAAAACAGAAGATTAAAAGAGTGAAAAAAGGGACAAAAAGACTATTGAACCCCACTCCACCCTTACTGCCACCTTTGGTAAAGATGTGTAAAAACCATTAAAATAAGTTTATCTTTCATTAGAAAAAGACAAATCTCACACTGCAAATTTTTCAAAACTTGCAATTTCCAAACTAACTGGCCCTGCTGCTAATAATACCTTGTATAAACTCTTTTTTGAAAGGACCTCTTTTACTGTAACATTTCACAACTTACACTGACAGAGATCCTGCTCACTGTACATAATGACAAGATAAATAACGGTCCATATTTGACCAGCAGTGGTTTTGCTGAAGCCATTTCCTGGTTTATAAAGATCAAAAAACAATTCCCTGTCTTGAAAGGAATGTTCTCTTCCCTTTTCCATTTTGAGAAAGAAAATGGGGCATGTTTATTCGTCAGGGTTATATGAAGTCATGGATTGCTAAAAGTAGACACTGCGATAAAAAAGTAATGTATAAATTACCAAAAAAAAGCATCAGTTCCATTAATTTCATAAGCATTATTGGGGGTCCTAATAAATGTGGCACCATTCACTTTATAAAAAATTAATGTATTTTCTTACCTTGGAAATATTCCCATCTGACTTAAAGGTCAGATTTTTACGTAATTCTTCTGTAAGATTTTACTGATGTTATAAAGTTTCTTAAATGTTTAAAGGCGTTTTATACTCCTTTACAAGCAGTAACACTAAATGTGATTGGCTTTTCATATCATGAGCACCACCAAATAATGAAATTAGAATTATGAGAACCCAAAGTAACTGTACTAAGATTTTGATGTATAAAAAAATTGACATTTACTCTTTGTAAGATGATTCCTACACCTGATCCAGTTTTCCACTTCATCATAGACAATATTCTTCTTCTTTCCCAAGCATAACAAACAGTTTTGGCTGATTGTAATTCAGGCTTCAAACACCTAAAAGTATTCTCTTGTAGCTTCACTCAGATCAAGTATCTGCATTGCATTTATGTCAGACTGTGGGCCACATTGTTTCAGATATCTACCATGAAATGTACACATGCTGTACGTAAATAATAACAGAAAATCTAAAAAGCAGTCTGATCGTACATGAATTGTCAAAGGAGACCAAATGGAAAGGTGAGGATTTAAAGCTACAGCTAGCACAAAAAAAAAATAAGCGCCTTCATAACATTTTTTCTAAAACTAATTTGCATAAACTATAAAATGAGCCATATTTAAATGTGATTTTCTCTTTTTCTCTTTGTTTAGGACTGGCTTTCTCTCTGCTGGCCTCATTGCCTCCCAGCTATGGTCTCTACACAGCTTTCTTCCCAATGCTAACATACTTTTTTCTTGGCACTTCAAGACATATATCTGTAGGTATGTTGTGCAAAACCAAGCAATGTTTCATTACCAGGGACTGTACGTCACGTTTCTGATCGAACATTTCCCAAGAGATAAAAGAGGTATTTGAGCTGATTGCGTGAGGTCTCTGGAATTGTGTAGCTCTTATCATTTTGATAAGATTAGATAAGATGTGACTTCATTGTCTTTTCCCACTCTCTCATTTCCACACTCTCTGAAGGCTCCTTCCCTGTCCTGAGCCTCATGGTGGGAGCTGTAGTGACCCGCCTGGTCCCTGAAGATGGACCACATGCAAATATCACAGACTTTGAAGGTCTGACCCAGGACCAGCGGAGAGTCCTGGTGGCCTCTTCTGTGACATTCTTGATGGGGATTTTCCAGGTAAATAGGGTTCTCCTTCCGTTAATCATGAAAGCAATTGTATTTATTTTCTAACCATACTTCCATTTCCTGCTTTTTTGCTTCAATGCAGCTTGCCATGGGTGTTCTGCAGGTGGGCTTTATTGTTGTCTATCTTTCAGACACTCTGGTGTCTGGCTTTACCACAGCAGCTGCTATTCATATCATGGTGTCCCAGCTCAAGTTTGTGTTGGGGTTGAATGTTCTGGGAATCAACGGTCCACTCGCTATAATATATGTAAGTCCAACTTTTGACTGATGACAAAAGAAATAAAACCTTAAACTTTGAACGTGTCAAGGTTGTGTTTAGTGGATCTGTGTGAGAAAAGCAGGGCTATGGGCAATCAAGATACAGCCACATTTCCATGCCTTTGTTTGTAGACCGTGAAGCTCTGTACACATCAGGCTAAAGTCTCTAATTCAGTGTACAAGATAAAAAATATTACCATCAGTCATTTGTATTTTTAAGAGTCAGGAATTGATTCTTGTTGTTGAGAAAAGTGATATTATTTTACAATGCTTTATGCAAAACTGCAGTACATGTCATCCCACCCCAAAAAATAGGTGATTTCCTGGATTTTGATGAGTTGGAAGCCCAAGGCCCAGTAGACCAGGGAAGTGTTTGATGTCGGTGCCATTTCAAATTAGTCCAATTCAGTTTTATTCTTTTAGCGCCAATTCACAACACATGTCCTCTCAAGGCACATTACAAAGTCAGTTCAATCAAATCATGCAGATTTCAAGTCAGGTACATTCATTCCAATTAATCCTAACTATCAAACAGTGCAGTCAGATTCAGTTTATTATTGAAATTGGTTAAAAGGTTTTCTAGCTAAAGAAACCCAGCTGGTTGTATCGAGTCAGTGACTTGCAGCATTCAGTCCCCCTGGATGAGCACATAGAGACAGTGGACAGTCGCTTGCATTGACTTTGCAGTAATCCCTCATACTGAGCCTGGATGTAGCGGCAGTGGAATAGAAAACTCCCTTTTAACAGGAAGAAACCTCCAGCAGAATCAGAACCAGGCTCATTGTGAGCGGCCATCTGCCAAGACCGACTGGGGGTTTGAGAGAACAGAGCAGAGACACAAAAATAACACAGAAGCATTGATCCAGGAGTACTTTCTATAGGAAAGAAAAGTGAAACATCAATGGATACAGCTCCTTTAGTGGCTTCATCTAAGAGAGAAAGACAGCTAAGCAGATAAACTCTGAGCCAGTTTTCAAGTCTACAGGATGAAAGAGAGCACATACAGTTAGTCCCAGTAGAAGCTCATCCAGTAGCTAAATCTAGGAGAGACAGGGTTAAACACTGAAAGACAGGGACAAGTGGATCATCTGTATAAGGGGAGCATCAAGCTGTTGGCAGCAGCAGCTCAGACGATGTCCCCCTCCAGGAAGCTGCCACAGCTAAATACAGAAGCAGGTCAGGTTTAGCTTCTAGGAAAAGAAAAGGGAGAGAACATAGAGTTAAAAGCTGAAATAACAGCAAAGAATGCAAAATTGGAGAGTTGTATGAGAATGTAGCAGAGAGAGCATGAAAGTGGTCATTATGTCCTCCAGCAGCCTAAGACTATGGCAGCATAACTACAGAGATAGCTCAGGATGACCTAATCCACTCTAAGGGTGTCTGCCTCCAGGACTAAAACTGGGAGCTGGTTCCACAGGAGAGGAGCCTGATAACTAAAGGATCTGCCTCCCATTCTACTTCTAGAGACTCTAGGAACCACCAGTAAACCTGCAGTCTGAGAACAAAGTGCTCTGTTAGGAACATATGGAACAATCAGATCTCTGATGTATGATGGAGCTAGATCATTAAGGGCTTTATATGGGAGGAGGAGAATTTTAAATTCTATTCTGGATTTAACAGGGAGCCAATTAAGGGAAGCTAAAGTAAGGGAAATATGATCCATCTTTTTAATTTTCATCAGAACTCTTGCTACAGCATTTTGAATCAGCTGAAGGCTTTTAACTCCATTTTGTGGACATCCTGATAGTAACAAATTACAATAGTCCAGCCCTGAAGTAACAAATGCATGGACTAGTTTTTCAGCGTCATTTCTGGACAGGATATTTCTAATTTTGGCAATGTTCCGGAGATGAAAAAGGGAAATCCTAGAAACCTGTTTAATATGGGATTTAAATGACATGTCCTGGTCAAAAGTAACACCAAGGTTTTTTACTTTATTTCCGGAGGTCAATTTAATACCATCCACGTTAATTGATTGACTAAGCAGTTTCTTTTTCAAAGACTCTGGTCCAAAGATGACAACTTCTGTCTTGTCTGAATTTAGAAGCAGAAAATGTAAAATTAAGTTTTTATGTCTTCAAGACATGCTTGTAGTCTGTCTAACTGGTTGGGCTTCATCAGGATTCATGGATTAATAAAACTGAGCATCATCAGCATAACAATGAAAATGTATCCCATGCTGGCTGATAATTTTACCTATTGGAAGCATATACACTCACCGGCCACTTTATTAGGAACACCTTGCTAGAACCGGGTTGGACCCCCTTTTGCCTTCAGAACTGCCTTAATCCTTCGTGGCATAGATTCAACAAGGTACTGGAAACATTCCTCAGAGAGTTTGGTCCATATTGACATGATAGCGTCACACAGATGCTGCAGATTTGTCGGCTGCACATCCATGATGCAAATCTCCCGTTCCACCACATCCCAAAGGTGCTCTATTGGATTGAGATCTGGTGACTGTGGAGGCCATTTGAGTACAGTGAACTCATTATCATGTTCAAGAAACCAGTCTGAGATGATTTGTGCTTTATGACATGGTGCGTTATCCTGCTGGAAGTAACCATCAGAAGATGGGTACACTGTGGTCATAAAGGGATGGACATGGTCAACAACAATACTCAGGTAGGCTGTGGTTTTATCACAATGCTAAATTGGTACTAAGGGGCCCAAAGTGTGCCAAGAAAATATTCCCAACACCATCACATCACCACCACCAGCCTGAACCATTGATACAAGGCAGGATGGATCCATGCTTCCTTAATGTTGACACCAAATTCTGACCTTACCATCAATGTCGCAGCAGAAATCGAGACTCATCAGACCAGGCAACGTTTTTCCAATCTTCTATTGTCCAATTCTGGTGAGCCTGTGCGAACTGTAGCCTCAGTTTCCTGTTCTTAGCGGACAGGAGCGGCACCCGGTATGGTCTTCTGCTGCTGTAGCCCATCCGCCTCAACGTTCAACGTGTTCAGAGATGCTCTTCTGCATGCTTTGGTTGTAACAAGTGGTTATTTGAATTACTGTTGCCTTTCTATCAGCTCAAACCAGTCTGGCCATTCTCCTCTGACCTCTGGCACCAACAAGGCATTTGCGCCCACAGAACTGCCGCTCACTGGATATTTTCTCTTTTTTGGACCATTCTCTGTAAACCCTAGAGATGGTAGTGCGTGAAAATCCCAGTAGATCAGCAGTTTCTGAAATACTCAGACCAGCCCGTCTGGCACCAACAACCATGCGACGTTCAAAGTCACTTAAATCACCTTTCTTCCCCATTCTGATGCTCAGTTTGAACTGCAGCAGATCGTCTTGACCATGTCTACATGCCTGAATGCATTGAGTTGCTGCCATGTGATTGGCTGATTAGAAATTTGCGTTAACAAGCAGTTGGACAGGTGTACCTAATAAAGTGGCCAGTGAGTGTATATAGTAAAGAGAATTGGCCCAAGCGCTGAACCCTGTGGTACCCCACAATTAACCCTGGAGGGTTATTTGTGGCACTAATTAGGCACAGATTTTACCTGGTATGGTTCTGTTGTAAGTATTGCCTATAATTTAAATGTCAACAGCTTCCCTTATTCACTGCCTTGGTGTATTTCTTATAATCAAATCTTTAGTTGTGTGAACATATTTTTTTATATGCTGACATGTAAGATGTGCTCCTGCTTAACAGTCCTTGGAAAAGATCTTTGTCCAGATCACCTCCACCAACATCTGCGACCTAGTGATGTCTATAGTGATAATGGTGGTGGTATTCATTGTAAAGGAACTTAACGACAGATACAGAGCCAAGCTGCCTGTTCCGATTCCAATAGAAGTTATAATGGTAAGCTCCTCTTATGATTTACTTATTTTTCTACTCATGTGTCTTTCTTAAATTATCTTGGAAGTTACCCTCTTCCAAATAAGAGTTATATACCATATTTCATTTTACACACATGTGCGTGTTTTCATTTATGCAGACTATTATAACTTGTGGGGTGTCCTATGGCTTCAACTTTGAAGAGAGATATAATGTTCAAGTTGTTGGCAAAATGGTTAGCGGGTAGGTTTGCAGTTCTTCATATGTTTTTCATGTATGTTTTTCCTCATATTTCATTTTATTTCATTTAAAATAATACCCACTGTCACATTTCAGATATGAGTCTCCTATTCCACCTAGCATCGAAGTCTTCCAGGAAAGTGCTGTGGAGGCTTTTCCTGTAGCCATAGTAGGATTTGCGGTGGCCTTTTCTGTGGCTAAAGTGTACTCTATCAAACATGATTACCCCATTGATGGTAACCAGGTGAGCTCTATGATTGTCAAAGTTTCCAAGTTTGGCTCTGGTCTAAGAAATGGAGTTAATAACTTTGGGATTTGAACATAAAACAATGCTAATTTTCTTGCTGACTGGGGCATTGACTAACCTGTTTTGGTTTTATCTTAGGAGCTTGTTGCATTTGGGGTTAGCAACATATTTGGAGCAGCTTTCAGATCCTTTGCAGCCAGCACGGCTCTCTCCAGGACTGCAGTGCAGGAGAGCTCTGGAGGCAAAACACAGGTCAAAAAACAAACCCAAACATACGTGTCCAGAAATGTGCTCAGTCTGCTTTATATTCTCTCTACCATTTACTCACCTTATGAATACAGATTGCAGGGCTGATCTCAGCGATGATGGCAATGATTGTAACAGTGGCCCTCGGCTTCTTGCTGGAGCCACTTCCAAGGGTGAGATTGTTTTTACTTTGTTTGTTTTATTTTTTGTAAATAGTCTTGTAGTTAGATTATTGTGTTCAATATATACAATAATTATAACTATCTTACTTGATGACAGTCTGTTCTGGGTGCCTTGGTAATCATCAACCTTAAGGGGATGCTGATGCAGTTCAGAGAAATACCGTACCTTTGGATGAGAGACAGACCAGAATGTGTAGGTGCTCAGGGATTGTTGAAATCTCAACAGTGGTTCGAAATAAAACTTTTACAACTACAAATACAACTTTGAAAAAGTATTTGGCTCCTTGCAGAATTCTTCTGTCTTTGATTTTTTTTCCTCACACTCGAATGAAACAATGTTCTCCTGCATAACCGCTGTGTGCCTCACTTAAGGTAAGGGAGGGGTAGATGGACATTCTTAATCAAGTTTTTCTGCTAGAGAGCAGTATTCATGGCTCCATCAATTATAACAAGTGGAGCAGGTCCTTAAGAAGCAAAATGGCCAGAGACCACCACACTACCACCACCATGTTTGATAACTGGTTTGAGGTGTTTTTTTCTGAAATGGTGCATTAGTTTTATGAAAGGTATAGAGAGACGTATCCCAAAGTCTTCTGGATCATAAAAAATCATGAAAACGCCTTTTGGGAAATGTGAGACGTGCCTTTGTGTTATTTTTGGTCAGAAGGGATTTTTGTCTTGGTTCTCCACTGTAATGGCTATTATTGTGGTTCTCAGGAGTCCCAAAGCCTTAGAAATTGCTTTGTAACCCTTAAGATTGGGGCATGATGTGTTGCTTTTTAGGATCTTTAGACCTACCTCATATTGTCAGAAGTTCTATTCAAGGGATTTTTTTTCTCTAGATATTGCAGTAATCAGTCCTGGGTTTGACTAGTAAAACTGAACTCAGCTTTTCAAAAAATGTGGTTAATCACAATTAATTCATAATTTAACAAGCAGGCAATTACTTTTTTTAAAAACGGGGTTAGGGATATTGGACAGTTTTTTTTTCCCCAAAAAACATTTTAAAAACTTTTTTTTATTTGCTCAGGTTGTTTTCTTGATAAACAAAATGATCTGAAACATTTAAGGGTGACGATAAACAAAAACAGAAGAAATTTGAGAGGGAGGGCAAATACTTTTTCACAGTACTGTATTTGATTTTTTTTTCTGCTGTTATATTTCACTTTTGCACTCTGTATGCAGGTGGTGTGGGTCGGAACGTGCCTGGGTGCCATTCTGCTTGGACTGGATCTTGGTCTGGCCTTGGGTTTGGGCGTAGAGCTTCTAACTGTTGTCTTCAGGGCTCAATTGTAATAATAAAATTTATGACATCTGACATAAACTAAAAAAAAACACAAAAAAAACTGTTGTACAGAATCAAAGAGATAGGAAGACATGATAGCATAAAAACACATTACTGCGAAGCCAGTATGAGGACTGGAATGGATTTGCAGGGGTCCATTGCCAATTCTTATGTGATATAGCTTTGCCATAATTTTGGAAGCATATCACAACCTTATCAACAGAAACATGAATATAACCATTTGATGCATTGTACCAGATTATATTCATATCTGCAGTCCCTTGGCAGGTCCAGATAAAAGCAAAAGCTTAGAGATAATTTGGAATCAAGATAAGAATATTCAAAACAATTTACATGAGAACCATAAACCAACAACATTACATGCGCATGTAAACACAACAAAACACATTGTTTTCAGAACATCCTGATTAGTGACTGCAGCTCTGAGCCATCTTTAGTAAACTCTTTAAGATAGATTTGAAGGATCTAAAAGAAGTACTCCTAACACCTTCTGGCAGAAGGTTCTATTGATTTGATGCAGGGGGCAAACTTAAAATTCATAAAAAGGAATTTGAGAATGATTACCTTTTTAAAGTTCAGGAGGCAGAGTTTATCTGCAGCTCTACAACAGTGATATTGCTTTTTATCCAGGATTTTAAAGTTCATTTATACACTCAGCGGGTCTTAATGTTGCAACGCTAGCTTGCCTCTAGATGATGACACAGTAAGACAAATGAATAAATATCTTGGCAGCATCCAGAGAAAAGCAATCCTAATCCTAATGTCTGAAACAAATTGGGATTAAATTTGTTAGTGAATTTATATATATATATATATATATATATATAGTTGCAAGTTGTTGGAGTATGTCTCTATCAGCTTGGCACATCTAGTGCACCTCTGAAGTCAGTTGGCTGCACTGGATTTTATTTAGGGGTTTTAAAGTACAAGGGGTTGAATACATATGCAAGCCACTTGACAATTTTGCACAGCTTTGTGTAGGTCCATCACATAAAATCCTGATAAAATACAATAAAGCTTTGAAGCAACGTGACAAAATCTGAAAAATTATTAGATTTGAATACTTAAAGCAGTGTATCACTGAGTATATAATTAGTGTTTCTTCCAAGGGTTGTCTTTTATTCAATCAAAGAGCGGTATTTTTGAAAAATTGCTGTCTCTGTCCAGCCCCCGCTGTTCCGTCTTGGCTAATATCCCTGGAACCGACCTGTACAAAGATAAGAAGGATTACCAGCAGGTGAGTTGGTAAAATAAAGCAACATGCACTACGACCATACAGTGAAATAAAAAAGTGCTTGCCCTCTTCCGGATTTCTTATTTTTTCCGCATATTTGTCACACTTAAGTGTTTCAGGTCATTAAACAAATTTAAATATTAGTCAAAGACAACACAGTAAACACAAAATGCAGTTTTTCAACGAAGGCATTATTAATTATTGACTGAGAACACATGTGGCAAGAGAAAGTGAACTCAAGTGTGTTAACCACTGTTATGTTTTAACAGGGGTGGAGGGGGGCAATCATTTTTCACACGGTCATGTAGGTGTGGAGTTTTTTTCTCCCTTACTAATAAAAACCTTCATTTAAAACTATTTTGTGTTTACTGTCTAGACACCGTCTTGCAAAAATTAAGAAATCAGGAGGGTGTCATACTTTTTCTCACCATTGTACATGCGAAATCATTTCTGTCCATCATCCATCCTTCCTTAGATATTTGAACCAAAGGGGGTGAAAATCTTCCGGATACCTTCACCAATCTTCTTTGCCAACATTGAGTTCTTCAGGAACAAGCTCATAGAAGCCGTGCGTATGAAGTTATACTGCCTTCACAAATGCCTCAATATGATTTTGTTTTGAATTAAAGGGTGAGTATAATTTCAAACTGTGTTTCAGGTTGGGTTCAACCCACTGAGGGTTTTACAGAAGAGGAACAAAGCGCTCAAAAAAATCAAGAAACTGTTACAGAAAAGGGATCATGACATCACAGAGGTGAAAACATATTTTACTTAAAGAGTCATACAAAGTATACAATACAAATTACAATTAATGCTGCAGGTGTGCGTTGTGGTTGGACCCTCCTTATATTGTATGTGCCCACACTGAACTCCCACTGTATCCCTTTTCTGTACAAATATTATATTTGTCCTTTAATTTTTTCACATTTTGTCAGATTACAACCATGACTGCAGTTTATTTTATTATGATTTTATGTGACAGACCAAAAGATGGGAAAAGTGTAATACAACCAAAGCATAGCACGCAAGACCCATGGTAACTCTGGAGGAGCTGCAGAGATCCACAGCTCAGCTGGCAGAATCTGCCCTTTATGGAAGAGTGAGAAAAAATACATTGTTGGAAGAAACCCAATAGAAGTCCCTTTTGCAGTTTGCCACAAGCCATGTAGGGAATACAGCAAACAAGTGGGAGAAGGTGATCTGGTCAGATGAGAAAAAAGCTTGACCTTTTTTTAGCCCACATGTTAAACATTCATCCCCTGGCTACAACTTGGTGGTGGTGGGGGAGGGGTCAGCATCATGCTGTAGGGATGCTTTTCTTCTGCAGAAACAGGGAAGCAGATCAGAGTTCATAAGAAGGTGGATATTGGTGAATACAGGCTAATCCCGAAAAAACAAAAACCTGTTTGAGCCTACAAAAGACTTGTGACTGGGACAGAGGAACACCATCCAGCAAGACAACAATTGTAAACACACAGCCAGAGCATATTCAAGTGTTAGAATGGCCCAGTCAAAGTCCAGACCTAAATCTGATTGAGAATCTGTGGCAAAATGATGTTCACAGACACTTTCCAATCTGGCTGAGCCTGAGCTTCACTCAGAAAAGTTTGACCACTGTCTACTCATAGAATTGTGGCAACAACGTGACAATTAATATAATCAAGTAGATTTTAAGAGCCTCAACTTTAAGTAAAAACTATTAATTTAATTAAGTAAATTTAAATAAAACTATTAAATACAAAATAATGAAATCGTTAATTAAAATGCTTTGGATTTACTAATAATGTTACAATGTTGAGTAAATCCAAGTACATTTTTTCGAAAACTGATTCACATTTATTATGCATCTGAAAAAAAGAATTCAGATATACCAAATAAGTGCAAAAAAATAATTGATACTTAGTATTTTTTTAGATTAACTGATTATCTGGATGAAATTGATTTTTATTATCTGAATAATTATATTAATTATCTGAATTATATTGACTAATTTTGTGAGTGAAATTGAAGCTATTTTTCTAAATATCTGTGTAAGAATGATTTGGATTCAATAAATCAAATAAGTTACATCAACTCATAACTTTGAACAATGTCAATACAACACATTTTAACTGCAGTAGTCATTTTTACATAAGTAGATTGCTCAAATCAGCTTTCAATTGGTACCACATGGCTTAAAATCTAATCGTTATTGTCACTTTGTTGCAATAATTTCTCTATGTTGAATCCAATAATATAATTGTTTCCTTGAATTAAAGGTCAGTTAACAAATGTAGAAGAAACGACAAGCATTTATTTGTACAACACTGTTTACATTCACGCTTACCTTTTTCAAAAACATTTTTGTTTTTAAATTCCAAAACTAGCGAGGAATCCTGTAAGAAAAGAATTTCATTTGGTTTGGTTGTTCACCGACCAAAGTGGCGCTCAAATAAATCATTAGTGCAAATTTAAGATTAATCTATTAAAACATGCAACATATATTCCTGCTGTACACAACAGAATCACAACAGCAAGCCCCTAAAAAAGTAAGAAAATTTGGATTTTTCTGAACACACCTGAACATTAACTGCAGCACTGAAACTCAAGTCACAGACATTTGAGATTAAACACCTACAATCTATGAAACATCAAAATAGTTCATCAGATAAAACCGAAGTTTATTTTAAAATTGTCTTTACATAACGGCAGGTACTTTGAGGCCTGCAAACAGAGTAATAAAATACTTCTAGAGGCAAATGAAGGATCTTACTATTTGAGGCAGGCAAATTGCGTAGATTGAATTATACCAGTGCTCACAACCAACAGCTGCACAAAACAGTGATGACAATTCAGCAAAATATTGTCCATCGTATATTAGAAATGCAAGTTGATGAAAAAACAACCAGAAGAATCACAAAAAAACAGGAGGAGTGTCTGGTTTGGCCTATGTGAAAGTGGACTTTGTTGTGTCTCTAGTATCCATATATCCTATCCAGGAAAGTGCTAATAGTCTAATCCTGAAGAACCTCTGTGTTTTCAAAACACAACTCTCACTGTCCAATGTATAACATCACATCATTTCAAATCAGTGTGGATAAAAATTTTTCTGAGCAAGACTTGAAGGCTTAGTTGCAGCACAATATACGGAGTCCTCCAGTGTATTTAGGGGTCCTTTTCTTTAGCCAGTAGCTTGCTCTTGAGGCTGTTCACTTTTGGGGAAAGCTTTGACCAGTCTAGCGCAAGGAAAAGGCCTCAAAAGTGTACCTGAGCTCTTTGGGGTGTGCAAGATTCAATGCATAAGTCAAACCAATGAGCATGGCACAAGCCCTTGGAAAGTTGCCCAGATCAGTCAGGACCTTTGTTCCATCTATCACAATACCGATATCCTTTGAACCCTTTGACAGATCAGTCTGGATGCTGTAGACCTTCATCACTTGTAGAGCAAGGTCTTGTGCCACACTGTCTTCCTCTTCATCCTAAAAAAAGGACATTATGTATTTTAGACTGTAGAGCTAAAGGAGATGATCCAAAAAAATGAATTTTAACTTACATCATACTCTCTAAAGAGCTGATCAGGTGAACATCAGACACCTGATGATAGTTTCTCTGGTAAAGTCAATGCAAGCATTGCTAGGAGCCTAAAATAACAAATGAATATCTCCAAATGGTCATGATGCAGTTTTTAACAATGAGATACTTAGATTTAAGGAAACCACTGTCAATAATGTGCTGCCTTAGTGTTTTACGAAACACTTCCTCTCTTAACTAAGGTTTCAGAGGTCCAACAATTAATCCAAAAAGGTGACTGGTCCCGGAAAAAAAAAGAAAACTTCCATAAAACCAAAACATTTGAAATGTTATGTTTATCACTGAACATTCAATTCAATTGAATTCAATTCAAAAATACTTTATTAATCCCAAAGGGAAATTAAATGTTGTTGTAGCTCATTATGTAGGTTTCTTCAAAGAGCCGTTGTAGATGCTGATGGCTGTGGGCAGGAAGGATCTCCTGTAGAGGTCTGTCTTACAGCAGATCTGAAGAAGCCTCTGACTGAAGACAATCTGTTGTTGTAGGACAGTCTTATGAAGAGGATGCTCAGGGTTCTCCGTAATGTTCTTCATTTTCTATAGAATCCTTCTTTGCACAATGATCTCCAGAGGTTCCAGATGAGTCCCCAGAACGGAGCCAGCCTTCTTTATCAGCTTGTTGAGCTTTTTTAAGTCCCTGGCTCTGATGCTGCTACCCCAGCAGATGATGGCAGAAGAGATCACACTCTCCACAACAGACTTATAGAAGATATGCAGCATCTTGCTGCAAACACCGAAGGACCTAAGCTTCCTCAAGAAGTACAGTCTGCTCTGTCCCATCTTGTAGACGGCTTCACTGTTGCATCTCCACTACAGTCTGTTGTCCAGGTGAACACCAAGGTATTTATACTCCTCCACCACCTCCACCTCTCTTCCCATGATGGAAATAATTTTTGACTTATTCCTGTTTCTCTTAAAATCTACAATAATCTCCTTGGTTTTAGTCACGTTCAATATGAGATGATTGTTTCCACACCATGCCAAAAAGCGCTCCACCACCTTCCTGTACTCAGCTTCTTGTCCATCTCTGATCCACCCCATGACTACAGAATCATCTGAGTATTTCTGCAGATGACAGGAGTCTGTCTTGTACTGGAAGTCTGAGGTGTACAGAGTGAAGAAGAATGGTGAGAGTACAGTCCCCTGTGGTGCTCCTGTGCTGCTGACTGCCTGGTTAGACACACAACCCTTCAGTCTCACAAACTGTGGTCTGTTCGTCAGGTAGTCTTTGATCCAGGAGATTGTTGAGGCCTCCTCCTGAGTCTTCTGGAGTTTCTGACATAGTAAATCAGGTTGAAAGGTGTTAAATGCACTGGAGAAATCAAAGAACATGATCCTCACAGTGCTGCTGGCTTTGTCCAGATGACAGTGGGTTTGTTAAATCAGGTGTATGATGGCATCTTCAACTCCAACTTCACAGCGATAAGTAAACTGAAGGAGCTCCTGATAGTTTATTGTTGGCTTACTCAGGTGGGCCAACAGGAGTCTCTCTAGGACCTTCATGATGTGGGATGTCAGGGCAACAGGTCTATAGTCATTGAGGACTGATGGGTGAGGTTTCTTTGGTACCGGAACAAGACAGGAGGTCCTCCACAATACTGGTACCTTCTTCTGGGCCAGGCTAAGGTTGAAGAGGTGCTGCAGAATCCCACAGAGCTGCTCTGCACAGGCCTTCAAGACTCTAGGGCTGACACCATCTGGACCTGCAGGCTTATTCCAGTCCAGTCTTTCCAGTTGTCTCTTGACCTGACTTCTTGAGACACACAGGTGGAAGGGGGAGGCAAAGGGAGCATCAGCATCTTCTGATTTGGTTGAAGGCAAACATGTAGAAGCAGAAGGGTCCATGGCTGAGGTGGAAGATAAAACATTTGAGGTGTTACTAGACAGCTGTGGGTCAAAGGAGGGTGGGATGTCTGTTTGGCTGTGAGCAGGAGAGAAGGATGCTGAGCTTGTTTCTGAACTGAATCTATTGAAGAATGTGTTCAGTTCACTGTCCAGACCTCCATCAGTCTGATCATCCTTCGGCTTGAAGCCTGTGATCTTCTTCATACCTGACCACACATCTCTGATATTGTTTTGCTGAAGCTTGCTCTCCAGCTTCTTGAACACCTCCGTGCTGTTTCTTATCTTGACTTTAAGTTGCTTCTGTATACTCCTCAATAAATCCCTGTCTCCCTCTCTGAAAGCTCTATTTTCTTGTTAAGCTGGTCCTTCAGGTCACTGGTGATCCAGGGTTTGTTATTGGGGAAGCATCTCACTGTTCTGGTTGGGATCATGTTATCCACACAGACATATATAGTCTGTGACACACTCAGTCATGGCATTGATGTCCTCTCCATGTCGCTGGCACAGTGCGTCCCAGTCTGTAGCCTCAAAGCAACCTCGCAGGGCTTCTTCAGCTTCATGTGACCATTTTCTCACAGTCCTCTTCATTAGAGGTTGCCTCTGAACAAGGGGCTTTAATTTCGAGCAGAGAAAAACTAGATTGTGATCTGATTTGCCTAGAGGAGGTCTTGTTTTAGAGATGTATGAGTCCTTGACATTTGCATAAAACAAATCTAACGTTTTCTTTTCTCTGGTAGAGCAGCAGACAAACTGTTGAAATGTTGGAAGTGTAGCAGAGAGTGAAGCATGGTTAAAATTACCAGATATTGCCAGAAACACATTGGGGTGTTGTATCTGTAGCTTAGCAACAACTGAGCTGATGGAATCACTTGCAGTGTCGGCAACAGCGGAAGGTAGAACGTAAACTGTTGCTAAAATAACACTGGTGAACTCTCTGGGTAAATAATATAGACGAAAACTTTCTGCCAACTGTTCAATATCTGGACTGCAGAGACGACACTTCACAGTAACATGTCCTGGATTACACCATCTGTTGAATTATCATTCAAGATGGCGCCGACGATGGCAGCCTCGGAGCTTCGCTCTCTCCTTGTTTTTGTAGTTTGTGTGTTTATATGTTTTTCGAGCCACAGTACTGTGGTCTCGGGCCACAATTCGATGGTCTCATTCAGTAGAGAGGAACTTCTCAACATCAGAGAGTCCTCTCTTGGGATTTTTTCACCATCTTTCATCCATCCGAGGTTCACTGAGCTTCTGGCAAGCGGAGCGGCGGCGCTCTACGGGATACTGCACCGGAGGCGTCGGAGGGGAAAGCGTGCTGGCGCCCTGGTAAAGCTCCGCAAAAGAGGACTTCGCACACCACTGCCTTCAATACATCTGGCAAATGTCCGCTCTCTAAGCAACAAGATGGACGAGCTGCTTCTTCTCACCGGTAAAAACTCGGACCTCCGCAGATCAGCGGTTCTCTGCTTCACCGAGACATGGCTGAGCGACAACATCCCGGACCGCGCACTGCTGTTGCCGGACTTCCAGCTGTTCAGAGCGGATCGCAGCGCGGAGCTATCAGGAAAGAAGCGAGGAGGCGGAATCTGCTTTTATATAAACGAAGGTTGGTGCAGAGACACAGAAGTGCTGGGGAAAACATGTAGTCCAGATCTGGAGTCATTTTCCATAATCTGTAAACCGTTTTACTCACAGAGAGAGTTTTCCTCGTTTATAATAATCGGCTCATATTTTCCTCCGCATGGCTGCACTTCTGCCGCGGAAAAACATCTTGCTGAGCTGATTACAGACGTGGAGAAAAAACACCCTGACTCTTTCATCATAATACTGGGAGATTTTAACAGCGCAGATCTCTCTAATGAGCTCCCAAAATACAGACAGCATATTAAGTGTCCCACCAGAGACAAAAACACACTGGACCACTGTTACACAGCTTTTAAGGACTCCTATCATGCTGTTACCAGGGCTGCTCTGGGTTTCTCGGATCATTGCCTTATCCACCTCATCCCAACTTACAGACAGAAACTAAGAGCTTCCAAACCCACGGTTCACACTGTTAAGAAGTGGACTGAGGAATCGAAGCAGATGCTACAGGCCTGCTTTGAATGCACAGACTGGACTGTTTTTGAAACCTCAGCCACGGATTTAAACCAACTAACTGATGTGGTGACATCATACATCAGTTTCTGTGAGGACATGTGTGTGCAGACCAAGACCTTCTGCACCTTTGGTAACAACAAGCCATGGTTTACTCCACACCTCAGGAATCTGCGCAGGGACAAGGAAGAAGCTCACAGCAGTGGAGATTGGGCGCGGTACAGGCAGGCCAGGAACAGACTAACAAAGGGAGATCAAAGCAGCCAAGAGAAGCTATAGTGAGAAGCTGAAAACAGCCTTTCTACTGGTGACACTTCGGCTGTATGGACTGGTCTGAGAAACCTGACTGCCTACAGAAGCCCCACCACCCTTCCTGAACAAAGTCCTCGCCTGGCCAACCGTCTGAATGGCTTCTACTGCAGACATGACAAGAAGCCATTCACACCTCAAACCAACTCCTCCACATCCCATTCAGGAAACAGGTTCGACCAGCAAAGCAACCAACCCCCTACCTTCAGATCCTCTGCCTGCACTAAAGATCTCTGAGGATGATGTAAACAGGCTCTTTCAGCGCATGAAAACAAAGAAAGCTGGGGGACCTGATAACGTCTCCCCATCATGCCTGAAAGCCTGTGCAAATCAACTCGCTCCAATCTTCACCCGGATCTTCAACAAGTCACTGGAGAAGTGTGAGGTCCCCTCCTGCTTCAAACGATCCACCATCATCCCAGTGCCCAAGAAACCCACCATCCTAGGATTAAATGACTACAGGCCTGTAGCCCTGACGTCTGTGGTCATGAAATCCTTTGAGCGGCTGGTGTTGAAGCACCTGAAAGACATCACAGGCCCTCTACTGGACGCCCTGCAGTTTGCGTACCGAGCAAACAGGTCGGCAGATGATGCTGTTAACTTGGGTCTACACTTCATCCTGCAACACCTCGACCACCCAGGGACCTACGCCAGGATCCTGTTTGTAGACTTCAGCTCGGCCTTCAACACTATCATACCAGACATCCTCCACCAGAAGCTCACCCAGCTCAACGTCCCAGCCTCCACCTGTCAGTGGATCAACAGCTTCCTGACGGACCGACAGCAGCAGGTGAGACTGGGGAGCATCTTCTCCCGAACCAGATCAATAAGCACTGGTGCCCCCCAGGGGTGTGTTCTATCCCCACTCCTCTTCTCCCTCTACACAAATGACTGCACCTCAGCGGACTCGTCCGTGAAACTCCTGAAGTTTGCAGATGACACCACTGTCATTGGACTGATCCAGGACGGTGATGAGTCTGCATACAGACAGGAGGTGGATCGGCTGGTACACTGGTGTAGTCAGAACTACCTGGAACTAAACCCACTCAAGACTGTGGAGATGGTAGTGGACTTTCGGAAAACACCATCTCCATACACCCCCCTCACCATCCTCAACAACACCGTGTCGGCTGTGGATCACTTCAGGTTCTTAGGAACCACCATCTCTGAGGACCTGAGATGGTCTTCACACATAGACACTGTTCAGAAGAAGGCCCAGCAGAGACTGTACTTCCTGAGGCAACTCAAGAAGTACAACCTTCCACAGAAGCTGCTGGTCATCTTCTACACTGCCATCATTCAGTCTGTCCTGTCTTCATCCATCTCCGTGTGGTTCGGTTCATCCACAAAACAGGACAGGTCCAGACTGCAACGAACAATCAGGACTGCAGAGAGAATCATCAGGGCTGACCTTCCCTCCATCCAAGACTTATACAGGTCTAGGGTCAGGAAAAGAGCTGCTAAAATCTCTGCAGACCCCACACACCCTGCACATAAACTGTTTAGAGTTCTGCCTTCAGGCCGACGCTACAGAGCGCTGTTCACTAAAACCAGCCGCCACAGAGACAGTTTCTTCCCCCAGGCTGTTTCTCTGTTGAACATTCAATAAAATACAAAACAACAGCATACAGATGTTGCAAATGCACCTTTTTATTTATATATGTGTATATTGTACATTGTAAATATGTATATTCTGTAGTGCAAAAACAAAAACCAAAGAGCAAAGTGTACCTGAATCAAATTCCTTGTTTGTATGTACAAACTTGGCAATAAAGCTGATTCTGATTCTGATTCTGTTGTTCACAAGTACTGCCAGTCCACCTCCTTTGTGTTTGCCACTACTCTTTAAATCTCTGTCTGCTCGCATGGTTAGAAAGCCCGGCAGAGAGACGCTGGAGTCGGGGATACGATCCTCCAGCCATGTCTCAGTGAAACACATAATACTGCATTACCGATACTCTGGCTGGGTCCTTTGTAGGGCCTGGAGTTCATCCAATTTGTTTCCCAACAATCTCACATTGCCATCATAATCGATGGAAGAGATGGTTTGAACTTCCTCCTTCTCTCTCTTCTCTGCTCCTGGTCTGCATCCAAGCCGTCTCCTTTTCAACTCATCAGGGACTTGGGGTTGTAGTTGAAGTATTATTTGAGCTTTTGAGATATTAATCAGCTGCTCCCGGTTGTAAGAAACAACCCCGTTGCCATGGCAATGCATCATAACAAATGTCCAAAAGTAGAAAAGTATTAGGAAAAATCCTCCAAGCTGCACAGCATCCGACCGCGGAGAGGACAACCTTCCAACCACAAGAGGAAGAGTTCCCAAAAAAGAATCAATCAGAATCAAAAGTAACAGAGCAGCTCCAACCTGCTCCCACCTTGAGCGGCACAATTCTAGAACTCAAATATCATAGGATAAATAATCATAGGATTGGCTTGTAGGTGAGTTCAGTCACCTTTGGACAAAATAGCTGCTTATTTGTCTCTGTTTATGATAAGGTCTGCTACTGACTGTACCTTTAAATTTTCAGTGATATTTCAGTGAAAAAACAGTATTTTTAACTTTTTCTAAATATGGAGGCTTCACATGAAGGCTAATGTGTTAGAATTGTCAGATGCTTACATTTACACAGAATTTAAAATGGAAAGAGAAGAGTAATGTAAAATGTACATTATAAAGCATGAGCTAATTAGATCAGATTTTTTGATAATGTATGATGAACAACGTCTAATCTGGTGACCATTAAGTATATACTGATTCTAGGATTGTGCTGCAAAAGCTGGCTGCATGCTGGGATTAGCTCTGTTACTTATATTCTTATATATTTTTTACAGAAATAAAATGTCTCTGTTTGTGGATCAGAATTTTTTTTCTGTTTTTCTCCTCTGGTGTTGGATGCTGCGCAGCTGGAGGATTTTTGCTGATGTCTTTATTTTGGGGCATTTGTTATGATGCATAACCATAGCAACCTGTTGGTTTTCACAACCAGGAGCTAAAGATTAACACCTCAATAGCTGAAATAAAATTTCAACTACATCCCCCAATTCCAGATAAGTGGAAAAGAAAGTGCTGGGGATGCAGAGCAAGAGCAATGAGAAAAAAAGAAAAGGATGAAATTCAAGCCACCTCTTCCATCAATCATGGGCAATGGGTAATCTTTGGGAAACAACTTGGAAAAATTCCATGCCGTAGCAAGAATGAAGCCAGAATATCGTGAATGCATTATGTGTTTCAATGAAACACTGAAACATTATGCTGCTTTCATTTCAAAATTCAGGTTGGAACTTCAGGTTAAATGTTGTATTATCGACATGGAGAACTAAATGCATAGCTTTAAGTCATTGGATGAAATAATATTCAAATACAAACCCAGCAAAGAGGAAAACTGAATATCAACTGAACAAGAAATAAAAGTGTACACTTACTTTTGTATATACAGTGAGGTCCTGAATGCCAATAACATTTGTCCTTTGTTCCTCAGGATCTGTAAAGAGATTCAAATGTCTTTTTACTTATGTCAGGTGTGATAAACTGTCCCACAGCCATCACCTACCTGTACTCATATGTATGTGTGTATCTATCTATCTATCTATCTATCTATCTATCTATCTATCTATCTATCTATCTATCTATCTATCTATCTATCTATCTATCTATCTATCTGTCTGTCTGTCTGTCTGTCTGTCTGTCTATCAATCTATATATACATACAGGGGTTAGACAATGAAACTGAAACACCTGTCATTTTAGTGTGGGAGGTTTCATGGCTAAATTGGACCAGCCTGGTAGCCAGTCTTCATTAATTGCACATTGCACCAGTAAGAGCAGAGTGTGAAGGTTCAATTAGCAGGGTAAGAGCACAGTTTTGCTCAAAATATTTAAAATGCACACAACATTATGGGTGACATACCAGAGTTCAAAAGAGGACAAATTGTTGGTGCACGTCTTACTGGCGCATCTGTGACCAAGACAGCAAGTCTTTGTGATGTATCAAGAGCCACGGTATCCAGGGTAATGTCAGCATATCACCAAGAAGGACGAACCACATCCAACAGGATTAACTGTGGACGCAAGAGGAAGCTGTCTGAAAGGGATGTTCGGGTGCTAACCCGGATTGTATCCAAAAAACATAAAACCACGGCTGCCCAAATCACAGCAGAATTAAATGTGCAGCTCAACTCTCCTGTTTCCACCAGAACTGTCCGTCGGGAGCTCCACAGGGTCAATATACACGGCCGGGGGTGCTATAGCCAAACCTTTGGTCACTCATGCCAATGCCAAACGTCGGTTTCAATGGTGCAAGGAGTGCAAATCTTGGGCTGTGGACAATGTGAAAATGTATTGTTCTCTGATGAGTCCCCCTTTTTACTGTTTTTCCCCCCATCCGGAGAGTTACGGTGTGGAGAAGCCCCAAAGAATTTTACCACCCGGGGACTGTTGCATGCCGGGTGAAAAGCAGGGGTGGATCAGTGATGGTTTTTGGCCTGCCATATCATGGCATTCCCCTTGGCCCAATACTTGTGCTAGATGGGGCGCATCACTGCCAAGGGGACTACCGAACCATTCTTGAGGACCATGTGCATCCAATGGTTCAGGACATTGTATCCTGAAAAGGCGGTGCGGTGTATCAGGATGACAATGCACCAATACACACAGCAAGACTGGTGAAAGATTGGTTTGATGAAGATGAAAGTGAAGTTTTCCTCCCCAGTATCACGTAGTGACCTGGCCCAACTATCCTGCAAGAAGAATGGTTTAAAAAATTCCCCTCTGACCACTGTGCAGGACTTTGAAAATTTTCATTCCAAGACGAATTGGCGCTGTTTGGCCGCAAAAGGAGGCCCTACACCAAAATAAAATTTTGTGGTCTAAAACCAGTGTTTCAGTTTCATTGTCCAACCCCTGTATTATAATATTATATATATTATATAAATATATATAAATATATATATATTTTATATATTATATATATAATAATATTTAAAATTTATATATCATTTTGTTTATTTCAAAAAAATTTCACATTTTATACACCATGATACACATTTACATAACCATGTTTGAAAAGGAGGTAGGCAGAGGTAAAAACTTGTTTGACCCTACCCCCTTCCTTTCATCTGTAACTTACTTTACACATTATTCATTATTTACTGATTGTAAACAGAATTTTCTTTGCTATATAAATCCTTACTAAAGTATGCATGACCATACTAATAAATAAATAAAGTTGGATATATTACAATTTCTGTGAAAGTAACTTGACCAGAAAGTTATTATATTTTGATGTTTTTAAATAGCTGATTATTTAATGAGAATAAAAAGATAATAAACATTTTAAACAAAACAAGATCATAAGCAATCAGGAATATGTAAAGGAGAAAATAAACATTATTCACAGTGGAGACAGCAGAATTAACCATCCGGCTGCATTTGTTCAAGGTCACAGCCCTGTACTTCATGGGTTGCTAGGTGACCTTTGGTCACCTAGCAACTCAGAGGAACACCTAGCATGTTCCTAGCATGTTCCTCTGCATGTTCCTCTGAGGCAAAGGGCAGGAACAGCACGGGAAGGCTAAACCATCCAAATTCACAGCCATTCTTTTCTGGTCTTCTTATTTTCAATCGAAGGGTGCAGCAATAAAATTTGGACACAGTCAATTTTATGATCACGTACATGGTGTCACAATATGTTGCTCGACTGGGTTTTATATTCAGCACCACTAGCGGAACAAATCAGAGCCAGGCCGGGGGCGGGGCAAATGACCGGGGCTTTTAATACAGCTAATCATAACATCATTTTACAACATACATAAATCCGCAACAGCGGGGCTTACAAGCTTTGGCAACATGGAAAAAAACTGTCATTTTGAAGTCCATCAAGGACACACCAAGAGAACAACAAAAACATTAGGCTACATGGGAATTAATGATAAAACAAGCAGTTCAGCACCACGGACAGCATCGGATCATTTTGACACCCACTTTATCCATTTCAAATCAGTAGATTTTAGGTTTGGTAAAACTGGCACAGCGGCCCATATGTTCACAAACAAAATTTCAATATGAAGTACTTTAGGCCTACTAACCATGATTTGAAGGGCATACGACGAGCCTTGCACTCCGTGAACTCCTCCCCGATGCTCTGTATGTATCCAGTTTCTTTGCTCTCTCATTCTCTATAGACAGCATGGCAAGTCCACTCAGTCTCTCCTGTCCCACTGTGCTCCTCAAGTGGTTTTTAATTAGTTTTATCTTGGAGAATGAGCGCTAAGAGGTTGCACAGTGACGGGAAGAGTCAAAAATAAAAGGAGGGTGCTGCAAACCTCACTGAATGTAGAAGTTACTGCTGGGTGGTTGACAAGGAGCGTTTTTGCCAGATCCGCAACAGATTTTTGCTTTGTTATCTGGTCCCGAAAGAGGTTCTAAAACAAAGCAGCTGGCCAGGGAAGCTGGGGCCGATGTCCCGACTGTAGTGCTCATTAAGCGCCGGGCAGCTTGTGTAACTCCTCATCTCCTGCTTGCAGCAGCGTGTTGGGATGAATTGCCTCAAACATTTTCACAGTTCTGTTTAAGCTGGTGAATCTTTGGGACAGTTGCTGGATGATAATATCAAGACAGGCATTAAAAACGTGCACCCGAAAGTTGCTCTCTGCATCAGTGAGGCGGCTGTCTTCAGAAAGTTCATCAAAGTGATGCTTAACTTTTCTGGCCCTGGTTGCTTCAAACTGTGTTTGACTTCCCAGTTTTCTGGCTAGAGCAAGAGTGGAAGACTTAGCTTCAGCAAATTGCTCCCTAAACTCTATCAAAACGCTGATGGCGTAGATGCTTTCAGAATATCCGCGTCCTTAGCTTGCAGTAACTGTGAGGCAGCATTTATACACTCAAGAATCTTGGTTTTATGCTGACCAAAAATATGAAAGAAAATTTGCTTATGGTATTCTTGAGCGCAATTGCTTCACTGTGCTCCTCTTTTGGAGGTCAGGGATATATTGACAAGGGCTTTTATAAAGTCTCAATATCTGTGCCTTAACGCAAAAAGCGCATCCTGTAGAGATGACCAGCGAGTGGGACAGAGGCGTTTTATTGTGACAGTTCTGCTCTCTGGCGTCATTAATTAACTGAGGAGCGCCCATCGTTTAATACAGTGTCCAAAAAAGTTATACAGGTTCTCTACAGTGTCATAGAACTGCTTAACTCCAGGGACATTTTTAACAGAGTCGTTGAGAGCAAGGTTGAGGTTATGAGCAGTGCAATGAACATAACCAGCAAGGGGCTCCCTCTCTGTTATTCTTGCCTATAAGCCTGAATACGCACCACTCATATTCGCGGCCCCATCATAGCCCTGTCCGCGGCATTTAGATAGATCTATTCCATTTTTCTCTATAGAGCCCAGGATTTGGTTTTCAAGCTCAGATGCTGATGAGCCCACAGTCGCTTCAAAACCCCCAAACACTTCATTGATCGTACATCTGTTGGAATATCCATGTCATTCTTAACAACAGTTACATAACGGTACACCTGGCTCAGCTGGTCTATCTTTGACACATCTTGCGTTGTGTCCATGATTGGTTTGGGCTTGGTTTATTTCATTAATTATGACATCTTTCACACGTTGAGACAGGACGTAAATAATCTCATCTTGAATCTAGTGACTTAGGAAATGGACCTTTGGGTCTTCATGGGCCCATCTTAAGGATATATCTTTTAATGTTGGCGTGCTGGATGTTTTCAGCAAAATTGGCCCGATCAGTCGGAAAACATTCCAGATGAGAGTTTTCACCTGTAGCGGGAGCAGACCTGCTGCTGCTTCACTTTCAGTGTCCAGCGCGGGTGAGGAGGGGGGCTGCTGCTCAGGCACCAGGTCTGGCTCTAGTCTGGAGCAGCCAGAAACTGTGAGTCCCTGACATCACCGCTATACCGCCGAGAGAGAAAAAATGGGATATAAGCAAGGCGGGCTGGGCTGCTACAGTTTACAGTCACCAACAGTCTACAACTAACTCACACATTGTGAAAAGTGATTGTTAGAATGGCTACCTGTAATTAACCTGGCTCCCTGGCTGTGCTGGCCGTTTTGGCGGGCCTGAATCGCTCCCAACAAAAAAGTCGGCTTCATCTCCAGGAGAGCAAACAAAATATGTGTTCAGTTTTTGTAACTTGGCTTTTCCTTGCTCTCGTTTTTCCTTTTCTTTCGCTTTGGCTGGCTCCACTTTTATGCTTGTATGGAAGTGTATAAATCCACGTAGTTTACAATCTGTTGCCTAGTGACCGATGATGACGTTGGTGGACAGTTGGTGACGAGTTTTACCCAAAATACACTTGGAGAAAATATCGGTGATCCACTTAAAAATTTGCGTGTCATAAAGTTAAATGTAAGACTGAAAATAAAGCCAGTCATGCATAACAACGTTTTATTCAATATTTTACACCTACTACATCGCTAAAGTCCGTCGGTTTTGTAAAGCTTTTAGAAACCATCACTCAGTGCTGACTGTGGCACCCTTTAAAACCCCCACATAGACTTGAGCGTTTTAAAGTCTGTTATTCCTTTGGGCATATAAAGTGTGCTCATCTGGATACAACCAGGAAAAGGCCCTCCTTCTCCAACGGTCGTTGGTAGTGATAGGTCTGGTTGCTTGAAAGTTTATCCTCCCTCCCATCCGGGCCTCCGTAGGCCACGGTGGGGGGTGCCGTCCCCTGTGCAGCACCTATACCGAGGTGCTCGGAGCAGGCAGCCGCAAAGACGTGCAACGTCACCCAAAATCTTCGCCCCGCTGACGATTCACCGGGTAGGTGTGCGGTGGGTGTCATAAAGTAAAGGAGTAAAAATGGCACAAGACGCTCATCAAACTTGCTACCATCTATTCCCCTTCTTCCCCCCACTGGCAGAAAGTGTGGGAAATGTAGGAAATCGGTACGCCAGACAAGGAAATGTCACCCGCGGACAGCACAGAGTCCGCGCTGTGCACAGTACGCCTTTATATGCGAGAGCCAACCTGTTAACCTTATCTCACATCAATGGCGTCAGTGTAATGTTCTGGCACCACGACTTACAAGCAAAAGTCTAAAAACACGATAACACATAGTAAATGGAGGTTGAAAACGTGTTTGCTGTGTCGTAGTGCTCAGTTGTTAGCTAGCTTGTTAAATTTGGAGAGGGGGTGGTGACTCTGAATTATGATAAACTGGATTAAATACTTAGAACTGACGCTAAACTTTTTAAATAAAGCAAAATAATGTCCAACTGCTGAGTAACAGATATATGAAGTGTTATTATTTAAGCCTCTTACCTTGAATGAATGGCAGCCAAATTCAGCTTCGCAGTCAACTGGCAGTAGCAGACTTCGACGTTTGTGAGGCGCAATTTCTGGGGCGGAGGTGCGCAGCGATTAAATCCAAAGAGTTTCTATTGGTTAGAATTTACAGATTTTTTTGATACTGTTGACCTTACTCATAAAATACAATTAAATTCTACTCAGTAAATTTCAGCTGCTACTATTTATATAAAAATAAGTAAAATGCAATTGATAAATAACTAAAATTTTAGTAAATTAACATAATATACAAAACTACACAAAGTCATTTTTTATGAATAGATAGCAAAGAATTAGCAAATATTACTGTGTCTAGATGTGCAAATCTAATAGAGAAGCCGTTAGTGAAAAATTTTAAAAACATGCATGATTTTCCTTCCACTTCAAAATTATGTGATAATTTGTGTTGATCAATTACACGAAATCCCAAAAAAATGCATTGCAGTCTGTGATAACATGACAAAATGTGGCACTGTAAAAGTTGTGTCTTTAGTGAATAATACTTTAATTGTGAAAAAATGTCATGCCAAAATGTTTGAATTCTCTATTTGTCTTTAATTTTTACTTTGCATAAAAGAAAGGCTTAGAAAATTTGTTCTGGACTGCAACTGATGACACAGAGGAGCTGGACCTGCCAACAGATCTGAAGGACCTTCCATTTCAGATGAACTGGAACGCTGAGCTTCCTTCGGAGATCAGTGTTCCTAGAGTGAACCTCCACAGTCTGATCCTGGACTTCTCTGCTGTTCCCTTCTTGGACATTTCTGCGATGAAAGGACTCAAAATGGTAAAACAGCAAATCAAACTGCAGTAGCATAAATCCACACTAGGAGGTTGATTTATAAGAAAAGTGTTGGATTCATATCCTTCAATTAATGCACCAAAGTATCAGAATTTATACGCAGGAATGTTCCACTGTAGCGGTCCTCATTGCAGTAGACCTGAAGGAGCATGAGAGTCCAAATCCAAAAGCTGACCCATTTTTGTCTTCTTGGACCTGATCATAGTTTTTTTTTAGCTCCTGTTTCTCTATCTGCTTTTTGAGAACTGATTATCAGGGATCTAAATGGGGTCTGATGAGCTTCTGGACCACAGGTTCTGACTTTTAAGCCACTTTGTTATCACTTGTAGCTCTGGCTCCACAATGCCGGAAAATTCAAACATGATGATTTCCTGTTGGCATGATACAGGGCTCATGGTACTGGTAACTTTTCCTCCTCTGGAAGAATGATTTTCCAGATGTCCCAAACAATCGGAAGGATTTACCAGAGATAAATAATGCCCTGTACTTCCTGCGGAAGTACTGATAGTCTCTCCTTGATGTTTTCTTGGGCAGAAGTCGCCTTTTGCTACAGTTCTTGTTGCCAGGCCGTTATCTAAAGCTCTTTGCCGCCCTTTACCCATCACACACCTGCTTCCAGTGTTGAGCTCTGCACTGGTGGCAACCCGATTCTATGGTACAATACCAAGTGGGAGATTTTTCTGATGCTTGCTGGACATTTTTGGGCTCATGTGGAAGTTTTTTATAACGCAGAAAATTGTTCTTTTATCTCCAATATTCTATCCAGCCATCAAAGTTTTTGACACATTGGCACTGCAATATAGTCTACTTTGCTTCTCTCTACAGGCATTTAAGGAGTTTATCCGAGTTGATGTGGAAGTTTACATAGTTTCATGTGACGGTGAGTTTAATTCACAGTCCCTTTGAAGATTTTTCTCATTGTGTCCTCATTATCAAAGGACGTATATTATCATAACGAGTACTTTTGTCTTGGTCACCCAGAAACCACAACCCTGTGGAGGAATTTACAAGCACCTCACCACAGCGGTGAATTAAAGCTTGTGACAAAAACTAATTCATTACACAAGAATAGTGAAGATGGACAAAATTTTTGCTCCAGTTCTGACCAGCATTGTTACTCTGATGTTCATGCCTTAGCATGAGTCACCAGAATACTTTATATTAACAACTTATGTAATGGTTGTGCAAGTCTAACTTTTCCTGCACCACTCTAGCATATTTCTCTGCTACTCTAGACTTTCTCATACAATACCATAGCTTCTCTCTTGGTACCGTCATTCGATTTCTCTAGATCTACAAAGACACAATGCAGCTCTCTGACCTTCTCTGTATTGCTCTATCAACATACTCAAAGCAACTATTGCATCTATAGTACTTTTTCTTGGCATGAACTTCATACTATGAAATCTGTCTTTTAGTCATGATTAAGTAAATTATTGTAACTGCTGAAAGACTATTCCAAGTCTGTATAGTAATTTAAATTTCATATGCCAATCTGTTGTTAGTTTTCTGACATGTTGTTTGAACCTAAAAAAGTGTTAAGTGTAGGTACTGCACATGTGGAGGATGGAAGGGAAGCTAAAATACTGATCAGACAGCAGCTACAGTCAAACACTCTTCTACAGTTGGTTTAGACACAGAGAAAGATTTTGTTGCCCGTGAAGCTAATTAAAATAAAATGGCTATGCATGCAGAGGGACCATGTGGAGAGAGTGAATATTAAGTGATGGAGTGAAGCTTTTACAGGAAGCTTTTAAGTCTTGAAACTGAAATTCGTTTTTAAGTCAAGAAAGACTGAAGTCCTACTGGTTCTTGAGTTAAGACTGGTGAGACAAACAGTGTAGCCACAGTGTAGCCACAGCTGCACTGGGGCAGGCTGACAGAGGCTGCCATACATAGGCACCACCAAGCCCTACGACCACCATCAGTAGGCAAGGTGGGTGAAGTGTCTTGCCCAAGGACACAACGACTGAGAGGCATGGCGGGGGCTCCAATCGGCAACCTACCAGTTACAAGACGAACCCCTGCCACCATCGCCACTGTCACAAAGTTATGTATATATCTATATATATTTATAGATACATAAATACTTTTTTCTACCAACCCAGTTTGGAGATAAAACATAACCAAACTAGCCTTTTTTGACCTAACTTCATGCTCACAAACTAGAGCTGTGGTCTGACTGTTTACTCCCTTCTTTAGCTGGTTGTAAAGCATATAAATCATAGCTGTGCCGTGAAATATGTTGTGTCATTTTCCCTCAACCTGGGTGTTTTTTTTTCCCTTTAACCCCTTAATGTTTTAATTTCTTAATAGTTGTATTTGAAAATAATATTTATTTGTGGTTTTGCTGTCAAACAGATGCTAAATTAAGACTGCTAAAACTCCAACTGCAGATTGATGCAAAACACTCCAATACCACCCTTTGTATGTGTGGAATATACATCAACCAACCTAGAAGGGCCTGATCCAAGATTTCAATTGTTCTGAAATCCTGGAGCAAAAACATTTTCCGACAGGGAGCTATGTTTGTTGGTTGAGGAATTCTGTCCTCTTCTCCTGTTTAGTTCCACTGAGCTCATCCATGTTTCCTGCATGGATTATCTTTGCAGCTTAACCTCTCACTTCTTCCATTACCTGTGTCATATCTGTCACCAAGGGTGCTACAGATCAGTTCAAAGTATTCCTGCTAAAAAGGTATTTTAGTCAAGAAAAGTCTTTGTCCTATTTACACCAACAGTACATAAGCATTGTGAGTCCAGATAACATGTTACCTTCCATATATGGCAATTGCTTTTTTTAGGAGACATATCTGAAAAGGCTTATTTGTTGTCAAAAAGCACCTTTGCCATTACATATCTGGTTTTAAAAACAATGACAAGGCTGACTAGTTTAAAAAAATCATCCAAAATACTGCAACCATAACCTGTAGTTACTGTTTACTTGTTTCAACAGCCGTCATTCTGGAGAAACTACACAGCTGCATGTTCTTTGATGATGAGATTCAGACATCCATGTTCTTCCCATCCCTGCATGATGCCATGCTGCATGTGCTTGAAAAACATAAGAACCACAGAACTGGCGATGTGGTAAGAAATACATGTGATTTGGTGAGATATTACTACATGATTTACTGAAGTGCATGTTTTATTTTAAAATCATTCTCCGCCTTCTTAGAAAAAAAAAACTAGTTTGGTTATACACCCAGAAGCAATTATTTGGACAACTATGGAACACATGCAAACAATGGTAAACAGTCAGAGAAATTGGGGTGGTATCAGGGGTCAAGCAATATGTTGCAGGAAGTTGCCAAAGCATCCAATAGGCAGGATGGTGAGTAAAGGTCACCAGACAGAATGTTGCATTGACTCATCAAGTAACTTTATTAGGAGTTGATGAAGACATGGCGTGCTATAAAACAGGCTAACAACCTGACCTCCTGCAAACCATTAATGCAACCCATATCAAACTCTCTAATGCATCTATGAGGTATCTTTTCTATCAGTTGACCTACATGCAATGTTTTCACTGCCTGTAACACTCTTGCTCTGCCATTGATTCCCCCTGGTGCCTGCCAGCATATGTCCAAACAGGACCATTCTTTCTCGGTGCTTAGCTTGATGGTTAACTAAAAGGTCATTTGAAATGGTAGTAGTACTAACCGTAAAACTACCACAATCAGATTAAATGTGCACAGTTGCTCATAGTTCAACCATAAACTTTAATGTTCAATCCACTGTCTCTACAGAAGAAAAACATTCCCTCAGCACAATGCTGCTACCAGCATGTTGGAAATGGTGTGTTTGAAGTGATTACATTCGTGTTTTATCTGACCACAGCACCGTCTTCGACATGTTTGTGTCCACTGCATATCTCCCAGCCAACGGTTTTCTTTCAACAGCGACTTTCTTCGTGCCACTGCTCTTTCGTAAAAGACAGATTTGTTAAGTGCACAACAAAAAGTTTTCCTGTTGACTTTTTGTCCCACCTGATCTGAGGTTCTCTGAAGCTCAAGAGTAAAAATTGTCCTGTTGGTTTCTTCTCTGATTAATGCTCTCCTTGCCCAGCCTGTCCGTTAGGGTGGACGGCCATGTCTTAGTAGGTTTGCAGTTGTGCCACACTCTGATAGACTGAACAGTGCGCTGTGGTGCTCATTGCATATTATTTTAAAGCCTCACCCTGATTTAAACGTCTCCACAAATGTATCCCTGACCTTTATGCTGTACCTCAGTCTTCATGATATACCAAACAACTGTATTTATTGAGAGATTAAAATACATACAAGTGGACTCCATTTACTAATTAGGCGACTTCTAAATTGGGTGCACTGGATTTTATTTAGGTGTATCAGAATAAAGGAGGCAGAATACTAATGTAGGAAACCCTTGAGATTTCCATTTAAAAAAAGGTTGGAAACCATGCATACTTTTCCTTCAACCTCACAATGATGCACTGCATTGTCTATCACCAAAAACCCCAAATAAAATACATTGACGTTTGTGGTTGTACTGTGACAAAATGAGAAAAAGTTAAAGCAGGATGGATATCCTTGCAAGTACCCGTACATAACATTACTTCGTTGTTTTGTTTCCTGTTTTCTTTGCAGTTGAAAGACACCAAACTGTAAAGGCGTGACTGCTGCGACCAGGAAAATCAACTCAATGAAATATTACACTGGAATAGTTCAAGCTCCATTTTAATTATGTTCACTCACTGTGTACCACTGTGCATTGGTTTTTGCTTTACTGTTTGTTGTAGATGCAGTTTAAATCCTTTTTTCTTTAATATCCTCCCATTACAGACAATTTGATTTCATCTAACAAGCACTGTTATGCTGTTGAGAACGATTTCAGTTTTTCTAATTCACCGCAATAAGTGTCACATGATACATGGAAATACATTAGTCACTCTGTTGTAATGGGTTTGTAAATATTAAACCAAGGAATCCAATATAGGAACTGTGGAGGAGAGAAAAAGCTTTATCAACCTAATAAACCTAATAAAATGAGTCAAGCAAGTATAATGGAATAAATAAAAGTAAAATATCTCCATTGAGGGGTGTCCTGTGACTTATTAGTGCCGATCCCAAGCCCGGATTAATGCATAGGGTTGTGTTAGGAATGGTGTAAAACTTTTGCCACATCTACCATGCGCATCGGGAACATGATCTCAACATGGGCTCGGTCTGGCCCGTGTTGACGACCACCACTGGTGCTGGTGACCAACAGGGTACCAGCGGAAATTTGGCTACTGTTGGTCAGCAAAGATGAGGAAAAAGACGTGTCCGTAGGTAGAGAGAAACGAGGAAAGGTAAGAACTTCATACTATGAAGTTCATGCCAAGTACTACAGATGCAATATTTGCTTTGAGGATGTTGCCAAGACAGGAGCTGTGCTGTTGTATGAGGAAGTCTAGAGTAGTAAATAAATATGTTGGAGTGACGCAGGGCAGGTATGAGGTCTGTTGTAGGTGTGACAGAGGAGTTCAAGGTGAGTGTAGAACTGCATCAAAAATCTGCTCTGAGCCCCTTCTTGTTTGCTTTGCTGACAGGTTGACAGATGAGCATCAGCGGGGAATGAAAGGTGTACAAAACAGTGATGAGACCAGCAATGTTCTATGGTTTACAGACAGTGGAACTGAGGAAGAGACAGGAGGCAGAGATGAAGTTGTTGAGGTTCTCTTAGGGAGTGACGATGGCGGACAGGATCAGGAATGACATCAGAGAAACGGCTCATGTTTGATGTGTTGGAGATACAGCCAGAGAGACCAGATGGTTTGGACATGTAAAGAGGAGGGATATTGAGTACATGGGTAGAAGGATGCTGAGGCTGAAACTGCCAGCCAGAGGAAGACCTAAGAAAAGATTTATGGATGTAGTGAAAGAAAAAATGATGGTATTGGGTGTAAGAAAAGATGTAGAAGACAGGGTTAGATGAGAGATGACTCACTGTGGCGACCCCTGAAAGGGAAAAACCAAAAGAAAAAGTAGTAAAACAAGAGAAAGTGTTCAGTTGGCTTTCTCCATCACACTACACAAATACTCTATTTTATAATCAATTTAATTACAAACTGAACAAGTATGGACAGATTCTATCTGAAATGTTGCACTGGTTCAGAACCAGGCGATGGTCTGTCAGAATTACAATCAAACAAACAGGAGAAATCATCCACCATTAAAAATTTACTGTCAATTGTTTTAACATCTTTAAATGTATGTAACATCAGTTGACATATATACAGATATTTACCACAGGCCATTAAAAAAGAAGAAATTCCTGCTTTTCTCAAGGTCTTTAATATGTTCAGTGGAAGGTTTTACCCAAATGTGCACATTTGGGACAGGTTCAACAAAATCAAAGTCCTACATTACTTAGACAAGCTGTATGAAAATGAAATGACACTGACTGTTATCCATACAAGCAGTTGGCAGCTTACTGATAGTATGGCCTATAGCGGCCCTGATCCGGGTGGTGTGGCCCTGGCATTTGACCCTGGGGAGGGGGACCCTGCATCCGTGGAGGTGGTGGTCCTCTCGGAGCAGGCCACATCCCAGGGCTAAGCCCTCCTGGCTGGCTGAAAGGGGGACTAAGGGTGCCCTGGTCCTCAGGGAACTGCTGCATGGAGGTGGGGTTATAGTGATGTGGTGGGGGGCCATTAACAGGAGGTCCACTGTGTTGTGGTGGAGGTCCAGGGGGTGGGTGGTTAATATAAGGGGGTATCTGACCCATGATGTGCCCTGGTGGGGGGGTGATGGGTGGCGGCGCTCCTGACATTGGGGGAGGAGGGGCCTGGCTGTACACCATGTGTGGGGTTCCAGAGGCCTGAGAGGGATGCTGCATTGGGTGACTAATAGGAGGAGGAGGGGGAGGAGGCGGTCCAAAGTTATGTTGTGGTGGCGCCATCATGTGATGAGAGTGAGACACTACAGGAGGCTGGCCAGGATAGTCCCCAGGATGGTGGTGAGGGGGCTGACCAGGGCCTGGACCAGCAGAGAGGGGCTCCCGAGAGGAGGAGTCATCATGGATAGGCACAGTGATGAGATTGCTGTGTTTTCGTGTCGTTACTGTGGAGATGCGGAATGTCTCAGGCCCCAAAGCAGAAGGTGGAGGTGGGCCTTCATGAGGGTTTGGTGGTGGTGGCTGGCTGTACGGGTCGTGGCTGCTGTGCTGCAGCGGGCTGGGGAGGTGAACGTGACTTTTCGGAATGTGAGGTGGAGGCACACGGAACCTCTCGGGGACATCGGGCACTGGGGGCAGGTGTAGAGGTTCCTGGCGGGAGGCGGAGGACTTGGCTGCTCTCATGTGGCGGTGGTTGACATGGGCCTGGAGGTCACGCTGGGACAGGTAGGTGCGCTTACATCCCGGCACAACGCTGCACATGTAGAGGGAGCCTCGCTGGCACTGCTCGATGCGCTGGACTGGATCCGTGCAGCTATAAAGATTTAGCCTGAAAACAGAGAGAGAAGCTGAGCAATTCAAAGGATTTGATAAACCCAAACAAAAAGAAAATTGGAAAATGAGTCCAAAACATAAATTAAAACCGTTAAAAACCAAACATTAATAACTTTAAAACGGCTCACCCTGGGCACATCTTCTCTCCCTTCTTCTCATGCAGCAAAGCACAGTCATAGCAGAAGACATGTTTGCAGGGGATCTGAGATGTTAAAGGAACAGTATTAGAGAGTAGAATCCCAACAAATATAGCTGCATCTCAATTAATTACAACATCAGTTAAAAGTTAATTCATTCGAATGATTCAATTCAAAAAATGAAACTCTTTATTTCTATTATTAACCCTGAGGTGGTCTATTCAAAGTGTTTATTTCACTTAAAATCAGCGTGCAGACTTTTCAGACATTTCTGTATTAAAAATGAGAATATTCTAAGTGCAAATATTACAAAAGAGAAAAAGTCAAATGTAAAAACAAAGTTAATGTAGAGACATGTAATGAATATGGTTCTTTCAAACTTACTGAAATAGATTTTTAATCACATTCTAATTTATTGGGATGAATATTTACGCAACTACATACCATCCGTCCATACAGCTGAATGGGGAGACCACATTTGTCACAGAAGTGAATGGGAACTTCATCCCTTTCACCGATCAAATTTAACTGTTGGGAAAGTGACAAAAAAGTGACAATATGCTTGAATCCACTTAGTATTAAGCAAACAACTGTATCAACACTTTAACTAGTCCACAGGAAACCTACCTTGTAATCCCAAAATAGTGGCTGGGGAAATCTCCTCTGACTCCCAAATACGTCTCCAGCTTTGGTGCCACAATCAAACCTCTCCTCTTGCTTGAAGCTAAATTTATCTAGAAGATATCAGAAGAAGAGTCTTTTTGATGCAGGGCTGAAAGACTGGGAAAGCTTTAGAGAACAGCCCTGGAGCGAAAATCCAAAATGACAAATATGCAAATATTCATATGGAGTTGTATAACATTCAAAAGCAAAGACACATTCATTAGTATGAACCTGAACTGCAATTTTTCCTTCTGAAATGAAAAGTTAATGATGTAATCCTGTACAGAGAATACAAAAAAGGGTAAATCAAAGTCCTGAAACTAAAAGTCTGGGTGTTCGTTGATCTGAGACCGACAAACTACTTCTCTGAGATGGGCATTAAATGGTGCTCAGGATTTGGTTGCATGAGCCCCCCCGACATTCCTCGCATTCTGCCCCTAACCATAGCCATTTGGACCTTAAATATGAAGCTGAGCAGGAGAACCCCTGCTGTAGCAACTCGCCATGCTGGGAGACCATTTAGCTAACCAGATCAAACTATATTCTCTGCAAAGCTTTTGTTATATATATAAGCTTTTTATGATAAAATCATTCTTCATGAATTATCCTAACAATGCTGACCAGCATTTATAAACAAGCTATAAACAGGAGTTACACACACAGGTTTAAGTTGGATTTCTAAACATCAGCCGTAAAAACACAAGAACCAGTGATGTTTATATACGGAGTCGCAAATTCAGAAGGCACATTTGCTATATGCAGCGCAACCACACAGACAACAGCTGGTGCTGTTTAACCAAGCTCTAATTTCTGACACATTAAATGCAACTTTTATAGCTTTTAGAACCAGAAATTGTGAAAGTAAGATCAGTTTAAAATGTGCATCTATCAAAAATGTTCCTAGGAAGGGAGGGAAGGAGGTAGAAAGCAAGGAAGGAAGGACGAGCATTAGAAACTGGGAACAGGGAACAAAAGCTCTAAAAATAAAGAGTTTTCCATGATCTTATTTTCTTTTACCATACTACTTCCAGCACGGAAAATACTGAATTTAAATTCCACACTTTTTTAGACTTATCCAGGCATGTGGTTCACCAATGGAACACAAGTATGAGCAACAAAACTTTAGCATAGCTTCCATGAAACTATGGTTACATTTCTCTACACTTGTTGCTTATAGGCATGTCCAACTGAGCAGCATCCCTACCATCCTCTCCAGAGTTACTTTTACAGGGCCTGCCGCCGGGTCTCTGGATGCGCGGCGGAGGTTTGCTCCTTAAGGGCGGCTTCGACAGCAGCTTAATGGGAATTTGCCTGCGAACATCCAGGTCACTCAAACTCCCTGATCCATCGCCTCCTAGAAGATCATTTTCTGTTGATGATAAAGGTCACACATGAAGGTCAAGAAAGTTAATTTGGTCCTAAAAGTAATCACAGTGTAAAGGTGGTGCAACATCAACACAGATGTGACAGAAGAAGAATTTCTCTGATAAAACATAAATTCATAGAACATTTAATATATGGGCTGCACAGTTGGTAGCACTGTTGCCTTGCAGCAAGAAGGTCCTGGGTTCAATTCCCGGCCGGGGGTATTTCTGCATGGAGTTTGCATGTTCTCCCCGTGCATGCGTGGGTCCTCACCGGGTACTCCGGCTTCCTCCCACAGTCCAAAGACATGCCTGTTAGGTTAATTGGTCACTCTAAATTGCCCTTAGGTGTATGAATGAGTGTGTGCATGGTTGTTTGTGTGCTGCCCTGCGATGGACTGGCGACCTGTTCAGGGTGTACCCCGCCTCTCGCCCATAGACTGCTGGAGATAGGCACCAGCTCCCCCGCGACCCACTATGGAATAAGCGGTAGAAAATGACTGACTGACATTTAATATATGGTATTACAAATGAAATTCTGGGTATATGAAGATTTTTTGTTATATATGTCAACAGCAGATAAAAACAAGGATTTCTTCTAGATTAGAGGTCTATATGTCCTGCATAAAACATAATCGTAAATCTGAGCTAAACTCTCAACCACGTAATTAAACCAAGGCTGTTTTATTTTTAATGACACTGCAGAAAATAAAGAACTTCCGATATGGTGAATTACTGTGTTTTCAGATGTGCAAAGACAAAATAAAAAGAAAAAAAAGTTAGTGACCTATAATCTGTTATTTAAAATAGCAAGGCAGATATGCTGTAATTGTTTTTATTTATGCAGGTTCCTCTGTCCTAGCGCAGGGCAATAAATACATAAATAAAGGGCAATCCTGGGAGAAAACCTGTTAGAGGCAGCAGACTGGAGTGGAGAAAAAAAAAATGACTAATTTGTCAAAAATGTTGAAAAACCTGCATTTTCTTTGCTTCCACTTCACAATATGTGCTACTTTGTTGTATTCACAAAGCAGTGTGAATATAACAAAAGATTTATGTATATAAATACTAAAAGAAATGTGATATAAGTGGCAAAATATTACTAATATAAGTGCATATATAACAACAAATAACAATAATGGTGTAAGTATATTAAGATCACAATGATGTTCTAAATTTGTATCTAAATACAAAAAGCCAGTGAGTAAAATTGCAATATATTAGCAATTTTCACGGAGACAATAATAATGGTTTAAATGTAATAAGTTAAAATAAAAATACAATCACACGTAAATGCCAGTATACAACTTGGTATAAATTGTAATGTAATAATAGTCTTCATGAACAAAATGGTAACAGCAGTGGTGTACATTTAATACTACTACTACTAGTAATAATATCGTCTACGTTTTTTACAGTTAACTCATACGTTTGGTAGCAGTGTGTTTTATCTATCTTAATTATGTCAAAAATAACTTTTTAAAAGCACTTTATCTTTGTGGCGTTTTTAAATCAGGCTTTAAGGTAACTACCTAACTCCTATCGCATAGACTACCAACTGATCTCGGGCACACATAAGATTTAAATTTAGTGTAAGAATGTAACCAGAGCAACTCGAAATCTTTTTACTGTGACCTATGCAGGAAAGACGAGAATGACTCTTAAAACTCCACAAAAATGCAAGAGACAAGTGGACAGAGCGCGAACGGTTAGCCGCATCCGCTAACATTGGTCGGGTAGCATTAGCGGCCTAACTATCGAAACCAATTTAGCTCCAACTATCGTGTGAACATAAATCACGAATGTTCGAGGTAGTAATTGCACAATGGACCGTCTAATATATCAGAAAGCTATTCAGACTGGAAACACTTAACGCCTAAAGTGTGTCAGTATAATGATGCAGTTTTACACAACTCTGTCGCTAATAGTTTTTAGCTTCCTGTAACCATGCAAGCCTTAACACTAAAAGGTAACGAGACTTCTTAGCCAAGGCATTTCCTAAAATGACAGTTCCTGTTAAACGCGATAGCACTAAATGAAACGTAAACAGCACTATGGAGACAAAAAAAAAAAAAAACAAGCTTTGCTAACAGCGGCTCGGCTTAGCATTTTGCTTACCGCCTTGGTCCATGATCCTTCGAGAGAACACAATGCATTATGGGATACGAACGACCGGATAGGATATCCAACGAAAGGCAAAAGATGAATTGAAGGATTTTTTAAATGCAACATATACAACACTATGTGGTAAATAACTGCAGGTGCAAGCAAATGTGATTTAAACAAACGAAGAACAGTCTACTAAACACACAGACTGTGACAAAAGCAAAAAAAAAGGTAGGCCAGAATAAATAAATAAATAAATAAATACAGGAAATCAAATATTTTATAGACATCCATAATGAAGCTGCAGTTTACTTGACATGACCATTAGTGATATGTACGCCGAAATATTTAGACGAAGTGATGGGAGTACCCTATGCTGCCACAGGGTGGCAGTCATGTATAGCCAGCCAACCAGGCCTCTACAGCTTTAATTAGGCCCGAGCAGCTAAGCGCTGCGAAGACCTATTGTAATCATAGTGTTTATTATTATTTTTCTCCGCCAAAAAGAAGGGCCATTTTGGAGGCCTAAACATATACGAAAGCTCACCGAATTTTGCACACGCAACTGGCCTGGTGAAAAATTACGTATTTTAAGGGTTTCGCCAAAGTCGCAATAAAAATGGCCGTTTATAGCCTCCGTATTTGATCGAACTCCTACAGATTTTGATCAGTCGGCTTGAAATTTGGTCAGTTTGCTCAGAAGGGATGGGGGATCTAAATTTATCAAAATTGAGTTTTTGAGCATGCTGAAGGGGCGGAGCCAGCTCACCAAAAATATATATATTTATATTATATATATAAATTTATAATATTTTTATAGCTCTTACAAGGAAAGTCACAGAGACACGAAACCTTCTGATCCACATCTGTCATGTTTTACTGTGAAAGGTCCATATTTCCCCCCCTTCACCTAATCAACACGAAACTGTCTCCAGAGACAGACAACAACATGGTCTAAGTTAGTTTGGAACACGGGGACTTTACGCGGGAGGGTGTGGCCGTGGCGGTGTGGCGAAGTGAGACATCACGCCATGGCCTTACGTTTGCCTCTGATTTCCACATTTTTTAGCCGATCACTACCAAACTCAATATGATTGATATTGGTCCAGCACCCTAAAGATATCCAGTGAAATAATTGGTAGGCGTGGCCTAATTGCTCCACAGCGCCCTCTAGAAGCACTAAAACAACCAGCCCCAAGACATGTTTTGTCCGAGGCTTATGACATTCGGTACGCATATGTAACTTCTTGGGACCTACAAAAAAGTCTCTTGGACCGATTGTCCAAACCCCACAGGAAGTCGGCCATTTTGGATCAAAGACGCCATTTTGTCTTGTTTGCACACATCGAATCTGAGCGAACTCCTCCTACAGCGTTCAACTTACAGACCTCAAAATCAATCAGTGTAGTCTGAAGGCATTGGGGATTAAAAGTTATCAAAAGCTTTTTCCTACAGGAAACTATGTGGGCGTGGCCAAGCTTCAAAATCTGACGTCTCGCCATAAAACACGAAACTGTTATATTTCCTACAAGGAAAGTCACAGAGACACAAAACTTTCTGGGATTGATCCATATGCGGCCCTGAACAATATTCAACGGTCAAATGCTGACATCATCAAAGCCCCGCCCCCTGAGAACAGGAAGTGTCATGTTTCACTTAGTATGGCCCATATTTGATCCCCTTCACGTAATCAAGATGAAACTGTCCCAAGTGACAGATAACATGATGGTCTAAGTTGGTTACCAGTACTGACAGGTTTGGCGAGAGGGTGTGGCCGTGGTGACGTGGCGAATTCTGATGTCACGCCATGGCCATACGTTTGACTCTAAATTGCACATGGATGGTCCGATTTACTCCAAAGTGAATATGGTTGATCTTTGTCAGTCCCTAAACAGCTCTATTAGATTATATTGGAATTTGGTTTAACGGCGCCCCCTAGGACATGTCAAGTGCTCTATCTCCCTCATACATCATCTGATCCACTTGAAATGTAGTTTACACCATGATCTTGGATCAATGCTGAACATGTTGACACAGTCAATTGATGACATCACTTTAGCCCTGCCCACTAAGAAACAAGTGAGTATAGCGTCCATTAGGAAGGTCAGATTTACTCCAAACTGAAAATGGTTGATCTTTGTCAGCCCCTAAACAGCTCTATTGGATTACATTAAAATTTCGACCAACAGCGCCCCCTACCACACTTCAAGTGCTCTATCTCCCTCATACATCTTTGGATCCACCTCAAATTTACTATGCATCATTGTGGATCAATGCTGAACATGTTCGCGCAGTCAATTGATGACATCACTTTAGCCCCGCCCACTTACAAACAAGTGAGTGCAGCTTTCATCAGAAAGGTCACATTTCGGCCAAATTGTGAATGCTTCTTGTCAGACCAGAACTCTGCATGACCGAAGATCATATGACATGTTGCTCACAGTCCCCCTTAGTGGCGACGTTTGGAATTGAACGGCGGCCTCATCGGTGGCGTGTAGGCGGCGATGCCAGGCTCTCGCGGTCGCTGCACAGGCAGAGTTGCGCTGAGCTGCGAGGGTCTTCTATGCTGCTTGCAGCTTTAATTTGAACTTAGATCCATTGGCAAACAAACAATGAGGGTGCAGCCGGTGCAATATTTCTAATAAACGATGTAGCGTCACCTGTTTGTTGGCCAGTGATTGTATGGATGTCAGAAAAAATTCAGGATCACTATTTATACTTGTAATAGGAACTCATAGGGAAATCATGGAGATGTGCATGAGAACTGTTAAACCCAGTCTCATTGTATGTGGAAGGGCGACATTTTTCAGTCTTGTTTAGAGATTGAAGCAATATTTTTTACCTCATGGCTTAAAATTTAACAGACTGACATCAAATCTTCTTGTAACCCTTCTTGTTGGTAATGATTTCTGAATTTTAGAGTAAGGGAGATAAAGGAGAGCTCAGATAATGGAGCACTAGATATGAATCAATTGGTGGCAAGCTCCTCTGCACAATCAGAGATAAGTCAAAAGTCTATCCTAGCCCTGCTTGAACAATAAGTTGTAATATTCGGGTACCTAAGCTTCAAATCTTTGATGGTTATAGAGATTTCAAGCAATACCTTATCATTTAGGTTGGATTACTAAACATTATTTACATAGATTTTACCCAAAATAACCAAAATACCAATCCTTCTTCCCCCACATTACATGAAATAAAGGTATCTGAACAATCAAAGGAAAACATTGAACAAAGTCTTAGACTGCTAAAATTTTGTCAGGAACCAAGCAGTAAGGCACAGGACAAAGGTACAAAAAATATTGTATTTAATCTTTTCTAAAAAGTATTTAACAAAAATCCATGTAAAAGCAAATATTCCAACAATCTAGAAAAAGGGCCAAAAGGAATTGGTGTCAACTAAGTCAAACATAACTAAGGATACAAACAAAGTTGAGCCCCTAACAATGAAAATATACACAAAGGCTAGACTACAAGAAACAAAATGAAATTATCCTGATAGGTCAAACAGAGCTCTTGAAAAAGTGCGCGCTCAGTTCACCATATTGACAAACATCACTAAAAGGCTGTTTTATATTGAATATTGTTGCCATGGTTCTCAAACTGTGGTTCCCATAAATCTGGTGGTACCTCTACTGCCTTTAGTGGTACTCAGACAAAATGTTGGCATTAGTTTTTACAAGGTAAATACACAGGAAATTAGCTGTTGTAAAGTAAGAACTTTACTGTCATCTGAAAAGAGGACTTTAGACCACTGAACAACAGTCCAGTTCTTTTTCTCCATAGTTCAGGTAAGACGCTTGTAGCCCATGTGTAGGATTCGTCTATGCGTAGTGGCACTTCTCCTTATGAACCTCCCCCAAATTCTTAAATGGATTTCGATTGACAGTCCTCTCAAGGCTGCGGTTATCGCTGTTGCACCTTTTCCCACCACACTTTTTCCTTCCACTCAACTTACTATGAATATGCTTGGATACAGCACTCTGTGAACAACCAGCTCTCTAGCAACGACCTTTTGTGGTTTACCCTTATGAACTTTTGTAGCTTACCCTCCTTCCGAAGCGTGTCAATGACTGTGTTCTGGACATCTGTCCAGAACACAGTCATTGACAGTTAGCAGTATTCCCCATGATTGTGTAGCTTACTGACCCAGACTGAGAGACCATTTTGAGCCCAGGTGTCAAACTCCAGTCCCCAAGGGCCGGTGTCCTGCAACTTTTAGATGTGTCTCTGCTTCAACACACCTGTCTCCAATAATTAAGTCATTAGCAGGTCTCTAGAGAACTTGAATGGAGGCTGTTGAGGTAATTAAGCCATTTGATTTAGATGTATTGGACCAGGGACAGATCTTAGAGTTGCGGGACACCAGCGCCCAAGGGCTGGAGTTTGACACCCCTGGTAGAAGCTAAGGAAACCTTTGTAGGTTTTTGCAGAGTTAAATAGCTGATTAGGGTGTGACACCATAGGTTTCCAATATTTAACGTTTTCACAATATTCCAATTTTCAGACACTGAGTTCTGGGTTTTTATTATCTGTAAACCGGAATAATCAAAAATACAAGAAATAAAGGCTTAAAATATTTCTCTGTATGTAGAATGAATCTAAACAATATGAGTTTCACTTTCTGAAATGAGATTTTTGTTATTTTTTCACGATGTTTTAATTTTTTTTTTCCAACAGCTGTATGCCAAGGTAAATCATTTCCTCTGACAGAGAAGTGCATGACATTTCAAATAATTACATCATGTGGGCAGGTTACAAATTCCAGCAGTTTTTAGATATTGCCATAAAATGTTTGCCAAAATATCTTTAATGAATGTTCTGTCTTTTTAGTGGTCAGAATAAATGACAGTTTACTGACTTGTAATTATTTATTTTATTCAGCCAAAAGGTCACAAACATTTTCACCAATAAATGCTTTAAAACAAATACAACATTTTTGGTCAATTCTAAAATTAAGAATTTTAATTTTTATTATTTTTTTTGATTGAATCCAGAACTTCCTAATTAACCATGAGCTCACATATAAAATCATAGATTTTTGGTATATAGAAACATTAAATAACAGACTCTTTGACTTCTGGCATGGTGTTGTTGGACCAAGATGAGTAGAAATTTTAAAATTCAGCCCAGTCTGGTAATGTCAGCTACCTATAATCTAAAAAGCAATTGCTTTGATGTGAGCACATGCTTAATTAATCCAAGAAAGGTCAAGATTTAAAACAAAAATTCAAAATAATTCATATATCTATTCAGGATTTGACAATGTTGAAAAAGAAAGCAAGGTGATTGTCTTTTTATCTTAGGTCAGAATGTTTTCTGTCCCAATTTTTAATGGTGAAAGTATACTATTTGACAGTAATGAAAATGAGAATTCTAAATCAATTAACTGATGTTTGTTCTGACCACTAAAAAGGAAGAACATTCAAGAAAGATAATTTGTTGAATGTTCTCACAATAGGTAAAACACAGCTTTTCATAGGTTCAGTTTAAATTTGGGATAAACCAGGATCAGTTAGAAGGTAGAAAATTGATTTGGGGAAAATTGGCTGAAATTTTGATTAGATTGAATTGATTTTTTTCCCTTTTCCCCTTTGTTAAAGTCCCTTTGGGAGACAACAGGGTTTTTAAAATTTGGGTTTCCCTATATAAAACAAACGGTTTAAATTTTAACCCAAAAATTTCCCCAAAAAATTTTTATTTTTTTAAATTTAAATGAATAAAAAAATTTAAATCATAAAATTTTAAAAACCCCCTGCATTTTTTTTTTTTTTCCCAAAGGTTTTCTTTGGGGGGTTAAAAAATTAATTTAAATGATCAAAAAGTTTATTTTGCTTTTTCCCGGGAAAAAAAATTAAAGGGGTTTTGAGGCCTTTTTTCCCCTGCGTAGATGCATTTTTCTAAAATTTTCCCACCCCAAATTTTCACAAAAAAGCCCTTTGGGGGGTTTTTGTTTACTTTTTTTAAAAACGTTTTAATTTACGGGGGCGTTAATGTAGCAAAACTGGCCACAACCCTGTGTTACAGTTTCTCTCTTTAGGTACAACCTAATAACACAAAGTTAAAATTATTCCTGTGCAAAAAGGGACTAAAGTATACACACATCTTTTACCTTTCATAGGCACCCATAAAACACACCGCTCCATCTGTCACAGAATCACACTTACTGCACATTTGACGAAAAGACCCTCATCCCCACCGCCCGCTTTCCCCATCAGGGTGGGGTTTTCATTTTTAAAGGGGGGAAGGGGGTTCCAATAAAAATATATATATTTTATATATTTTATAAATATATATATTATAATATATATTATATAATATATATATATATATAAAATTAATTATATTTTAATATATATTTTATATATTAAATTTTATATATATATATATATATTTTATATATATATAAAATATTAAAAAATAAAAATTTAAAATATTAAATTTTAATTTTATAATATATATATAATATATATATAATATTTTTTTTTTTTTTTTTTTACTTTTTTGATTCCTTTTTTACAGCTTTGGCCCCTGAAAAAAGTTTCCATTCCTTTAAAAGAAAGAAGGGCTATGTCAAACATTGATTTGGGTCTTTTTGGTATGACCTGGAGCAGAAATTTATATCATGAAATACATAAACAAGCACTAACTGTCTCATTACATTTATAAGTTACATTACATAAAGGGGAAATTTTTAGCCAGTGATAGAAAAATGACTTTGGATTTGTTATCTTCTTTCTGAAATTCCATATTTTGGATTTAAAGCCACATTAAGACCAGGAAGTCCTCACTCAGTATGTGGAACCATAGTTGTGGTTCTGAATTCTTCAGCTGATTAACTTTAACAGTTTCCCATGACCACAGAGTGTTTTCCAAAGCCCAAGCTTTCAGATTAATTTATACCTTCCAGTCATCTGTTTCATTTTGGTACACTGTGTAACAGCTGGCAGAGTCTTAAAAGTCCATAATTCCTTTTTAGGGGTTCTCCGATTCAGACAATCTGTAAATAAAATGTGTTTTTTGTGGACAAATGCAGGAATTTTGGTCAGGTGGTATGTGCCAAACAGTTAAGCAAGGTATTTTGTTGTGAAGCTTGGATGGAAATGAACGTATGCAAGCCAGAGTTTGAGAAAGTAACCAGAGTAACAGAAGCAACAGAACATACCCAAAAAGTGGTGTTTATCTTCATTCCCCAAATTATTCACTACATTCATGTATTGTTGGGTCGTAACCTGGGGTGTAACAATACATTCAGGTCACAAGACATGAAACGTGGCATTGGGTTCACGTGAGCTAAATGAGATTTTGATAGGAAAACTGAGAATCCCTAAAAATCCAGACTACTATATTTGAAGTATGTGCCATCAGTTTAAAACTGCATATTTTATGTTCCATTTCCCTACAAACTTTAACTGGCAAATAGGTCCTCATCTAAAGTCTTCCTAATGCCAGAAAAAATATATATTTCCACCTCAGTAAAACATTGGCAGTGCTTTAATACATCTCTGCTTGGGTCAGAATGATCCTGTTTTAGATTGTAAACTATAAATGGTAAAATGCAGTCCAAATCTCTTAAAAATGAAGAGTAATAGATCTTTACAGAAGCTGTGAATCACATGGTAACTTCAGTGTCATATCTACAAGCTCCTAAAAAAGTGAAAAAGCTCCTTTTTTGTGTGTATTCAAAAATACAATAAAAGCAAAATAAAAATCATGAGTTGTGTTTGTCTGAAAGCTTTAGTTTGTGAACTGCAAATGGGAAGCTGCAAATCAGATGACAACAAACTCTGTACTGAGATCTTCTCACACTGCTTTCAAATCGTCTCTGACTCGTCTGTCTCTATGCCATCATTTATTTATTTTGCTTGGCTATTGATATTGCTTGATATTTTAATATTTGGATACATGGATACAAGGATAAATGTAATACTACCAAACATTCTCTGTACACACAGCCCACTGCAGTGCATGCCATCAGACCAAGAATAAATAAGCCACTCTCATCCACAAGAAGACACATAATCACTCGATACCAAAGCAAAACCAGAAAATTAGTAATTTTTTTTAGTTAATTTTAACTTAGATTTGCAGCGGCAGCAGAGAGTGAGAGCAGGATGTGTGGAATATCATATGAACACATATTCACAAGGTTTTCAACACCTGGTGGTGACTAATGAAAAAGGGTAAAATACACCACTAGGTATTTAATATGCACAACTTTCATATTAAACATTGGTGAAACAATGGAACAAAATTTTATACTGAATGAAATTAGGACCGATTTATGTACAATAAAAAATTTTTTAATTTTGTACAATGTTCCTGTAAAAAAAGATACCTGTTGATTCTGGACTCAAGCAGGCTGGTCAGTCCAAGACTGCAAATCAATTAAACACACCTAACAGATGGTTTACCCTTCATAAAACGAAAAGCCACAGGCTGTTTTTTCAGTTTGTTTTGGCATTTCATTGTACATTGTGATTTAACTGGATCAAATTTACCCTTAAAACAAGCAAACTTTAGTTTTCTGTTCATGTGACTTAGGGACCTGATATTAGGTGCTAGGGCCCACAAGGAAGTAATTGGAATAATGGCTAAAGAGCTAAAAGTATGACTATTTCTGTTTTTCTCAGTTTGTAATTCAGATTTGTTCTTCAGCAAGCTTTGATTGTATTACATGCGGCTGCAAAAGCTTCTTGGCTATATACTGAGACATTTAGGTTTCTGAATGATTTGACAATGCATCATAAAGAGAACAAGGGTGGACTAGAATGGACAGATTTAATTAATTTATTTAAGTACCAACTGCTGTATATATCCAACTGGGACATGAAAACAACCACAGTATCCTCCCTGACTGCCAAGAATAATCAGCAAGCAGACAGATGGACGTTGGGCCACTGGAACCAGCTAGTCTCACCATGTCGGCACATGGAACATGATCCACGGTGGGTGTTTAATTACTGCATGAACAGCGGGGGGTGCTGTAGCAAATGCAGCACTCGATTCAGCTACACTAGTCACAAAATTAGGCCTTCCGCTCTGTGTTCCCAACATCAAACAAGAATCCAACTGAATTATGTTTAAGTTCATGATAATTATTATATGATTATTTTCCTTGTCACCGCTTGTTTTAACCTTACCTTCACCTAAGCATTGATCATGTATCAGCAGAGTCATGTTCTGGTTCAAACACATACGACTGAACTGCTTGCAGCAGGAACACTTTCTCAGAATTGTAGGGTAAAAACCCTTCAGAATCCATCGGAGAATCTGTTAAAGCATAGTTTCTACTAAAGTCAACAAATCCCCCCATAATTTGGGTCTCTATGTCTGTTTTACTTGTTTACAATTGTTCTCCCCATCCTCACAAAGTCGCATAACACCAGTTAGCCTAGATGTTCAGTTGTGAAACGTCTTCAATTAGTGAAATCCTGCATCAAAAAATCTTTTTCTTATATCCTACAAAATTTTTATATTAGACGTACAGCTGTTGTAAAGGAAATGCAACTCTTTACTTCTTTGACATGTTCATATTCAAAAAGATCAGGATGTTTTAAATTCAAAGGAAAGGCTGTCAATCCTGCAACAGCCTGCGTGAAGGACTAAGACCTCCATACATGGGTCACGCGCTTACCATTTGGCATTTGGGCCCACTGGAACCAGCTAGTCTCACCATGTCGGCACATGGAACATGATCCACGTTGGGTGTTTAATTACAGCATGAACAGGGCTACAGGGGGTGCTGCAGCGAATGTATGGGGTAAGAACGCTGTCAAAAACAATGTGTATGTAAAGACGGAAATGTGTGCATATTAGTCAATAGTTGTGCATAAGTAAAATCCAAAAGAGGTATTGTATATTTTCTCTATAAGAATACAAAATAAAATGTTACAGCTTCAAGAAATTACAAACACAAAGTTCAAGTTTACAGTTGTGGTTTATTCTTTATGAATACAATATGCTATAACAGTTTGTGAATACGATTTCTTTTCTATGAGAATACGAATTTACATCAGTGACTTGGCGTCATGTGATCTCAGGTTGGTTAGTGGAGCACAGAGGTAGTCGATTCGCGTTGCGCATGCGCTGTCACAGTCCTCACCGTCAGTAAACGTATTGCCGGAATGGGAGATAATTCAGTCTAAATGGAATAGAGGGGAGATAGCGGAGGAATCAAGAGTATTATAAATAAAGCATTGTTCTTATTTTTATGAAATACAAAACTAAAACATAGAATATAGTGGGTGGAGTTATACCATGATGTACAGTAGGTGGCGGTATGCACCTCTGAATTTGTTGCGAACCGCCAGCAGAAGAAGAAGAAGGAGCAGCACTAGCGCGAGTATATATTAACGACATTCAGACATACATAAAATTTTTTCACATTACCTGGCTTTGTACCGTAGTTTCTTGGTCCGTCATCTTGGCGCTAGTGCTGCTGCTTCTTCTTCTTCTGCTGGCGGTTCGCAACAAATTCAGAGGTTCATACCGCCACCTACTGTACATCATTGTATAACTCCACCCACTATATTCTATGTTTTAGTTTTGTATTTCATAAAAATAAGAACATTGCTTTATTTATAATACTCTTGATTCCCCCGCTATCTCCCCTCTGTTCCTAATATTCCTTTTAGACTGAATTATCTCCCATTCCGGCACTACTTTTACTGGCGGTGAGGACTGTGACAGCGCATGCGCAACGCAAATCGACTGACTCTGTGGTCCACTAACCAGCCTGAGATCACGTGACGCCAAGTTGCTGATGTAAATTCGTATTCTCATAAAAAAGAAATCGTATTCACAAACTGTTATAGCATATTGTATTCATAAAGAATAAACCACAACTGTAAACTTGAACTTTGTGTTTGTAATTTCTGGAAGCTGTAACATTTTATTTTGTATTCTTATAGAGAAAATATACAATACCTCTTTTGGATTTTACTTATGCACAACTATTGACTAATATGCACACATTTCCGTCTTTACATACACATTGTTTTTGACAGTGTTCTTACCCCATACGAATGCTTTCCTGTTTTTACCAAACTTATTCCAAACCACAACCCAGAAACCAAGCCACAATTATCTCCGTAGGTTATAACTAAACAGTACACATAACTGGCCACTTTGGATCAGGATAGGTAAGACTGGTGAATCTCTGAAGGCACAGAGGCCATTTTAGGGTAAAACTCCTAATATTACAGTATGGGAACGGTAAGAGCCACAAAGCATTTCCACTCGGTTTGCCATACGAATTAGACAGGAACGTGCAAATTACAGTAACCTCTGTAAAATAATGTGCTACTCTGACTAAAAATATGATTACGTTTGTTTTCAAAATAACAACAAAAAGTTAAAAATCCACTCTTTCTACAACTTTAAACAATCCGGTTAATATGTTAGGATTTTGTGACTTAACTGATCTGTGAACTTCAACTGGAAAAACAAGCAAATCTGTTATGACTAAAAAATGAAACCCTGCATAAAAGCTAATATATCCTGGTTGCATAGGTGTGCACATTTTGTTGAAGCACCTTTTCATTCAATCCTTCAGCCCACGTAAATTATGAAGAGTCTGAGGAACCTGACATAAAGTTCTTCTCTCCCAGTAGGATTTTCCCTGATGTTTGCCCATTTCCCTCTTTAGTTAAGGTCATAATTTGTACAGAGGTTACAAAGGATAAAAATGATCTCCATTTTATAAAGGTATCAGATGATTCCATAGTTTTATATACTTTATCATAAAAAATTTATTATTATCTCACAGATTGCTGATGGGTTTTTTATGTCACAAAAATATTTCAGATAAGCAAACAGCTTCTAAAATCAGACAAAAATAACCTCAGTAAACACAAAAGGCTTTTCTCAACTGACATTTCCATTTGTTAAAACCAAAAATCTTTTTCAACCAAGCTGGTTCTATGTGAAAACCCGTTGCCTCCTAAACCTCTTAACTGGCACACTCATATTTGCAGACAAATTGTAATTCAACCATTTTTGAAGAAGGAATAGCCTGTTTGTGATCATGGCACAGCATCTAATTTAGATTTAGGTCCATAATCCAAGTGGGCCACTCGAAAACCTTCGTTTTCTTTATTTTTAGAGGATTTAGTGGTGTGTTTTGGATCATTGTCCTGCTGCGTAACTCAAGTGTGGCTTGGCTTAAGGTCACAAACTGATGGCCAGACATTTTTCTTCAGGATTTTCTGGTAGAGAGCAGATCTCCTGGTTCCATCAAGTCATCCAGGTTCTGAAGCAGGAAAGTTGCCCAAAACCATCACACTACCACCACATTGTTTGATTGTTGGTGTATTGTTTGCATAAAATGTATTAGTATTACATCAAATGTCAGACAGATGCCAATGACTTTGTTTCTCATCTGGTTTTGCATTTCTTCAGATCACTCATGATGTGTTGCTATTTGAAATCTTTTACCCTGCTTTATGTTGTCAGACAGGTTCTGTTTAAGAATTTTCTTGATACTACAGGTCTGGCCGTAATCAACACTGCGTGTAGTGAATTTAAAGTAAGCTTTCCAAAATCTTGGTTGGTCAAAGTTAATTTATGATTTAACGTGAGCTGCACGGTGGCTCAGTTGGTAGCACTGTTGCCTTACAGCAAGAAGGTCCTGGGTTCAACTCCTGGCCATGAATGCGTGTGTGCATGGTTGTTTGTGTGTTGTCCTGCGATGGACTGGCGACCTGTCCAGGGTGTACCCCGCCTCCCGCCCATAGACTGCTGGAGATATGCACCAGCTTCCCCGTGACCCACTATGGAAGAAGAGGTATAGAAAATGACTGACTGACTTGGGGGAGGCAGTTATTTATTTTTGGATAATTTCTTACCTTTAAAAATGGCCAGCCCAAGACTCCAAATTAGATTTGAAAACAGATTATTGTGTTTACTCAGGTTATCTTTGCCTGATAAATGTGTTTGATGGTACAAAATATTTCAGTATGAACAAAACAATAGAAAAAAAACCCCAAAAAACACCATGCGTCACAAAAAGATGGCGGTGGTTGCATAACGGCGGTGGTTGCATCCTGGCCTGGGGATAATTTTCATCAGAAGAAACTTAATTTTCAGTATCTCATTGATAAAAACATGCATCCAAATCAACTAAATAATGGCCGTTATCAGAAGAACATTCATGTTTCTAAATGGCCTGGTCAGAGACCAGAACTAACTGTGATACATATGTATGCCTAGGAGGTCCCCAGAAAAAGGTTTGGACAAAATGAATCCTCACAATCTGACAGATTTGTAAAACTGCAAATTAGATTCGGCAAATATTATTACTATGCTAATAGACTCCTACCAAAGGAGACTGAAGGCTGAAACTTAAAAAGTACTTCATCAATGTTAGGTTTAAAAATGCACACATTTCTACAACCAGGTTATTAAAGCTTTTTATTTTTTACATTTTCCTTCCAACAGTTTTGTTTGAAATATACAGGGTAAATCTGGATTTTTGAGTAATTTTTAATGGTTTCCTTTTGAATATCACAGACAGGTATTTTACCAGATTTTTGTGAACGTCTGTTGAAATAAGCTAAGGATAGAGCAAAACTCGCTGCTTTTACACAGATACTGTAGTAATGGAAAGAATGACTTACCCAATTATAGGACTGTGTTTCATCTGAACATTTAGTTTACCATAGTCATGGGAAAGGGACATTTTCCATAACTGTCAATACAATCATGGGGGGAAAAAAACTAAGTACACATTTAAAAGCTTCCATATTATTTGAAAGGTAAGCAGCACTTAGGGGCTGCAAATCAGATGCACTGAATTAATATTAAGTGCAACAACCTTTTGAAGAAGGTGCTTTGGCAAATGGATGACCTGGAGCATACATTCTCAGGTGTGTGTTTACACAGTATCAAGATGGAAAGGCATTAGCAATGGCCTTAGAGAAGCATTGTCACCGCCCATAAATTTGGGAAGGATTGTATGGGCAAAGGAGGACCTTCATTCAGCAGTGAAAAAGATTATTTGAGTAGAAAACATCAAAGGGAGTTTGAACCAAAAGACTTCTTGGATGATGTACTTTGGACAGATAATCTCACATCAACCGCAATGCATGGTGGTAGAGCAGTAATGGTTTGGACTTGCTTTGCAGCCACAGGATCTTTCATCTCAACAAAACTTTCATTATATGTTAATGACAATAAACATTCTTGATTCTTTACAAATTGTAGTCACTGACTTGACCATGACCTCCTCTGTTTACCAGAAGTATTGGAGAGTCGAATACGAAGCCTACTTGTTCAAGAAAAATGGGACATAATTCCTCTACAAGGATGTGAGGGGTTGATTAAGCAATACCGACCACTTCTGTATTGAATCAATGGCTGTACTTAGTTTTTCATACAACTGTATAGTCTCTGGCTGAGTGGAAGCTTTGATAGCTAAAAAGCTTTAGGGTTTCTGGTGCCAAAGACACAGCTATTGTACTTATCACCACCATATGGGGTACACTTGAAAACAACACAAAAAAAGCGAACACAAAAAAAATCTATTTTTCCTCCCCAACATTTTAAAGTAGAAAATTCAAGTGCAATTAATGTTCCAAATAGCTAAATCACATACATTTCTCTCCAAAGTAACACTTTGTCAATTCTAGGTAGTTTATCTCTTTTTGTTATACATATTTTTTCATAAAACTTTTTCGGTGTAATCTGTTCTTGTGCTGAGATGGATGAAGCACAGGCTAAGGTGGAATGGTTGGGATGTAATTAATTATTTAATTAATTTGTCATGCTTAAATGCACCACTTGTTTCCCATCTTACTTGCGCTCACCTGGTCAGCATATTAACAAAGTGTAGGAATACAACAGTGCATTCTCTTTATGGGTCAGTTCATTATGACACATCATGACCCTAGGACTGGATATGTCCATGTATTGTAGCGAAAAAATCAGCAATGAACAGCTCTACTAGTTTCAACATGTTAAGCAACAACATGGCAAAATAACAGAACTTAGACGGCAAAGCAGGGCAAGTTAAGATGGATGAACGTGGAGCAGTTGGGAGGTAGAGGGCAAAAAAGAAAGAAAATAAATGAATGGACACCGCAGCAATAAGTTTGACTGATATTGGTTATCTAATGCAGGCCTGTTCTTATTATTACTTATAGTATTAGTATTATTATATTTGAACCACTTCATGATAAAACAGACTGCACAATAAAACCATATTCACATATAATATATATACATATTCAATATATAATACTTAAAGGGATAGCTTCAATTTTTATTTTTAATTTTTTTGGTGTTTTTATTTGAAGGTATAGCCAATAATATTCTTCCTACCAGGAATGGGCATATATGATATTGCAGTGAGTATGAAGAAACAAAGGAAGGCTAACAGCTAGCGAAACGGAGCTCTTGTTTAAGTTGTTTAAAAATATTCAAATCTCAGTGGGTCCAACCCCATATTTGTAGATTAACCTGTTAAACTCTCATTGTTAGGTTTGTGGCTGTTTACTCTGCTGAAAAGCTTCCACATTACTGCACTAAAGTTACCTTACATGAGGCTGCTGCCAATAAACCAAATCAGTTAACTGTATGTTTGCCAGGATAATTCCTAGGAAATAGAGGACTGTACCATCTTCCGAGCTGTTTCAGAAATGTCATCTTGACACAAAAATCAAAAAATGTACTCCATTACGCACTTTGGGCCAGCTGCGCTGCGTCTTCTGAATTGATTCAAGCGTCAATTCACACTTTTGGTCCCAAGGCAAAAGCGGACGAAGCCACTGCTTAGTGCCCTGAAACCATGAGTTGGCTTCCACAAACCGTTGAATATTAACACAGATCATAGATCTAAAACTTTTAGATGTGTTTATTGAGAATGAGAATACTATTAAATATTTAAATTGTTTAAATTTAAAGGGATCTGCAAGTTTACTTCGTAAAAGTACAAACAATAAATTATTCACTGTTTGTTGTTTTAAAATAGTTACAATCTGACGTTGTTAACAAATACATCTTAGCAAGTAATACTTAACCGTGATTGCTTTTCAGCTCTTGGCCCCCTCTCCTAGATTCCACCAAATCTGCATTGAAATTATGTTAGTGATGCTGATGTTCTTAACAAAAAGAGGGGCCCCAAATTAAATTCTGCTCAAGGCCCCAGACAACCTTGGACCAGCCCGGCTTTTAACCACATTAGATGAATCAAACAGAAGTGCACTGAAATGACTTCTGAACTTTGGCTTGGGATAATTTTATCAGAAGCATCAATACTCCTATATAGAACAGCGCCTAAAATTATCGCTGGGTTGTGGTGCCTTGGAGTGTCTGCCGGTTTCCAGATGCAGCCCTTTTGGGATGTTTAATTAAAAATAACTGGGGTGTGTTGATGTGCCTTGCCCTTTAGAGCAGGCAGGTGAATCGCAGCTAATGAGGCGGACTAACACAGCAGAAGCCATAACCGACGTACTTAAACTTTAGACAGCAGTCAAAACAGCAACAAACCAAACAATGGCCTTTGTGAAAATTTAGACATTTGGGTTGGCTTCTGTAATGTTTTTGTGAACATTTTAAGTGTGAGTTGCTTTAAATGGCTAAAATCAGTTACAGCAGGGGTTCTGCAGCTGTAAGGCTCCCGCCACTACAAGGGGAAGCACGAAGCAGTGCAGTCTCCACTTTTTGCTGTTGTTTTCTCTATCTGTTTTTTTTTGCACTGGATTCACAAAGCAGTATGCACTAAATGCACGCGGGAGCAAGTCCAGCAGATAAGAGATGGTTTGCAATTATTTTTTGTTATTAGGCAGCAGTTATTTCTCAAGGCTCATACACAACGGCTGCAGAAGGTATTGAAGAAAAGAAAAAATGTGTCAACTTTGTCATTATTTTAAATAAGGAGAACTTCAGGTTCTGGACTGTGAGGCATTCCCTTAAAACTTTAACAATATTTGATGGAGGAAAAATGTTGCAATGGTGTTTCTCAAATCAACGAGTTATTGTAAAAAACAGCACTTGATGCATTCCTTTAACTGATTCATCTGGAAATGAAAAAGAATAGATTAAAGTTAATGTATCAGATGGTAATATATATATGTCGTACGTACAAATATACTACAAATGTAACGTAATAACTATAAATGTCGTATGTGTCTAATATCATCCTGTCAATTTCTCCTTTGATAAAAAAATTTGTCTTTGATTTTTATGGCACAGCGTTAGAGATTCCTAAGTGAGCAATAAACTGAATCCGACTGCACTGTTTGATAGTTAGGATTAATTGGAATGTACGTACCCGACTTGAAATCTGTATGATTTGACTGAATTGAATTTGTAAAGTGCCTTGAGACGACATGTCTTTTGAATTGGGACTAAATAAATAAAACTGAATTGAATTGAATTAAATTAAATAAGGTTGACAATATACAGGGGTTGGACAATGAAACTGAAACACCTGGTTTTAGACCACAATCATTTATTAGTATGGTGTAGGGCCTCCTTTTGCGGCCAATACAGCGTCAGTTCGTCTTGGGAATGACATATACAAGTCCTGCACAGTGGTCAGAAGGATTTTAAGCCATTCTTCTTGCAGGATAGTGGCCAGGTCACTACCTGATACTGGTGGAGGAAAACGTTTCCTGACTCGCTCCTCCAAAACACCCCAAAGTGGCTCAATAATATTTAGATCTGGTGACTGTGCAGGCCATGGGAGATGTTCAACTTCACTTTCATGTTCATCAAACCAATCTTTCACCAGTCTTGCTGTGTGTATTGGTGCATTGTCATCCTGATACACGGCACAGCCTTCAGGATACAATGTTTGAACCATTGGATGCACATGGTCCTCAAGAATGGTCCGGTAGTCCTTGGCAGTGACGCGCCCATCTAGCACAAGTATTGGGCCAAGGGAATACCATGATATGGCAGCCCAAACCATCACTGATCCACTCCCATGCTTCACTCTGGGCATGCAAAAGTCTGGGTTGTACGCTTCTTTGGGGCTTCTCCACACCATAACTCTCCCGGATGTGGGGAAAACAGTAAAGGTGGACTCATCAGAGAACAATACATGTTTCACATTGTCCACAGCCCAAGATTTGCGCTCCTTGCACCATTGAAACCGACGTTTGGCATTGGCATGAGTGATCAAAGGTTTGGCTATAGCAGCCCGGCCGTGTATATTGACCCTGTGGAGCTCCCAACGGACAGTTCTGGTGGAAACAGGAGAGTTGAGGTGCACATTTAATTCTGCCGTGATTTGGGCAGCCGTGGTTTTATGTTTTTTGGATACAATCCGGGTTAGCACCCGAACATCCTCAGACAGCTTCCTCTTGCATCCACAGTTAATCCTGTTGGATGTGGTTCGTCCTTCTTGGTGGTATTCTGACATTACCCTGGATACCGTGGCTCTTGATACATCACTAAGACTTTCTGTCTTGGTCACAGATGCGCCAGCAAGACATGCACCAACAATTTGTCCTCTTTTGAACTCTGGTATGTCACCCATAATGTTGTGTGCATTCCAATATTTTGAGCAAAACTGTGCTCTTACCCTGCTAATTGAACCTTCACACTCTGCTCTTACTGGTGCAATGTGCAATCAATGAAGACTGGCTACCAGGCTGGTCCAATTTAGCCATGAAACCTCCCACACTAAAATGACAGGTGTTTCAGTTTCATTGTCCAACCCTTGTGTTGGTGTTACTTTTGACCAGGACATGCCATTTAAATCCCATATTAAACAGGTTTCTAGGATTTCCTTCTTTCACCTCAGGAACATTGCCAAAATTAGAAATATCCTATCCAGGAGTGATGCTGAAAAACTAGTCCATGCATTTGTTACTTCAAGGCTGGACTATTGTAATTCTTTACTATCAGGATGTCCACAAAATGCAATTAAAAGCTTTCAGCTGATTCACAATTCTGCTGCAAGAGTTCTGATGAAAATTAAAAAGAGAGATCATATTTCTCCTATTTCAGCTTCCCTTCATTGGCTCCTTGTTAAATACAGAATAGAATTTAAAATTCTCCTCCTTACATATAAAGCCCTTAATGATCTAGCTCCATCATACATCAGAGATCTGATTGTTCCATATGTTCCTAACAGGGCACTTCGCTCTCAGACTGCAGGTTTACTGGTGGTTCCTAGAGTCTCTAGAAGTAGAATGGGAGGCAGATCCTTTAGTTATCAGGCTCCTCTCCTGTGGAACCAGCTCCAAGTTTTAATCCATGAGGCACACACCCTGTCTACTTTTAAGGCTAGGCTTAAAACTTTCCTTTTTGATAAAGCTTATAGTTAGACTGGCTTAGTTTACTCCTGTTGGATGGAGTAAGAGGGAGTCAGGTTTAGCCTAAACCGGCTCAGTTATGGTTGAGGTGCAAACACACCTTCCATTTCTGCTACCTGTATGACCCCCTCTCTTTTCCAATGGTTATAATCAGTCTGACAGAGAGAGGTATCCCAATCCTTGTGGTTTTTAGTATAACAATGACCATCAGTGGGACCTTTTGTGGGGTGCCTTGAAACGACATTGTTGTAAATAAGGACCGTCTAACTAAATAATCTGAACTGAAACTATCTGTGTACTTATGCTGCTATAGGCTTAGGCTGCTGGAGGACATAATGACCACGTTCACCCTCTTCGCTACATTCTCACACTACTCTCCAATTTTGCATTATTTGCTGTTATTTCAGCTTTTAACTTTGTTCTCTCTCTTTTCTCTTCCTAGAAGCTACACCTGGCCTGGCTCTATGTCTACCTGTGACACCTTTCTGGAGAGGGGAATCGTCCGAGCTTCTGCTGGCAACAACTTAATGCTCACCCTCTACCGATGATCCACATGGCCCTGTCTTTCAGTGTTTAACCCTTTCTCTCTCCTAGACATAGCTACTGACTGAGCTTTTACTGTAACTAACTCTATGTGCTCTCTTCAGACTCTAATCTTGAAAACTGGCTCAGAGTTTATCTGTTCTTTCTTTCTAGGTGAAATGACTAAAGGAGCTACATCCATTAACATTTACTTTTCCTTCCCATAGAAAGTACTCCTGGACCAGTGCTTCTGTGTTCTCTTTGTGTCTCTGCTCTGTTCTCTCTAACCCCCAGTCGGTCGTGGTAGATGGCCGCTCACACTGAGCCTGGTTCTGCTAGAGGTTTCTTCCTGTTAAAAGGGAGTTTTTCCTCTCCACTGTCGCTACATGCATGCTCAGTATGAGGGATTGCTGCAAAGTCAACGCTAGTAACTGTCCACTGTCTCTACATGCTCATCCAGGAGGAGTGAATGCTGCAAGTCCATGACTGGATGCAATCTGCTGGGTTTCCTTAGACAGAAAAACGTTTTATCCAATCTGACTGCACTGTTCAATGATTAAGATTAATTGTCATGTATGTACCTGACTTGTGTGAAGTGCCTTGAGACAACCAGTGTTGTGAATTGGCGCTATATAAATAAAACTGAATTGAATTGAATTGAATAGACTGATGTTCTTCACAGAGTTAATTCATTTGGAATCAGTTAAAAAAACTTTGCTCAGGGATGTCTATCTTTAATGACATCCCTAACAGCTTGCCATTTTCCCCTTTTCTAGCCCCCACAGCAAAAACCACAACAGCTTTCTATGGAAACTATTTCTATGTGCAATTTGCATTAAGCAGACAGCTCAGCATTCGAGAATGCCAAGCGTTTTTTTCTGGTTGAAATTTACATAAATATATATAAACGTGGGCAGCCTTTGTCCTAATTACATGCATAATGGGTCATTCAAATGTGGGCAAACTGCTTCAGAACAGAGAGAAGCTGTTAGCTTGATCGGCTCTTTTAGGAGCAGATCAATTTTTGCTTCTAGTTTCAGAATTAAAAGGACATGCATACTCTTGCTTGCAAGCGTTTAGTACTTGTATACACTGGTCACAAATGGTTTTGTGGATCTGCCCCAGGGAATTTCTTTAGTTTTCTACCAACTCATGGCAATCTGATATCTGTCTACTCTAGGGAAAGGAACTGTTACTGTTACTAATCTCAAGGAACGTCAATTCGAAAAACCACTCACTTAGAATGGACCTCACAACTACCCAGCCTTTCATTGCAACATTTTTTGCCACTAGCCATAGCCAAAGCTAAAAAACGCTTCCTTTAGCATAAATACTAGAAAAGGAATAAACAGCTAACATGACCAAGTAGAGGATGCTGCAGTAAATATGGCAAGGCTCTTGGGTATGGGCAGAGTTCCATGATCGGTCGGATGGACTTGTTGTGGGCGGAGTTTGTGAAAGTTGTGATTCACTGAATTTACTTACAGGAAGTATTGGGCAGGGTGAATAGGGGCATCCAGGAAGTGAAATATCACAATACTTAAGAATATTTAAATTTTAATTTTGTGGAGTTTGGGACTCTGTAGACATTCTAGTTTCAAATGATTGTTCTTGTTAGTATTGTTTGTATTAATATTGTCGCAACTTCTGTACATACTACTGTTGGTTTATAATGGTTGATGCCTAGAGTGGCCGTATCAGCATAGCAACAGGCAGGCATAGCTGCCGAAAGCATAAGATCATGCACCAAACGGATGTGATCTTAGGATGTGATCCTCAAACTAATGCACATGCGCCATGTGCATTAGTTTGAGGAAGAGGGTCTCACTAGGGACAATGGGAACACTTTGACCGTTGTTGTATAACTACAGAGGTCCCTAAATAATCACTGCTACAGTTGATGTTTGGGGACAAACCGACCGAATAAAATGTTACAGACTGGTTAGCACTTGGTGTGAAGAACGGACTTTGTACTTACTGTTCGTTAACAATATGCTACCATCTAGAAGTTTTGGTGTAGTCTCATTTAGTGTTAATTTGTGTTGGTATATCACATAAAATCCCTATAAATTGCACCACAGTTTGTAGTTGTACCGTGACAAAATATCATAAAGGTCAAGGGGTGTGAATACACTGCTTATAGTAAAAACACTTTTTCTAAAATCTAAACGTGGATGATGCATGGCAGTTTGAAATGCTGAAGTGACCCTTAGTTTATCTAAATATTCATTTTAGCGTGATTCAACCTAACTTGGCCACCAATTTCTTCTCATCTCCATCCTGTGCAAGCTAGTTTATCCAGTTAATTGCTGTAAGGGTATTTCAATTAGACAGTTATTTTAGCTGGCTGTTATTTTGGATCAAACTCTATCAGATCAAACATTGCTCTAAAATAAGCGTATAATTTAATCAACATTTTTTCTTGTACGATATACACAAAAATTTGTCAGCATCTAGGGAACAAAGATCATTTTATACGTAGTAAAATTAGCTGTTGAGTACACTAATCTATCAAAACATTTAGCATCACTGTGCTTTCCATCTGTAGGGCATTAATTAAAACTATTGATGTTTTTACATTGGTGCTGATGTATAACAAATGTATATACATTACAAAATTAAATACTAATTCAAATTTCTACAACACAATAATTACTGGCCTCCAAAAACCTATATTTGTCAAACTTTGCATGTTTAAGTGTACTTTTACTATAAAGGATGGGGTTTACAGTTTTGTATTCAAGACATTAAAAGGCATCATGTGACAATGGAGACTGAGGACAGATTCAGGAAATGAGGATTTTCAGCCACAAAATGGGAAAAATCCTGAATGGGGCAGAAGATGATCAGGGATTCAGTGTTACATATAGGTTGGTGAATCTGGAATGATGCAGGATCACAAGGGTCTAACAAGAAAGTGCAAGAAGGTTTCAGTCTAGCTGTATGGTCGCAGGAACCTGGTCACTTTGGACCGCAGCAGCTTGATGAAGGAGCGGGGGAACATCTCTTTGGACTCCGCATTTGTGTACTTAAAGTAATTCTGGGGATGGGCGAGTACATCAAACAGGGCTTTTATCAACTTCTTGTCCTATAGAAAAAAGAGGCATAAAGCATATAAACGGCTGCACAAAGTATGGAAGCTTAGATCTTGGATGGCAGGAGGGTTTGCATCATCTTTTTAATACCTTGAGTATCTCCTGGTGGTTCTCAGATGCATAAAGTCTACCATCTCGCACTATGTCTTCTATCAACTGCTGGTAGTCCTCTACAACACAAAAGAATCAAAGCAAAACAGGTAAAATACAGACTTCTGTTGCTGAGTTGATGTAAAAAGAAAACCAATGTGTTTTGCACTAAACTGGCTGCCACTCAGTTGTTACAGCCAACTATGCTGACGTGGCTACAAACTCACCATCATAGGTGACATATGGAACTTGGAAGCCTTTGCCACTGTTCCCCTCGTTAGACTTAAACTGGATCCAAAGTCTGCGAGAGCGAGAGGTAAAGGCTATTGGTCGCTCATAGGTCTGGCATGTCTCATAGGTTGTGATGGAAGTTGGCACCGCTGGAGGAACAGCACAGAAATGTTAAGGTTTTCATCATTATTTTCTGTAACATTGTGTTACAGTACACCTATAGCTGGGATATAGATTATTTTTCACTGTATCTATGTTTTCTGTAAAGGGCTGAGAAGGTATCAGTAGTTTAATTTAACCCTCCACTGTTATGCCTCCCAAGGTGGTCACATTTCTGGATTGGTTAACAAAGCCCACACTGCGATTTCAGAAATCATGCAGGACTTTATTGCAACATTTTCAATTAATATTTAGATTTAGTGATTGGAGTAAAGTCAGTGAACAGAATGATTTGTTTCGGTTGAGTAAGGGAACTGATTTAAGTGAATCATCTGAGTTTGATGTTTTCCACTGTCTTTGGGTGAGTCCACCTATTCACCCTACGGCCAGCATGATGACTCACTTGATATGGGTTGGAGACTTTAGACTTGTAATTCCTAATTTAGCATGTGAATTCAAATCTTTATTACATTAGCATTGATTGTGAAACCAACTTGCTTTTAAAGGCAACTTATGGGTATTGTTGCAGATATTATGGACAATGAAAAGAGCAAGAAGATGAGGAAAGGGAGGCAGCTGCAGAAGTGCTCAGAATTGGGCAAGAGTGGACAGTAGTCATTTGTTGATTGCACCAGCAGTTGCGCTATGCTCTTATCTCAGATACCTTCTGACACTACTTTGCCGTATGTGGTCTTTGGCTGTGAGAGGTTAAATTGATGATGGGTGCTCCTGTCCCACAGCACACCACTGATTTTAACTCATGACAAGATATTTTCTTACAGTTCTTTCATGAAGAAAGATTCTGTCTAAGATGGCCAATAATCACACAGTGTGAACCCAGCTTTTTATAAGAATGAGACAGCTTCTGGGCTCAAGGGTGGTCTGTACAACTAGCTGGTACGTTACCCTAACGTGGGTAGATCAAAACATTTGATAGGTTGTGCTGGTTGTGCCAAGACAGGGAACTGGTCTTCTGCCAATAAAAGTTTCTCTCAGTCAAGAATTTGCAAGAAAAGAGAACATTGGGCGTCCAATGCTACATGATATTCTGGGATGCCATTTTGAATTTTAAAGGCTTACATGTGTACATGTTATCACCAAGTGATTTTGGGTTTCTGAGATAGCTAAGTGAGGGGCTCAAAATTCTTCTAATAAATCTGCTTTGTGGAAGAGACTAATGTGTTAAAATGTATTGTTTGACCTAAGTGTGTAAAGACATGAATCAATATTTATTGTATTTAGTAAATTAGTATGTCTATTTACCACTCTTTCTCATGACCAGTGCGTCTCCACACTCATCTTCGATAGGAAGGAAGATCTCTGGTACCACAATGAGGATTCGTCTTTTGTGGGGTGGAGTTATGGTCCAGACGCACTCTACATTTGATGGGTAATCTCCAGGGTAGTTGGGAGATTCAATGTAGCCGGTGTAATCTCCCAGTTCCCCTCCACACAGCTGATCTGAGGGGAGATTTAATCAAAACAACTTTAAAGTAGGACTAATTTCAATACTGCAATTAAAAAACACATCTAGAGTCACAAGAGCAAACTCTTGCTATTATTTTAAGTAATAATCTTAGATAAATTCAAACAAAATATATCATTACTTTTGCAGTGGGAAACATTTGTGGCACCATCAAAGTCAGTCGTGGTGTTCCCAGGGCAGTTGATGCAGTAGTTCTGGCCAAACTCAGACTGATATGTCCCTGCTGGGCAGCGGATGCAGCGGTGGGTAGTGGAGTTATAATAGTGTCCAGGAGCACAGTGTACTAAAAAAACAGAAAGATACTCAGATACGTGTATGTTAGAGTAAATACATGCTCCATACATACCACAAGCTTCAGACCATCTACATTGATCAGGATAAACATTATAACCAACTCCCTTAAAGTGAATTGGTCCACCTGCCAAAGCAATCTTGACCTGTAGACATCACGTAGACTACACTAGAGTCTATGCGATGCTCCTGAAGGTGTGGTATCTCACAGCAAAATGTTAGCAGCAGATGTTTAAGTCCTAGAAGTTACCAAGAGGACGCCCAGGGCCCCCACATACTTGTTTGTCCAGCACATCTCATAGATGCTCAACTGAAACCTTAGCTCTTTGTGCTGAACCTATACGCCAGTCTGGATCAGCTGTTTGCCTCAGCTGCTAAACCAAGAGCGGCCACCACAACTCTCTGGCCTAATGGACATTCCAGAACCCAATGTGCTTCACTGTTCATCAGAACAATTCACAGTGGGAGGTTTGTGTTTGGCTAGCCCAGCTGTTTTCACTATACAGCCCATGTTGTCCACGCTGCGCCTTGCTGTAGCACACCGCCATGCTCATACACACTTTATTACTTGTATTAGTGGTACTTTAAGGTACATGGGAGACTTTGAGGGGCTACAAGCGAGCGCAGCAGGCGCTATTTTTGTTGTTAACTAAGCCACTAAGTTCCAGATGTGACATCACCACATGCTCCATCTGTCCGCCATTTTGTGAGTCCATACACATTTTTCGCCGCCATCTTGGTAGTCCCTGACTCCCTCCAAACATCACCATGATGGTTGATTAACACAGCAATAACAATCAATAGTCCATTAATGTTTCATTTTCCCTTCTCCTTTGTATTGTACACTGGTTGTTTAACACCTGGCAATGGTTGTTCTTTGTTAGCATTAGAGCTAATCTGGCCATATTCCCAATTTTCATGACACATATCGGTTTCCAAAAAACATATAATTCATCATACACATCAAATGAACATGAACTGTGATATTACTGTCTTGTTAGTTGTTAGTGTTTTAGTTTTATTCTCCTTTGCTGCTTTTTATTATTATTACTAGTCATTATTTTTATGAGTTTTCTTTTTCTTCTTGCTTAGTAGTTTAGTTGAATGCTACTAGCATAGTTAAAGAGCTAATTGACTGAAGTATTTTAACTGGAAGTTGATGTATTGTGTTAATAAATTTCGGTTGTGCAACTGAATTAGGCTATTTAAATTTGTTGCAGAGGTCTTTCAACAGGACAACACCAATGCCTGTCTGATAAAGGACTTCCACCAGGACAATAATGTCACTCCTTTGAATCATCCCACATGTTCCTGATACAAAACCTACTGAAAATGTTTGAGGGTGGATGGCACAAGTGTTATGATTTTGGCCCGTCCGCCTGCTCTGCTCCGCTCTGCCCTGCTCTCCTGCATGTAATCAACTCACCTGCTTCACCGGCCTGCTGCTGTGCTGCAGCGTAATCACTGTCATGCCACACACCTGTTGAACTGCAGTTAAATACAGCCTCTGACAGGCAGACGGTGCCAGATTTTTGAAAGCTTCACAGTGAGTAGATATCCAGCGTTATTTCCTGCCTGATCACGTTTCCTGACCAAGTCTTGTTTCTCGGATTTCTCCCTCCTGCCTGCCCCTTTACGGACGTCTCTAGCCCTGGTTTTCGACTCTGTTTCTGCCCCTGGATTTATGCTTCTGCCCAGCCCTCGTATCGGTCTGCCTGAGCCTGCCTGCCTCTCCCCTTTTCCCGGAGTCTTAGTTTTGGATCAGTCGGCAATCCGACATCAAACAGCTGCCCGCCACACATGGACATTCTGGACTGTTTCCGGATTCTCCCTCCGAGAAGCCACTTCCTTGTCCCCGTTCTCACACAGGATCCGAGAAGGTTAGTGGCTCTGCTGATTTTCAGAATTATCTGAATTCTTTCTAGCCTCTAATTCTCTTCTCTGTTCCTAGTGATTCCTGGAAGCTTATTGGTGGTTACTGGTGCGATTGTTTCCTGGATCAAAATAAATCTTTAACTTTTACCTGTGTCTGGCTGAAATTTTGGGTCCTCAGTCCTAGTTATGATAGAAAAATCTGGCCAAAAATGGACCCATCGCCAGCACAACAATGGCGCGCTTGTGTTGATAACTCCATTGCCCGTCTTGATTCCGGCATGAGTGAAATGATCTCCATGCTAAGCACCATGGCTTCGGGTTCTACCCAAGCGTCCTCACAGCCAGTTTCTACTAGCTTGTCTGTCCCGCCTGCCATGGTTAAAGAACCTAGATTAACTCCTCCTGAACTATTTAACGGAGATCCTGACCAGTGTCGTGCCTTCCTGACACAATGTGAGATTTCCTACAGAGCGCTCCAGGGCGGCCTATGTGATCTCTTTATTGTCCGGCAAAGCAAAACAGTGGGGCACAGCTGAATGCCAGAATGACTCAGTGGCCTGTGATTCCGTCGCTGCCTTCTCCAAGGAACTCGTCAAGGTGTTTGACCCCGTTCTCCCCACCCGTGAGGCTGCCAGGGGCTTGCTTTCCTTAAGGCAGGGAGAGAGGACTGTAACTTCATACATCATCGACTTTCATCTTTTGGCAGCCGATAGTTGCCAGAATGAACAGGCTCTGATGGATGCTTTCATGCAGGGGTTAAATGAACATATTAAGGATGAGTTGGCAACCAGAGATTATCCTGCCTCTCTTTCTGAACTGGAAGACCTGGCCACTCGTATTGATCTCCGGCTCTGTGAGAGAAGAAGGGAGAGGCGCCACAGGGAGTTTCGGGCCTCTTCAGCCCGCGGCTCTGTTCTCCGTCCCGAGACTATGAGTCATGCTTCCCCTACAGCACACACTCCTGATCCTGAACCCATGCAACTTGGGAGGACAAAGATTTCTTTGGAGGAGCGCTCTCGTCGAAGACAATTTAATCTGTGTTTCTACTGTGGGGGTCAGGGCCACATTGCCTCAAAGTGTCTGGTAAAAGTACAGGCTCAGTAGAGGTGAGGAGAACTCTACTGAGCCGTAACCTGTTGTCTGTCTCCTCATGTTCTTTCCCTGCTAATATTGTTATCTCCTCTGCTACTCATCCGGTGTCGGTGTTTATTGATTCTGGGGCCGACACAGAGTTCATGGACGAGACCTTCAACAAGGGTCATGGCATAGGATTGCTGCAAAAGCGAGGCCAGTGACTGTCCACTGTCTCTACATGCTCATCCGAGAGGAGGGAATGCTGCAAGTCACTGACTGGATGCAATCTGCTGGGTTTCCTTAGACAGAAAATTTTTTTATCCATTTTGAATAATTAACTAACTCTGACTGCACTGTTCAATGGTTAGGATTAATTGGAATGTATGTACCTGACTTTTGTGAAGTGCCTTGAGACAACATGTGTTGTGAATTGGCGCTATATAAATAAAACTGAATTGAATTGAATGACATCCTGATCTATTCCCAAGATCTATGAACCCATAGGAGTCATGTCCGAGCCGTCTTCCTCCGCCTTCTCCAAAACCATTTGTTTGTCAAAGCGGAGAAGTGTGAATTTCACACTACCACTACTTCGTTTCTCGGGTTCATCATCTCCCCTAACCAAGTAATCGTAGATCCCTCCAAGGTTAAAGCAGTTGTAGGGAAGTGGCCCTCTCCTGCAGACCGTAAGCATTTACAGAGATTTTTGGGGTTTGCAAATTTCTACCGGCGCTTTATCCGGAACTATAGCCAAGTTGCAGCTCCTCTTAACGCCCTCACGTCTTCCAGAGTAAGGTTTGTCTGGGATGAGGTGGCCGAGAAAGCCTTTATCAGGCTCAAGACTATGTTTACTCCTGCTCCAGTTCTACGTTCCCCGGACCCCGAGAGACAATTTATTGTAGAGGTTGATGCCTCTAGCACGGGGATCGCCGCCGTCCTGAGCCAGAGGAGCCCTGAGGGTTGTGTTCACCCTGGTGCCTTTTTTTCCAGGTCATTATCACAGCCGGAGCCCAACTATGATGTGGGGGACCGAGAACCCCTGGCTGTCAAGATGGCCCTAGAGGAGTGGAGGCACTGGCTGGAGGGGGCCAAGGAACCGTTTCTCGTCTGGACGGACCATAAAAACCTGGAGTATCTGAAGTTGGCTAAGCGCCTTAACCCCCGGCAGGCCAGGTGGGCTCTGTTTTTTGGACGGTTTAATTTCACACTGTCTTTCAGGCTCGGAACCAAGAACGGCAAACCGGATGCCCTGTCCAGGATGCGGGAGCCTTCTGAGTCTGTGACGAATGGCGAGGATGAGTTTATTCTCCCGGAGTCAGTCAGGCTGTCCTTAACTATGTTGGAGCTTGAAGGAGAGGTCAGAGATGCCACCAAGGATCTTCCTGCCCCGGCTTCATGTCCCCCCAACCGATGCTTTGTCCCGGAGCGCCTCGTGCCCAAGGTACTAGGGTTCTGTCATAACTCTCGCCTTGTTTGTCACCCTGGAGTCAGCAGGACACTGAGGCTGGTTCAGGCCCACTTCTGGTGGTCCTCTTTGACCAAAGACATTACTGATTACGTCACCGCCTGTTCCCAATGTTGCCAGGCTAAGTCGTCATGCCGCCCGCCTGCTGGGTTGTTGCTGCCATTGCCAATCCCATCTTGTCCTTGGTCTCACATCACCATGGATTTTGTGACATGTTTGCCTACCTCTAATGGTTTCACGGTCCTGCTAATTGTTATTGACAGGTTCTCCAAGATGGTCCATCTAGTCCCCCTGAAGAAGATGCCTTCGGCTAAGGTGATGGGGGAGGTCCACAGGCCCACAGACATAGTGTCCGACAGAGGACCACAGTTTGTTTCTTGTTTCTGGAAGGAATTCTGCTCCATGCTGTGGATTTCCATTAGTTTGTCCTCCGGATTTCATCCGCAGTCCAATGGCCAGACCGAAAGGGCTAATCAAGAAGTGGAGACCAAACTTCGCATTCTCTGTGAGTCTGACCCCACTACCTGGTCTCACAATTTACCTTGGGTTGAACATGCCATTAATACCCTTCCGTCTAGTACTACTGGTCTTTCCCCTTTCCATGTTGTGTTTGGGTTTCAGCCACAGTTGTTCACCGTCCAGGAAAAGGAGGCAGAAGTACCCTCGGCTCATGCCTTAAGGTGCCAGCGGGTCTGGAGGAAGGCTAGGAGCTCCTTGATCAGGATGTCGGAGGTGCAGTCCCAGACGGCTAACCGCCGGCGAACTCCTGCACCGGACTACCAGGTGGGCCAAAAGGTTTGGCTGTCTTCTAAAGATCTTCCCCTATGGGTGGAGTCCCACAAGTTGGCACCTCGTTTTGTTGGTCCATTTCCCATCTCCAAGGTTATAAACCCAGTGGCTGTTCACCTCCAGTTACCTCAGTCCATGAGGGTTCACCCTACCTTTCACGTGTCTCGAATCAAGCCCTATGTGATGTCCTGTCTCACCTGCTTCACCGGCCTGCTGCTGTGCTGCAGCGTAATCACTGTCATGCCACACACCTGTTGAACTGCAGTTAAATACAGCCTCTGACAGGCAGACGGTGCCAGATTTTTGAAAGCTTCAAAGTGAGTAGATATCCAGCGTTATTTCCTGCCTGATCACGTTTCCTGACCAAGTCTTGTTTCTCGGATTTCTCCCTCCTGCCTGCCCCTTTACGGACGTCTCTAGCCCTGGTTTTCGACTCTGTTTCTGCCCCTGGATTTATGCTTCTGCCCAGCCCTCGTATCGGTCTGCCTGAGCCTGCCTGCTTCTCCCCTTTACCCGGAGTCTTAGTTTTGGATCAGTCGGCAACCCGACATCAAACAGCCTGCCTGCCTCTCCTCTTTGCCTGGAGTCTTAGTTTTGGATCAGTCGGCAATCCGACATCAAACAGCTGCTCACCACACACGGACATTCTGGACTGTTTCCGGATCAGCCATTCTCCCTCTGAGAAGCCACTTCCTTGTCCCCGTTCTCACACAGGATCCGAGAAGGTTAGTGGCTCTGCTGATTTTCAGAATTATCTGAATTCTTTCTACCCTCTAATTCTCCTCTCTGATCCCTAGTGATTCCTGGAAGCTTATTGGTGGTTACTGGTGCGATTGTTTCCTGGATCAAAATAAATCTTTAACTTTTACCTGTGTCTGGCTGAAATTTTGGGTCCTCAGTCCTAGTTATAATAACAAGAGGTTTACAAAAACGGACGCCAGTTCATGGCTGCCCTTCGTGAAGCCATTTTAACTACATGAAGCAATGTTCCTACCAGCTTAATGGAAACACTCCCATCTACCCCGTAAAACAAATTCTTGAAGTAATCAATAGAAGAGGTGGGGCTCCAAAGACTATCCTTTTAATAGAGTTTTAGGCCTGGTTTTAGAATATTGGGAAAATGGTTTGATCAGATAACAAACAGCTTGTTTGAGTTTGAATATAACTAACAAGAATTTACCGAGTCTATCTGTTTTTTTTTTTTTTTTATTGTGCTCCAGTTTTTTGCATTTAAAGCTCAGCCTATTCTCAATCCAGCAGCAAGACATGCAAATTCTTATAACTTTTTTCCTTGTCTTAAGATTTTGGTCCAGGTCACCTGCCAAGCTTTCTCATAGCCATTTACCCATTTCATTGTTTGCCTCATGTCTCATACCTGACCACACTATTAAAGCTCTGAAGCTCACTCAGTTAGGCCAGCCACACACCTGCAATCTTAAGCTCAACAGCCGAATCATTAAACCCCACAATTTACCATTCATAATTATTCTGTGCAGTCGCCCTGGCCACTGATATTTAACATTGCATGTTCCTGCAACCTAATCAGATATCTGCAACTGGTTCTCAGTCTAAAGGTTTAAGACTTGTTGCTGCAGGTCAGGGCAACAAGCAATTAGACTCAACTCGTCCTTCATGAACAGCTACCCTCCAGAACAGTTGCTGACAATTAACTATGAACCAGCGGTGCATCACCATCACAACAGATTCCTTCGAAATCAAAGAACCCAACATCAAACACTCGACCACAGTGTGTGTCCAATGTGTGCTGAGGCAGAAAGGTATTCCACTGGTCAACAAATCAAGATTGTATCAACCCTGCACCTCATCAAATACATAAACAAACTCCTACCTTCCTGTAGTTCCCTGGGATGTTCTCCATGTCATATCCTTCAAAGCACTCTTCGTGCTCATACCTTTACTCAGAACCAACACTGTGTCAACATTCTGCAAAACACCTAAACCCTTCCTCCTCTGCATTTTTTTCTAATGTGCATCAATCTTTTTTTAATCTATAGCAAAGCTGCTTGCCAAAATTCCTAAGTCCAGCTTCCTTATCCAGTCTCTCCATCACTATGTGCTAGTGATGGAAACTCTTTATACTTTATCACATTCAAAAACTTCTATCCAGATGCACTGCTTCCTTGCCACATCATCCACTGGTAATGTGACATGTTAGGGCCTTGTCTAACAAATTACGCCTGTTCTCTGTCAGCGATACAACACGGTTTCTAGGATCTGTTTGCCTCTCTTTTGATCCAAAATCTAAGTGAGTTATATTTTCCTTTTATGGTGGTGCTCACACAGAGGATTCATTTCATAGCGACTGGAAGTCCTCACAGACTTGCTCGTAAAGTACCTCAGTTTACCAACAGTTGTGGTCCGAGGTTTGCATAGAGCACTGGGGTCCATTTCAAGTCTTTTCCTGTGTGTTTTTTTCTGCTAACATTTATGAAAGAACATAAAGGTCAGAGCCAATCAATGCTTACCGTTCAGCAGAGAACTGTGTCCCCAGCAGCAGGTAACATACCTAAATAGATGCTATTTTAGATTAAATTTAAATGCACTGGTTAATAAAAAATTGCATTTGTAAAATTCAAGTCAAATATAACATGTACAATGTTATGCCATTATTTGGGAATTTCACATGAAACTGAAATACATAGCTTCTATGAACTCAAACAACCGAATTGGAGTTAATCATGTTTAAACAAAATCTGATCAAATCTCTGTTTGCTTGTAATGTATAGTCATATAAAAATATTTTTGTCCCCTTGCAAATTTCTTCTGATTTAGCTTTTTTGCCATAACCTAAACTTAATAAAAAATGTATTTTTCAAATAATTATTCCCTTTATTAAGGGAAAAAGCTTGTTGTGATGTCTTAAATATTAACCTTTAGCCGTCTCTCAATGAATCTCTGGGAAGTTCTTTCAAGACTCTTTGGAAAACCATTTCAGGTGACCACCTCATAAAGCTCATGGAGAGAACGCCAAGAGAGCAAAGCAGTAATCAAAGCAAAGAGAGGCTGTTTGAAAGAATCTAAAATATAAAAAAGTTTAGTTATTTCACACTTTTTGTTTACTACATATTTCCATGTGTGTTCATTCACAGTTTTGTTGCCTTTGGTGAGAATCTACAATGTAAATAGTCATGAAAATAAAGAAACTAAAGCCAACTAAAACTTTTGACTGGTAGTCTGTATTTGTCTGACAATTCAATAAAAAAAATTGCCTTTATATGCAAAGACAAAAATTTGACTTTTCAAAATGTCATATTGTTGTAAGGGAGCTGTGGAAAATTTGGGCACTCCTACATTTTGTGGTGGTGCACCTAATTCTAATAGTTTGGCGCACCAGTGCAACCAGTTCAGAAAGTTAGCCTGAGCTCCGCAGTGCCTTGCAAAAACTGCAATGACACAGGGTCATTCCATGCACCAACCAGTCATCACTGTTACATCAGCCTCGTAAGCAGACATCAACCAAGCCGTCAAAATCTTCCCCCCTTCACCCCTCTATCTCCTCTCCAAGCCACTATTGACAAGGCTCTCCAGAAGAACCTACGTCTTCACTTCTATTCGCTATAACTACCATATCATTCATATCCATAAAATTACCTGATTATATTTTCACGTTGTTTATATATTTCAGTAAGTATGAAAATAAATGGTTACTATTGGTGTTGGTTACCTGAAGAGGCAGATGGCTGGCACATCTGAAAATCAAAACATTCTAAACTAACATATGTTGATCTTGCGGGTCTTAAAGAGCGCTCCCCTCTGTTAGAATGCTAGATCTTTGTGACATCTAGCAAAATCAGACCATATAATCAGACTTTCATAAAATATGTCAAACCTTTTGTACTATAATTGTGACTTATATCCTGTACAATTTAATAGCAAAATAAGCAAATTCGTTTGGTGAAAATGTAAATATCGATAAAAGAAATCAGCATGCTGCACAGTGGCACAGTTGGTAGCACTGTTCCCTTGCAGCAAGAAGGTCCTGGGTTTTCTCCGTGTACTCCGGATTCCTCCCACAGTCCAAAAATATGACTGTTAGGTTAATGAGTCTCTCCAAATTTGCCTTAGGTATGACTGTGTGTGTGTGCATGGTTGTCTGTCCTGTATGTCTCTATGTTGACCTGTAATGGACTGGCAAACCCTCCAGGGTGTACCACAACTCTCACCTAATGACCACTAGAGATAGGCACCAGCTGCTTGCGACCCTGCATGGATAAGCCGGTATAGACAATAGATGGATGGAATAAATAAATACCTTATCTGCGTTGATGTGGATGTTGATGTTGAAGTAATGTTAAGCCCTCTTTTGTAATGGTTTTAGCATTCAGTCCTCTTTGGTAGTCTATTAGCATTCCACGTCTTGACTTGGCAATATGTGACCAGACTGCCTTCCAAACCTTTGCAAATTTTATCAAATTGGAAGAACATCTCTTCATAACAGCCCTTTTCAGGTGACCCATCATCATAAGTAGTTTAGATGCAGTTTTGCACGTCCTGTAAAATTCTTCTTCATTTTTAGCGGCCTGGCAGACCCTTGAAGGTGTTTGGTCCAAAGTGACTGGTTTTTGGGTTAGTTGAATTTAATTTCATCCACCTCCACAAAAATTCTGGTTTCATCTGAAGAAAAATAACTCAACAGCATGATGCTTCCACCACCATGTTTCTTTGTAGAATGGTGTTCTTTTCTGTGACACGTTGTTTTTTCGTTGTTGCGAAAAATACATTTAGGAATATGGTTCCGAAAGTTAACCCTTGGTTTAATGACAACATAATAAATTATCCCATCATATTTTGGGAGATTGTAGGCAGGTCTGGATGTTTATTTTGGATAGAAAGTATTGTTTTTTGCAGCCTTACTCAGAGACATATGGTAACTACAGGAGATTGTTGTCATATGTTTTTATATTCTTATATTTTTACCTGGTACACATCTGTTAGTTTTTAAGTTTCATTGAACAGGATAAAAGATGGTACAAACTTTGAAGTGGTTTCTCGTGGTTTCATTCTTCACATCATAAAGACCAGACAATGGAAAATGTGTTTGATGTTCAGATTCACAGTGTTGGCAAACATCTAACAGGGAGAAAACCTACACAATATGCGTAGTTGCTGAAGTAAATGTATCAGGGGTATTTTTAAAACTTGCTTTCTGAAACTGTGCAAACATGTTAACATTAAAAAAAATCTTCTGGTTCATAAACAATGAGAAACACAGAAGCAAAACCTAACCTTTGGCCTCACAGTCCCTGAAGGTGACAGAGCCTTCATATTTGGTCATGAGGCCACCTCCACAAGTGAAGCAAAGAACCCGACCTGGTTCTGGCTGGTAGGAGCCCAGAGGACAGAGCTGGCATGGCTGGAACCCATCAGTGGAAAACTGACCTGCAGGACACTGACCTGCAGGACAGAAAAAAACAAGCAACATTTGTGGTCAGCAGCAGTTTTATTCGATTTTTTGTTACTGACAGTGGCCCAGTGATGGAATGGTAAATGCTGGGTAACTGTGAATTTATTGAGCTTCTTATTAGGCTCCTAAATGAGTCTTATGTCAACCTTCAATGTAAATATTGATCCAGAAACTCACAGCCTGTATATACAGAATGCAGATATAGGTAAGTGCTAGAAACCTGTAGAAGGTGCTCTGTTTTTACAAAGACAATCTCAGTAGACCCTACTAACTTAAAGAAAAAAAAATGCACTAGTCTTTAAAACGCTGCAGACCATAAAGCTAAATTCAGTTTTTTTGCACTATGTGACTATTTATTCTTTCATTTTTTAAGTCTTTTTGTTTCAGATACATTTTTGAATGGGAGTTTGTTTGAAGAGTCTTAAAAATGTATGAGCTTTGAAAACCACTAGGTGTCACATTTGAGCAGCACCAAACAACTAGAGCCCGCATGCCACTCTTTATACCATGCACCGCGACTCTCAATAACTTTGTAAAAGTAATTAAAAATGTTAGTTTTAGCAGTTTTTCCTAGGTACCTTCCTGCAATATACATATAGTATTTCCACGAAAACACTAATAATAATACTATTACTAAAATGTTATTACTGATACCAATTGCTAATAGTAATTTTCCTTACACTAATAGTGTAAGGAATATTCTTTTATAAAGAGGTAATTTTTATAATGGGCTGCAAGCTATGTGATGTTTTTGATGTCATTTTCTATAAAAATTGAATGCCCCATCGAAGTAAATGTACTGAACCTCAAAACAAATTTAGTTTTGAAGACTCATGTTGCTTTTGTGTCTCTAAACAAATTAGATTTGCTAGATCAAAGGAAAAAATGAGTCCTAGGGTTCTAAAAGCCCCTGAACTAAAGAACCTGGAAGTTAGTCAGGAAGATGCTTGATTATATTTTCTCTTCTGTTCAGTTTATTTATGTAAAACAATGAAGAACAAATTTTCCCCAGGGCATATAAAGTGCCTTGTGAAACTATTCAAACCCCTTAAACCTTTTCAGTTATTGTTAGGTTGCAACCTCAAACTTAAATTAATTTTACTGGAACTTTATGTGATGGATCAACGGAAACTAGAGCATTTTGTATTCCCTTAGCCAATACGTTGCCGTTACAGCTAAGAGTCTTTTGTGGTATGTCCCTACCAGCTTTGCAGGTCTCAGTAGGTTTAGATGGAGACCATCTGTGAGCATCCATTTTCAGGTCCTGCCACTGTAAAGTCTTTGATGAGACCATTCTAAAACATGAATAAGCTTTGATCTAAGCGACTCAATTGCAGCTCTGTCTGTATGTTTGGGGTCTGTATGCATTGTATGATGGAAGGTGAACCAGTTCCCCAGTTTCAAGTCTTTTGCAGCCTCTAGGATTTTTTTCCAGGATTGTCCAATATTTGATTTTCTCTAACAGTCTGTGTTGCAGTGGACCTGGAGAAGCCTCTGACTTAAGATGCTCTGTTATATTACTGATTTGTCAATTTTATGTTGCTTCCATTTTGCACAGTAAGCTCTAGATTCTCTAGAGTAGTTCCCAGAAAAGAGACAGAATTCTTCATCAGCTATTTTAAGTCACTGGTTCTGATGCTGCTAACCCAAACAAAAGATGTCAGAAGTGGTTGCATCTCCACAACAGACTTAGAGGAGCTCTGTAGCATCTTGCTAAAAAACTGAAGGATCTAAGCAGACCTAAACCTGCTTTAAACTTCTCCATAACTTTCTCTCTGGCCCTCCTTGCTGTGTTCCTTGGTGCTTTATGATTAAATGAAGTCCTTTTAGTGGTATTACTCACATTTAGCCTAATCAATTAAAGTCCAGTTTGATTAAATGGTAATACATCCAAATGAGGCAGATCATAAAAGCTAGCTAGTAAAAAGATGTCTAAGGAAACCAGCAGATTGTATCAGACTTTTACTTTGATACAACTTTCCAATAGGTGATTCTTCCTCTTGGAAAACGTTATTTTAAATGAAGAACATTTTTTTCAGTCCAGCAAATCCTTAAAGTGTGTGAGACCGGCATACACAAATGTGCATTAAGCATCAATTTAGAGCCAAATCAGGTTTGTGTTGATGACAAGAAATAGGAGGGCCGTGAAAGGTTAAATGTTCTGGGAAGATTATAGTCACACTGCAGCAGGCATTTTTCATTCCTATATAAGGTTTAAGTGCTTTACATCAAACTTTAAGTTATTAATAATCCATTTTGTCTTCCGGCTCCTTACAGAAATGACTGGATATAATGAAAATGTTGATGAGAGAATGAGTTTACCTCCACACTGAGACACATTCTTGGCCCCGGCAATGCCCTGTCCTTCAGTACTGGGACATGGCTCACAGGACAGCTGACCCTCCATGTCCTGGTATGTTCCAGGAGGACACTGAACACACTGCTCTTGCTCGCCGCTGTAAAACGTCCCTGCACCACAACTCACTGTGGGAAAAACACACAGCTGAATTCTTCTATGGCTAGGTTGGTGACAGTACAGCAAAATGTAGATAGCTCCATGAACCCCAGACTTACCACACTTCCCATCTTGGAAGACTTGACCTGTGCTGCAGGTCTCTGCCCCCTCTGGAATCCTGGACGGTTTTTGGGCCACTTCATAATCCGTTCCAGAAAACTGGATGTAGAACTGCTGCTTGTTGATAGACTTCCTCAGTGTCCGCATGGCGCTCTGGAGCTTCTGCTTCATCTTCTCCCTTACACAGTCAACGTTACAGGAGTCTGAGGGGCGACGACAAAGCTTCTTATATTTTCAGTAAAAACATTTAACTTAAATGTATCTTATACCTCAGCCGTGCATGTTTACTACTTAATTCCGAATGAAGCTCAAAGAACAAAGAGAGACCACAACACCTGAGGCCTCCTCCTCCTTCATCTCCATTTCAAATTCTGCTGTGATGAGGGAAACCTCTTTTGACGGAGACTTGCGTCCTCTGCGGCGCTTCTTTGACGAGTCACACTTAAGGTTAACAAACGTTACCTGACAGTCATCGGTGCAGGGGAATTGACCTCCTTTTAGAGTAAAAACAGAGATTACAAAAATGAAATTCAACTCATATGTAATTTCTGCTAAATACACAAAATGCGGCAGTGTACCTGAAAGCATGCTGAGATGCTCTTTACCTTGAATGTTCTGCTTGGATGAATCTCTATGTTTCTCCTTGTTGCGTGGGCTCAGGTGACATTTGGCATCTTTGATCTTAAACTTGGCCTTCTGCTTGATGGGCGGGGCCAATGGATCTGTGTTCATCCACATCAGAAAGAAACACAAGGCTGTTAAACATGAAGTGTACTGTATGCTTTACCTGTGAAGATTGCCTATCGAAGTATTTTCTGTTCTGATTTGTGGTTATACGGGATACATTTCTGCACAACAATTGGAGAATGATTTATTTCCTTCTAGGTTATGGTTCTTTTCTACTTTTAGAGCAGTGGTTCCTAAAGGTGGGTTGAGGAAATATAAATCTATAAGAAAGTGTGGTTCCTCCATATGATCTCCAGAAATCAAACAGAATTTGAAAAAAGTCATTGGCAGCACATTTAGTTTTAACTGAATTTGTTTTTTGCCTTCTGCATAATCCACGCTAATCCAGTTTATACAGAACAGACTCAAATATATATCCAAACTTTGGCGCAATGATAAGAATAGCTGTCTTGCAGTAGAAAAGTTGATTTAAATAGAGCGTCAACCCATGGACTTTGTTGTCTTACGTCACTTTGTAACTAATTTGGTAGTAAGCTTAAAGTCCACTTGTCCACTTGGAAAACCCATTTGTGTCCAAGCTTTAATTTCCTGGCTGATGTCTTAAAATGTTGCTTCAATATTTCCACATAATTTTCTTTTCCCATGATGCAATCTATTATTTGAAGTGCAAAGGTCCCCCCTAAGGAAAACACAGCCACAGAACATGACGCTGACACAACTGTATTTCAGTTGTGATGGTGTTCTAAGGCTTGTAAGCTTCCTTAGCATTCCTCAAAATACAGATTGTCATTATGGCCAAAACTTTACTTAACTTTACTTTCATCAAACTGTAGGACATGTCTTCAAAAATCAAGGTATTTGTCTCTGAGTACATTTGCAGGCTGTAATCTTTTTTCTATGCTTTATGTGGGCCCACCTTGGTCCAGGACTCGTTTCACTGTGGATAATATCACTCTTACCAGCCAGTATGATCATGAAGGTCTTTTGCCTTTGTTCCAGGGTTGGTACACACATTTAACACCAAGACAGAAATCTCTGGGACACAGAACCTGTCCCCTTCCTTAACAGTGTAATGGCTCGGCATTCCCACCCTGGTTATACTTGTAGTTGCATAAATTAGTTGAATTTAGTGAATAACTGAACCTGTCACCTTCACACTTCTAGAAATTGTACCCAATAGTGAAACAGACTTGTGGAGGTACACAGCTGTCTTCCTACTCATTTATTAGTACATGTATTAGTACAATATGTTTGTACAAGCAGATGATGCATTCTTTAAGCAGCATTACCAGGCTGGATGGGCACTCCACAGCTTAATGTGTAGTTCTCTGAGTCTGCAAGAAAGAAACACATATGTTAAGACTATGGTTAAAGAAAGGAATATTATCATGAGAGTTTAAGGTTTATGTTACTTAAGAGGATGTTTTGTAGTGGTAAAACAACTTTTATCCCTTTCCATAGAAAAACAGACAGAGAGCCCAAAGGCAGATATATTTCCATGTGACCTTAATCCTGATTGTAAAATTAAAGCTAAAATAAAATAATTATTAATGTTGTCATCCTCCAGTGCACAGGCACACACAAGTATGCATTTCAAGTAAGAAACAATAGATTGAAGCCCAGTCTCTGTTAAGCCACAAGTATTTTACATGGCGTTCACCTCCCTGATATTAAGATGGACTCCAAAAGGGCAGAAAAACAAATGCTTCACTTCATGCCTCAGAGTCATCTATCATTCTCACACTGTGGCTGCCAAGTCACACCGAGCAAGGGCCACATTACGGAACGCCACAATCAAAGTATGTAATCAATTTGCAGATGTGTTAAGTACTATCGCAGGAGAAGGGCCTGAGGTGTTAGCCAAAGTGTTGGAATGGTTGGGGCCAACAGAACCTTCCTGAGTGAAAAACACATCAGCCTGATTCTAGAGCTTACTGACGAGCCCATAAATAAAGTAATAAAAAGCCCTAGCAGCTTCATCAGGAATCAATGAGAGCTTTATCTACGGACTGGCGTTACCAGAAGGCAGCTTTCAACCACTAACATGTAAATACTTGTATTAATGTTTCAGTTAATCAAAATAATTAGCATCAGGCAATGATAACCTGACTAAAAACAAAGAGCAGTTTTCAAATGATTTAATTTAATGAAGGAACAAACAACCACCCTCTGAAAAGGACTCAACAAGAGGAGGACATTCAGCAGAGCTGCCAACATGCCCAGGTCTGCTGTCCAAGCAAGTTCACCCTTAAAGCAGGCTGCAAGATGCTTAATGAAGTTTACAAAAATCATGAAATACGGTATCGTCATGGGAACTACATGAAGGCTCTTGCAACTGTTGATATGAAAGTGCATGTTTGTACAATCAGTAAGAGACTTCAGTGTAACTTTCATGGGAGGTGTGCAAGGAAGAACACTTTGCACAGAATAAATTGGTGCATACTGCTATTTTTATTAGATTATATTATTTTAATTGGGTCATTTTTACTCTGTAAAAATCAATCAGGCAGTTGCAGCTCATCCAAAATGCTGGTGGCAGAATTATTAAATGATTGCACTGTTCAATGGTTAGGATTAATTGTAATGTATGTACCTGACTTTTGTGAAGTGCCTTGAGACAACATGTGTTGTGAATTGGCGCTATATAAATAAATGAATTGAATTGAAAAAAAAATGAATTGACTGCACTGGCTCCATGTTTTTAAAAAGACTGACTTCAAATTCTTGTTGATAGTCTACAGGGTGCTGAATGATCTTGGGCCAAAATACATTTCACAGTTGCTAGTCAGGTATGAACCATATAGACCCCTCAGGTCCTTAGACCTGTTCACTCATTGTTCCCAGGACCAGTAGGGGAAGCACCATTTAGCTTCTATACTGCTCAGTTCTGGAACCAACCACTTGGAAACCTGAAATGTGCAGAAACTGTTGACTCCTTTGAATCAGGATTGAAAACATCATTGTTTGCTGCAGCTTTCTTATAAAGGTCAAATGCTTTTTTATTATAATGATATAATTATATAATATTGTTCTTGATAATTTCTTAGCTATTTTTGTGTTACATTTGCCTTTCAGTGTTTTTATTTATGTGCAGCCTAAATTTTACTAATAGTTTTTTAATTTCTTTTTTTAATCATAATTCCCTTAATGTCTGTTTCTGAATCATTTTAAGTCCCTGGTGAAAATATTACCTGCAAGGAACAGAGCATTGGATGGACACGAGAGCGAGCAGACTTCTGTGCCTCCACTCTTAGTGCAGATCAGCTGGGCTCGTGGTGCAGGCTTTCCATTGGGTAGACATTTCACAGCCTCTGAGGAACACACCAAATGACATCACATACTGGCAAGCTCAAAATGGAAGCAAGAGGTGAGACCTGTGGACGACCAGGAACCGGAGCGTACCGATGCAGTCTTTCTTGTTCCAGTGGAGTTTCTGTCCAGGTGGACACACACACTCGTAGCTACCCTGTGTGTTTATGCAGCCATACTCACAGCTTCCATTGTTAATGCTGCACTCATCAATATCTAACGAAGAAACACAGAGTAAGCAGGATTTTTACTATTCTTGTTTAGGGAAAAATGTTCAAGACAAGCATATTTTTAAAGTGTTAAAAAAATGAGCTTGCAGGAAGAGAACGTTAATAAACAATCTGTATCATTAAATTTTGTTGGTAAAGCTGTATCATGTAATTGCTCCTTGTTCCAGGCTACGTGCTTGATTCTGCATCAACACTCACCTCCACAGTGCGTGAGGCCGTAGAGGATGTATCCCTTGTGGCACAAGCACTCAAAGCTGCCAGGGTAGTTAATGCAGGTGTGGTCACATGTCCTCTCAAAGGAGCACTCATCAGTGTCTAAGTGAGGCCAAAGACAAACAGCTTTAACTTTAAAAAAAAGTGTTCATGCCCCTTGAACTTTTTCACATTTTGTATTATTAAAACCCCAATCTTTAATGTGTTTCATTGGGACTTTGTATGATAGACACAGTAGAGCATAATCATAAAGTGGAAAGAAAAATTATACATGGTATTCAAACTATTTTACCAAAAATAAAAAGTATGGAACACATTTGTTTGCAGCCCCCTGGGTAAATACTTTGTTAAACCACCTTCTGATGCAGTTTCAGCTGCAAGTCTTATGGGGTATGTCTATACCAGCTTTGCACATTTGGAGACTGAACGTTTTGTCCATTTTTCTTTCCAGAATAGCTGAAGCTCAGTCAAATTAGCTGACGATCACCTTGTGAAAAGCCAAGCCCGGTCTTGCCACAAATTCTCAGTTGGATTTGACTAGGCCGTTCTAAATGCAATAAATAGCCTTTGCTCTAAAACATAGCGTTGCAGATCTGGCAGTAAGTTTAGGGTTTCTGCCCCACTGCAAGGTGAACCTCCACCCCATTGTCAAGTCTTTTGCAACTTCTAATACATTTTCTTCAGGGATTGCCCTGGGTTTCGCTTTACCCATCTTTCCATCAACTTTGGAAGATTCCCTGTCCCCTCTAAAGTAAATGATCCCCACAGCATGATGCTGCCACCACCATGAGGGAGGTTTGTTAAGGGCTATGTGAAATATTTGTTTCCTCTAGAAAGTACCTAGCACCTACTTTCATATGTTTGCTGTGTCCCATATGAGGTTTGTGGCAAACAACAAATTACCTTTTTTGTCTTTCTTTCAACAATACCTTTCTACTTGGCACTTTCTATAAAGCCCATATGTGTGGAGTAGTCGCTCTGTCAACATATCAGCAGTGGATCTCTGCAGTTCCACCAGTGTTAACAGGTGCCTCTTGGCTGCATCTCTGATTAATTCTCTACTTGCCTGGAATGTCAGTTTAGATAATTAATGAAGGAAACCAGTTATTATAGATTTTATTTAGGGATATCAGATTAAAGGGGAATATAACAGCACACCAAACATTTGAGGTTATTTGTAAAATGTTTGAAAACTATGTATCATTTTCTACTTTGTGTTGGTCTATCATAAAATCCTAATATTTTTTCTGTGAACTATATATGCTGTAGTGAAATTAGATGCAAAGGCACATTAAGTCAGATTTTGTTGATCTGAAAAAAGGTGTTTTAGGTTATAAATGCTTGTTCTTGCATTAAGGAAATTCAGCTTATGGAGAAACCCCTCGCAAAACATGTAAGGGAAATCAAAATACAGAATTTATCATCTTTTTCATTCAAGGCACACCATCTTCAAACAAATCTGTTGCCTTAAATTTAGACCTACTGTACCTAATATGGCTGAACAAAATACAAGTCATAAAATTCTCCAAAAAGTGCAGAAATATTCTATTTCATTTGGAATTCAGGACAAAATAAGTCCTGCCCAGGGAAGAGTTTATTGCAAATATCTTGCAAAAAAAAGTACTCGGTTCAATGAGCAAAGGTGTAAGAATCTCATAAATAACTAAATGTAGAATCTCACTGGGATGAAGTGTTGTCAGTGAACATGTTAATCTAAAATGTTCTAATGGATTTTGTAACTCAGAGGAAGTTGGCCTGGGTCTTGCATGTTTGCTCAGTAAACAGTCCAAGCAAATGTCCCTGAGAGGACATCGGAAAGGTTCGCCCTTGTGGTTGCAGCTAGTCGGACCAGCATAGTTTACATAAACTGAGAAAGGGCACATAGTAGTTCCTAACATACACACAGTCACCCTAAAAAAAGTACACATTTCATTTCTGAGGTCTTTACATGTCAGGAATTAATAAACATGATCTGGTCTTTAACCAAGTTCTGAAAGTGAACACAACCACTCAACTGGTTCCACACTGTCATTATTGAACAAAGGAAAAGCCAAAAATAGAAAAGCTGTGTGTGAAAGTACAACACAGGATGCAATAGCTACTAAAAGCACTTTTAGCAGTAGTAACATAAAGCAGATGTTGTTTCTCATCTCACATTTTATCTCTTACGTGACTGCTTGAGTTCATTTCGGTAGTCAAGTATTTGTTTCTGCAGATCCCACCTTAGCATTTCAGGCAGGCTGAGCTCTGGAAACATCAATTCTTGTCTTATTCAATAGCCCCTTTTCCACCGAAAGCCCCAGGATTTAAAGCCCCAGGATTTGTTCTACCCGGGTAATAGGAATCCCAAGGGTTCTCGTACATTCTTTATCCATTGCCACGGACCATTTAATTAAATCAGCCTAATGAAAAATGGGGAAGCTGTCAAAAAACCTGCAATACACCTTCATTCCAGCAGATGACATTACTCGTTTACTCTGTTTAAAAGTTTATCATTTTTTGTGTCAACTGATAAATAATAGATGATGAACAGCTTTAGAGTTATACAGTTAATTAATTCCTTCCATTATCCCTTAAGTTGTACTGGATACATAAGCAGAAAAGTTTAAATCATTTTACATAACATTTTTTACCAACCTGCATCTGGCCAGAGTTGTTGCTTTATGATTCATTTGCAATAACTACTAAACACTGATTAACACACTTATTTCTTTTATTATCATCAGGTAAACTCATATCAGATAACTACAGAACATGTTTTTAGTAAAAAATGTATTTATTAGAATAAAAAAACTGATAATCTGTCCAGAATTACAGGGAATTGATACCTTGAATGTCTTATCATGAGCAAATATTTATATAAAGTAGAAGATGCATAGAGAGTAGACCAGAGAATGGCAGGATCACTGAGCTTCTGCAACCAAACCTGGAACTGTGGTGTCTCCTCCTGCAGAGCCATCTGCATAAAACTATGAAAAACTTAAAATATTAAAGAGTTCCTACTCTACTAAGTTAGGTTTACATGAAAAGAAGTCTTAGGGAAATGTTTATTTTTTATGTACATGGAAAATTTTAAGTGCTCTCATCATCAGCACTGCATTAAAACATTTGTCTTACAGAACTGTGGCAAAATAGTTAACAATTAATGCCAACAAGTACTTAAAATGTCACAAATTTCCAGCCAAATAAATCTGTTTTATTGTCCACCTACCTATTAAAGGGTTTATATTCACTTTCAGTTGCCACAAACGGATAACAGGTAACGGGAAATCCCAGAGTGTGGTGCCGAGATCAGGCAGCGGTTAGTGCGGAAGTCCCAGTCTAGCCGCCCTGTTAGCTTAGCTTAGCAGGAAGATCAGCCTGTAAGCGGAGCTCCACTGCTCTGAAAACTCCGAAAAAACATTTAAAAGTAGGCCCATTCCGAATGAACTGACTGCAAAGATGAAGTTTTACTTTCTCGCTTAAAAACCTCTTAAAACTACATTTTGTGACAAATTTATGGTAAAAAAACGATTAATCTGTATAGTAACTTCTGCCATTACTGAAGCTGCTAATGCCATGCCTTGCTGCACACAACCCCGTTAACAAATCCAGGGGAAAAAGAGAAGACCTACTTGAGATTAGGACCATATACTCATCAAAGTAAAGCCCCAGAAAAAGTGAATCTAAATATTTATCGAAACGTGACCTGGGCTTTACAAAGCCTGGGGCTTTGCAAAATCCTGGGGCTTTCTACAATCAAAAGCAAAGGGACTAATTATTCTGTTGTAGATTTGATGCAATGATCATTATCATGTATCAGGTACCAGTTTGGGCCAACTTCTGTCAGGTAGATGCCTCACTTTTAATTACAGAATAATTTGATATACAGAGAAATGTGGTGATTTCAGAGTGCCTAAATTCTTATCCATCCACCACCATGCTTGATTGTTAGCATGAGGGTTTTGTGCTGAGTACTTTATCTGGGGTTGCACCACAAAATTGAGTTGTGGATTATGGCCAAACTCCTCTGATCCATATTTTTCTATCCAAAGAACATTGTGCCAAATATCTTGTGGTTCATTAGCAATAGTGGGTAGGCCCCCTGGTGATAGAGATATGAAGCTATTAACAGCTGCCACAAGACGTTTGAGGAGGCAGGAGGTCAGAATCCTCAAGTGACATTAAAAGACCTGCTGCCAGACTTGGTCGCAGCATCTACTGAGGTTTCAGTTTCCACAGTAAGGACCATATTAAATGCTGAAGGGTTCAGTGCTTGAACTTCAAGACGTACACCACTATTGACCAAAATCACCAGACGAGTCTGATCCAAATTGCTTACAACTATACATTTCTGTTTGGTTGATTGTTTTCTGTGTTGTAACAATGCTTCTTGATTATATCTTACAGAATTGTAAAGCTGGTTTATTTCTCTGAAAAAGGAAACCTGATTGGTGAGTATGTGGGTTGTCCCCATGACAAACTTGCAAAAACCTCTCTACCAATGCCAAACAGCTTATTCTGCTATTTCTGGTTTTAGCAGACAGTGCTCTGTAGCGCTGACCTGAAGGTAAAAGCCTAAACAGTTTATGTGCAGGATGTGTGGGGTCTGCAGAAATTTTAACTGCCCTTTTTCTAACCCTAGACCTGCATAAGTCCTGGATAGAGGGAAGGTCAGCCCTGATAATTCCCTCTGCAGACCTGATTGTTTGTTGCAGTCTGGACCTGTCCTGTTTTGTGGATGAGCCAAATCACACTGAGATGGACGCAGACAGGACAGACTGAATTATGGCACTGTAGAAGATGATCAGCAGCTCCTGTGGAAGGTTGTAATTCTTGATTTACCTCAGGAATTACAGTCTCTGCTGGGCCTTCTTTTGAAAGGCCCAAAGCAGCCCTGGTGACAGCAAGATATGCATCTTTTTAAAGTTGTGTAGCAGTGGTCCAGAGTGTTTTTATTCATTGGAGAGGTTTGCACTGTTAAAATCCCCAAGAACAATGATGAGAGAGTCTCGATGATTTTTCTACACGTCTGTTATCATCCACAAACCGCCTCCCTGCTTCTTGATAAGTCGGCGTTGCAGTCCGCTCTGAACAGCTGAAAGCCCGGTATCAGAATTTCGCAGTCGGGATTGTTCTCACTCAACCAGGTTTCGGTAAGCAGAGGGCAGCAGAGGTCTGAGTTTTTATAGGTGAGAGGAAGCTGTTCCTCCATTTTGTTGGCAAGCGAACGCACACTTGCCAGGTGGCAAGTTGAATACAAGGGTGTGCAGAGCCCCCCGCTGTAGGAGCTCTCTTCCCTCTTCGCCATCTCTGGCGGTATATCCCATAGAGAGCCGCTGCTCCACTGGCCAGGGTCTGAAGCTGGCGTCAATGAATAATGGAAAAAAAATGCTAAGAGAGGACTGACTGATGTTCAGAAGTCAAGTCAAGTTTATTTATATAGCGCTTTTCAGCAACAAGGCACTCAAAGCGCTGTACACGAGGAAAAGCATTACAATGATACAGAAAATCAAACACAGAAAAACAAATCAAATGACAATAGTAATCCTTGGGGGTTTACTGGTAAGAGCTGGTTCTAATCCAATCTTTCTAATATTGGTAAATAGCTAATTAAGTCCTCTGTGGTAAGGAATTCATCCTGTGCTAGAAGAAAAATGATAATATTAATCCTTGAGGTCGCTGGTATGAAGTTCCTCTCTGCTGAAAGAGACCACCAAACGGTGGCAGAGAGCATCACAAAACGCAGAAAACAAAGAAAAGAGAGACCAAAGCTTCGAAGCCACCATCAGCAGCGCCATCTTGGATATAATATATAATATAAGCACCTCGGTCACTCACTGCTCTGGGATGGCATGCCATTTTTCAACCAGCATTTGCTGCAAATCCAATCTAACAATGATACAAAATGAGAATCAATAGCAGGATAAGCTGTTGGGCATTATTAGAGTATCTGGCAAGTTCTGTTGGAGGAGCAATGAATCAAAACTGGAACTTTTCAGGCGTATGGATCAGCGGTATGTCTGAAGGAGGAAGAATGAAGCTTGTGACTAAAAGAACACCAAACCTACAGTGAAGCATGGTGGTGGCTCAGTGATGCTTTTGTGCTGCTTTTTTCGTCAGGCACAGCATGATAGATTTATTCAAGTATTAGGAACCACAGAAAGGAAATGCCATGCCATCTGTGCTGAAACTGAGGCTTGGGTGTCATTGAATCTTAAAACAAGACAACAATCCTAAGAATATATCAAAGTCCACCAAAGCTTGGTACCAGAAAAAGTCTTAGCAAATAGTAGAGTGGTTATCATTGCGGCCTGACTTGAACTCTGTTGGTGGAATTTGAAAATAGTGGCTGCAGCATACAAAACAATAAATGTGAATAAATTGGAGGCCTTTAACCACAAACAGTGGTCTAAGATTCCAGAACACTATCAGCTTGTGTCTGGGTATTAATCGCATTTGCAGTTTGTCGTAACATCCAGGCAGTGTTATACTAAGTACTAAAAATGCTTGTTGTGAAGGGGTTGAATAATTTTGAGTCAAAGTTGTATTTAATTTGATGAAACCACTTGTAACATAAGTTGTGCTGAACCATTTGAAATTTTCTTGTTTGATTTATTTACTGCAAACAGCTGCTAGTTTGTATATTTTGCCAATAAACCTTATCTGCAGGGGGGGTTGAATAATTTTAGCTTTAACTATAGATGCAGATGTTTGCGGATGGGCAGCTATTGGCAGTGGGGTGCATGGCTAAGGTGTGCTTATAATAGCGAAGCCATATCAGAGCAACGCTGTGATGTGGCTGACACCACTCAACACCACATACTTAAGACTTCAAATACACTACCAATGAGGTCAAGTTAATCAAACACATACACACACTGTTCACTGTTTGTTTAAGAGTGTTTGTTTTGGGCGGAGGATAGAAGAATCTTAGGGTTTTGCTTTTAGGAAAAATCATTTTGTTTTTGTCTGATCTTCTGCCTCACTTGCTGTGACTTGTAAGCAGGAATTTGCCTTTAGTCATACAAACTTAGTGTGTTCAGATAGTTTCCAAAGATGCAATGCACACCAAGTGAAGGCACTTGCAGCCACATTAACAACATGTGTGACCTTCCCCAACGTATGCAGTAACTCTGGTCTGATTACTTCAAACAATGCAGACGATTACATTTTCATAACTAGGTCATAAATATCTACAAAACACTATTATACTATGTGAACTGTAAATAAGACCAGAATAAACAGATTTTTGAATGACACAGCTGAAAATAAAGACACAACAGTAGAATGTTAACAGCAAAACTCAAATAGATCCTAAATGTAAAACCATTCTCTCACATATCTTCTGAACGAACAGATTGTTGCAAAAAAAGCTACTGACCTTTGCATGTCCGTTCATCTGTGAGAAGTTTGTATCCTTTCTGGCAGCTGCACTCAAAGGAGCCCACTGTGTTTCGGCAAAAGTGATCACAGCCACCGTTGTTCTCCTCGCATTCATCGATATCTGAATTGATTGAATCAGAGGATAAAACCGGTAATGCCAATTCTTAACATACAGAAAAATTCAAAACTCAGCTGAATACCCATTAAAGTTGTTCATATTGTGTCACGTCACAACCAAACTTTGATGTATTTGTGATAGAAACACAAAGTAGTCCATAGCAGCTGAGTCGAAGTAAAATTATATTTTAACAAATACAAATCAGAAAATATGATATGCACATACATTCAGCCCCCCTGAATTGTGACATCCCTGTATGTGTCATTACACAAAAAATTATTTTGCCAAACACTTAAACATGCGCACAAGCATGAGATGGAGTCTCGAATGATTTTTTGTTAACTGAACTTAGACATGTGAGTTCTTGTTCAGGTGTGCTGCAGCAATTCAGAGGTACAAATTCAAAAATAATAATAATGATAAAGGGAGCGCAGTCACCCCTGAGGGGCTGTTTTCACTGGCAACCACAGACCTCATGGCAGATCTGGTTTCACCAAGCCTCCAAAATTCTTTCTTTGGCTCATCTAGTTTAGCATATCCTGAGAAGAACTTTCATAGCTTTATAAACTTTGCCTTTCTTCATATCTCATTTAGAACGCTTTGGATCGTGAAAGCTTTATAATTTATGTGTTAAAACATTTTTCAAGCAGAGCAACGTGCAGAATATCAAGCTGAAAAGATGAACAAGGAGTAGGTAAAAAAAGGAACCAAGAGAAAAGGAGGGGCAGAAACAAACAAGGATAGAGGACAATAGTCTGATAGATTAAACATGCTAAGCCCTTTTTGATTGGTGCTTTTTAGTGATGGAAACTGTTAGGGATTAACAGCTAAGTCCCATGAGCTGCCGAATAGGTCAAGCAAGATTCCAGAGAGAAATAAGAGGGAGGCCTGGATAGAGAGGGCACAAGTACAAATGGAGACAAAAGCAAGGGAAATGAAAAAAATGGGAGGTAAAAGGGAAGTGGAATAGTGATGACACTAGAGGCAAATGAAAAAGAAAAATCCCCTAATGGGACAAGCTGAGCTTTGAAACAATTAAGACAATTAAGGGAAGATAAGAATATGGGCGTGAGAGCAAAGGAGAGTGAATGGTGGAGTCCAGGATGAGGGTTAGTAGAAATTAGTTTTGGTCTTGGTTGTTGGTTTGGTGACTTTGGTAAAACTAACACCAAACCTTTGGTACTTGGTTTAAATTACTCTTTGTTTGAGTGGCATAGCAGTTAAGCTAAGCTTTGTTCATTTCAAGAAATATTTTGCACTCTATATTCTCAGGTGTCTATATTTCAAGCCCCTTGTTAATCTAAAATCAGTTGTTCTATATTCCTGTTATAACACACTAATGGTCTACGATATGATTGGTGCAGACCATTTGTACTTTGAAGTTGGAATCCTGTAGTTTCTTCCATACATAATCATTATAGGCTTTAATCCATGCATGGGAGACTGGTGTCTGTTTCCATTGGTCAATAGGTGAGTTAGAGGCAAAGGACACCCTAGACAGATTGCCAGACCATCTACACACACCTGACAACCTGTTCCACTTATGCTACAGCTGCTGGCAAGGGGGAGAACAACTTCTACCTTCAACGAAGCAACTGAAAGTCTTCAGTTCCCCAAAAAATTATAACTGACCAAGGTTAGCCTGCAGAAGCCTAGCCCAGTCAATCTCTGTTTCACTTTTAGCAGTACAAAAGCTTGGAAGACATTCCCTTATTAGATGACTCAATTTACAAATGGATAAGAGACAGTCACCAGATGGAGTTTACCTTTTCAAGCACAAAGATGAACCAGATTGTTTATTTGAAGAGCTCAAAGAGGACCAACTGTGGACAGAAACTGGACATGAAAAGTTTCTGACTCTTTCCCCTTAGTTGGCAAACACATCAGCAACAGAAGAGAAACAGATCTTCCAGACTCTGATAACCAAGAAACTAACTGGACCCAATATAGCATTTGTGAAGCACACAGTTAGGCATTAGAAGATCTTGAACAGACATCAAAATATTTTGGTTTGATTTATTTTGACGTTTTTCCTTGATTAATCTTAATGGTTACTTGGCTGGGTGGTATTAGTTGTGCTTATGATAGGGTCATTCAACGTCAACTAACCATTCAAGTTTTAACATTTCCTTTCTCATAAACCGGCTTTCCCCAAGATCGTCCAAGTTCCTTGTCCTCTTTACCATGTGTGAAACACCAGAGCACTGCAACATGTAGTCCACCTGACTGTCATCTCATGACTCTAATGACTCTTATTCCCTTTTTCTTGTTACACTATCTGCCAACATGGTATGATTACCCATTTGGGGAAATCTGTTACCTGAATGGTAAATTGTTTCACATCTTATCTTTTAGGGAAATACATGCTAAGATCATAAATGGTATTTTACATATTGTAAACTGATGGTGATTAGTAAACACTGGTGAGCTTTGCAACGATAAACCCTATTCTATGTTTTAGATGTTATTTTATTTTTTAAAGGAGAAGTGCTTTCTCAGTATTTGTTTACATTTGCCGCTGGTTGAAAAGCCTGAATTCAAATTTTCATTCACGCACTGGAGGTCTCGTATCTGTACAGATTGACACACAGAGGTAGAACAGCTATTTGAGACACTATTAATGTTAATGTTAATATCTGAGAGTTCTTTGATCAAGTTTAATAAAAACGTCTCAGGATCCTTCCCTGCCTTTTGTATGTCTTTGTTTGGGCCTTCAAACCCCGGTTCATGATACAGTGCACTACAAAAGTATTTTACCACCTTGGCTTTTTACCTTTGTTACATTCCAACCTGCAATTTAAATGTTTTTTTTACCTTATTTTATTTGATGGATTTACACAAAATAATCCAAAATGTTGAAATGAAATGAAAAAATATATATGTAAAAAATGACTAAAAAAGAAAAAACAGAAAATTGGCACGTACATATGTATCCATCGCCTTTGCTATGAAGCCTCTAAAAAGTACTATTGCAACCACTTACCTTCAAAAGTCACATAATTAGTGAAATGAAGTCCACCTGTGTGTAATCAAGTGTTACACGACCTGCCTAAAATGCCCCAGAGGCTGCAACACCACTAAGCAAGACATCACCCCATGAAGACCAAGGAGCTCTCCAAACAAGTCAGGTACAAGGTTTATGAGAATCAAAAGTCAGGGTGGCATTATAAAAAATAACCAAATCTTTAATGTTCCCCCAGAGCACCATCAGATCCATCATCTTCCGATGAAAAGCACATGGTACCACAACAAACCTGGCAAGAAAAGGCTGCCCACCAAAACTCACAGACCAGGCATGGAGGGTATGTGGGCGACTCCCCAAATTTATGGAGGAAGATGCTCTGGTTAGATGAGGCTAAAATGGAAACTTTCGGCCACTATTGAAAATGCAATATTTGGAGCAACACACTCCATTAGCCCAAGAACGCCATCCCCACAGTGAAATATGGTTGTGGCAGCATCATACTGAGGGGATATTTTTCAGCAGCAGGGACTGGGAAACTGGTCCGAGTCGCGGGAAAGATGGATGATGCTAAATACAGGGATATTCTTGAGCAAAACCTTTGTCAGTCTGCCTTTGATTTGAAACTGGCACAGATGTTCTCTTTCCAGCAGGACAGTGATCTAAAACTGTTAAAGCAACACTCGACAAACGTTCAAATGTGTTGGAATAGCCAAGTCAAAATCCAAACCTCAATCCAATTGAGAATCTGTGGTTAGACTTAAAGATCAATGTGCACAAGCGAAAAAACATCCAACATGAAGGAGCTCGAGCAGTTGTACCTTGAGGAATGGGCAAAAATCACAGTGCCAAGATGTGGAATGCTCAAAGAGACTTGTCCGAAGCTACTTGCACCTTTGTCACAAAATGTGGCTCTACAAAGTACTGACTTTAGGGATAGGTGAATAGTTATGTACACTGAAGCTTTTCTTCACAATAAAAAAAATATTTATTTTCAAAGTTGAAGGCATGTTCAATAAATGAAATGGTGCAAACTCTCAAACAATACAATTTAAACTCCAGGTTGTGAGGCAACAATACATGAAAAAAATATCAATACTTTTGCAAGGCACTGCATGATGACAAAAAATCACTACTTTTAGGTTACCCGTGTTACAAGCTATATGATGGACTGGCGATCTGTCCAGAGTGTACACCGCCTCTCGTCCAATAACTTTAGGAGATAGGCAACAGCAACCCTGCAGGGATAAGCGGGTATAAACGATGGATGAATGTTTCAAGGGTGCTGTCACACTGTTTTTCTCTCTTGTCATATATGTTATCAAGTCTAATAACTTATCTCACATGGGACTAAATGTAAAGAAATTAAATGCCTTAAGTGGAACATCAAGTTATGTCATGTATTTGAAGAACTTGTTTTGTACATTAAATGTATGAGGATAGAGAGTGTAAACTTCTCCATGCTCCATCATGAGATAATTTGAGTCTCTATTAGCATAGACAAAGCATCCACACAGTGTAACATGAGATTAAGTAATGTTATTTGGTCATTACTGCAACATTTTGGTTGCATTTGTGAGGATTCTCTAGCAGTGGTGCATATGGTGTTGACTTTTTTGAAATGTTCAAATATCACAAAGTGTGCTGCAGACTCAGTGATTTTTTTAGAAAGTTTTAGTTAACTAATGGTAAATGCAGTTTCTATATTTGAAGCCATTTTTAAAGATTTTTCTTTGTGTTTCTCCTCTTGTGTCATCCCGTCTGTTGTTTGTTGTGTCATCTCTAACCAGAAGTGCAGTGTGTTCCAAAGGATTTTATTCTAGTCATTAACATGTTCCTGTTTTAAGGTTGACAGGGACAGCTGTAATTTTAGCTCCAGGAAAAAAACAAAGTAGAACTTTGAGTCCTTTATGTTTCTTTTGTAAATTTTGAGTTAAGAATCATCCAACTTATGCTACTGAAAGTTCGTGAAAATGGGATAAGAAAGCTTCGGGGGTGCATAAAGGAGTGGTATTTTCTAACAATTACACAAAATAAGAAAAAAAAAACATCATTCCACAATGTTTGCTTGCTGCCAAGTTGTTTTCGCTCCAGTGTCTCTATAAAATCAGTGAATACAACCCTGGGCTTACCCAAGACAGACAGACACAGCTTCTTAATTACCTTGGTAGCTTAAAACACTGGCAGAATCACAGCATCTGCCCACATTTAATGGCCACTCTGAGGGTGGCTATGGGTAGATAATTACCCTTAATGAAGCTTAAATATTTTTTGAGCCTAAGTAAATACATTAAGCTAAAGCCCATCTCAAAATGATAGTCTACAACAAAAAAAGGAAAGATGAATGAAAATCAAGGCTTCCAAAGTTCCACTACCAATGTAATCTAAACAGCCTCAACATGATGACTATCAGCTTCACAGTGAGTTCCATTCTTTTGCCACCATTCAGCCAAAAAAGGAGTACCCGGTGAGAACCCACACATGCACGGGGAGAACAGGCAAACTTCATGCAGAAAGACCCCCAGCCGGGAATCGAACACAGGACCTTCTTGCTGCAAGGCAACAGTGCTACCAACTGAGCCACCGTGCAGCCGGACTGCTGACCATTTATGATTAAATATATTTTTTCTTTTCTTTTGACCCATGGCCTCCACAGCCAAGACCTGGTAAAAAGAGAGCTCTTATACTATAAAAATGTCACCAATGGACCACAGAAAATTGTGTAAGTGCATTAAATGTCTGTTAAGATATATGTGTTGAAATTAGTTTACAAAATGGCTTCAATTACCCTACTACTATAGGAGAGGGTATAAATCAACTACTTGTGTGGAACTTTTACTGTAGAAAACAATGAGTGAAATTAGTGTGTGCACATGAATTGGCTCATTGATGTTTTTCTTTTTTCAAAGAAACATCTGGATTGCCTAAGGCAATGTAGAAGTTTAATAAGGATGTTCCTAATTAAATGAAATAAATTTCACACAAGACTGCATATGGACAGTGTGTTGGAGCAAAAGTCCTAACAAATGAAGTAAATTATATCCTAAAGCCAGTCAAAAAAAAAAAAACAGTTTTATGTGTATAGTGCTACAAAAGACGCATTTGCGTTTTTTCACACCTAAAAGTTTCATATCATTAAATAAATATTAACCTGAGTAAATAAAAAAAGCAGTTTTGAGTTGATTTCATTTATTAAGGGAAAAACTAACAGTCTCTTTGAGAAAAAGTAACAGCCTCTTAAGCCAACTCATGATGCCACCCTTGGCAGGAACAGCTGCCATGGAGCATCTGCGATAACTGGCAATCAGTCATTTACTTCGCTGTGGAGGAATTTTACACCACTCTTCTTTGCAGAATTGTTTCAATTCCGCAACATTGGAGGTCCTTTAAAGATGTATGGCCTGTTTAAGGTCATGCCAGTAACTTAAATGGATTTAGGTCCAGACTTAAGGTTACTCCAAAAACCTTAGGTTTTATTTATTTAAAGGGTTAATTTGAGGTGGACTTGCTGGAATTTTTTTTTTCTCAAGGTGTCCTTGAGCCTAAGGTGATAAGCTAATGGATTTTCCCGGACAAACCAGAACTTATGGCTTAGTTATGGTTGTGAAATGCTGCGTTAGTTTCAAACGAGATGTATTTGGATTTTTACCCTGTCTAATTCTTTTGTTCAAATCCTTAAAACTGACCTTAACTGAGCTAGACAAGGCCTGATGTGCTTTCAGTGTTATTTTGAATTCTTTGTAATTCTCTGTAAACCCCTGCATGAGTTGTTGATGAGCTCTTGCAATAATTGTAAAGGCCAGCCAGGTCCACCACTGTATTTTCTTCAGTTGTGTGTAATGGGGCTCGATGGACTCCCAAAGCCTTACATGTATCTCATTTGTTCTTGAATTTCGTATCTTCAGGGCATGATATGTTGCTTTTAAAGATCATTTCTTGATTCAAAGGTCTGGTTGTCAGGTTCTGCAACTTTGGTTTTTGTTTTAGTTTACTCTTGCTGTTGGGTGTTTTTGGTTCTTTATGATTAAGTAGTTTACTTAGGTTTATTTATTCATGCCGTGTGCTTCTTAGTTTTGTTAGTTCATCTGCATTTCTGTCTTTTTAGTTTTATTAGTTGTTTTCCCCCACGGTTTGCTATTTTAGCATAGTTCTCTTTTGTCTTGTTTCTCACGTTTTATTTCCGGTTATTAGTTTCAGTCTATCTAGTAGTGTTTGTGTGTATTTACTTTTATGGTTAGGAGTTTCCATGTCTTTAGAGTTATTTTGTTGTTTACTATATGTTGTTGTTTAGGTTTATTTTATTATTCTTACTTAGGTTCTCTTTGCCCCTGCTCCTCCTCGTTAGTTTTGTATTTGTTCCTTGTATATAGTTTCACTTAGTATTGTCACCAGTCTAGTTTCTCCTCATGTCTCTGTTTTCCCTGCACTAGTAACCGTAGTAAACTCCATTCCCTCAGTTCCCTACACCTGGTCATCACACCTGTCATTTATCATCTGATTACCTGCCTCCCTTCCCATTGGTTCACATTGCACTTCCCTCCGTATATTTACTTACCAGTTCTTCTTGTTCCCAGTTGGTTCCACCTGTTATCTTCCTGTGTCTCCTGCTCCGTCTCCTTGTGTAAGTCATTTGTTTATTGTTTATTAAAGTAAAGATTACAAAGACTATGTGGCCACCAAGCTTCTATCTGCATCCCGGTCCCAACCAATCACAAACCCCGACACTGGTAGTTACCAGGCCTGGAAGGGGCTATTGAAATTGAACCAGATAATGTGATACATCATTGTTATTTGGATAGTTGTATCCCCTTAAATTGCATCAGTAAAAAATCTGAATTCTGCCTGTTTAGAATTTAAAATATGCTTGATGATATGAAACATTTATGTGGAAAAAAATTGTAAAATCTGTAAGGGAGCAAAATCATTCCCATGATATATGATATATGTATGAAGTTGTGATGTTATGTCTGTCATTGCAGTGTTTGTTTAGCAAAAACCCAATACTTTCTCCACCTCTGGGAGAATCATTTGTCACCTTCACATCCCAGTCTTGTTCAATCTTCCCTGTTAGAACTGCACACTCGTGCACAAATGCCAATAAGTTCTTTACTGTCATTTACACCAAACAATATCTAACTTCAGTCTTCAGTTCCTTTTAATATCACGCTGAAATGAAACCCATTTATATGATTGTTGATTGTTGCTGTTGAGAAACATGACAGAGAACCCATATGTTCTCTGTGTGACGTGACCATAATAACATTAACCACTTAATCAGGTGATCTACACATACAGGCTTACCTTCCCTTTGATTACATGAGATAAAGACTTTTCAGGAGACTCAAGTCCCAGACCTCGAGTCCAAGTTGAGTTTTAAGACTTTAGATTTTGAGTCCAAGTCAAGTTTGACGTCTTTGTTTATGCAACTTTAAGAGCATTGTCAGTGTAATTCACAGACTTTATTCACTATCTCTGTAAAAAAAAACATTTAGAATTACTTCATAATCAAATACATGTGTGCCTCTTCTCTCCAGGTTAAGTCTCTTAAAGTTCAAGGTTTTAAAGATAGGGGAGCACAACCTCAGAAAGACACAAACCCAGGACATACTACACTTTTCACACAATATATATTTTTTAAATTGTACCTTTGTACTTTTGGTAATTTCACACCTGTCGCTGCTACAGGACATTTCATACTGACTATAATATGTCAATATGTAATACATTATAATGTCAATATGTACCTAACTTGGGGACTTTTTATACCCGCTTTGAAAGCCATTTATTTGTCAGAAGTAATTTTCTTTTATCCACTCAAAGTCTACTGTAAAAAATTTGGTTACATCTGTCAATTGCCAAAAACTCTAAATTTATGCCTTTTTTGTCAGATGAAAAACTACCAGGTTCAGGTATGGGATGAAACTTGTGCCATCAGAAACTGAATTTGAATTGCTCTGACTGAATTTGTATTTGTGTAATTTGAAATTAAATGCACTGGTTTGAAAATGAATTTCACTAAACTGAAACTGAATTTAATGGTTTGAAACTGAATTCATTTGCTTTTAAAATGTATTTTGTTGTATTAAAAATTCAGTTTGATTACTTTCACTTTCAGTTCTGTAATTCAATTTCAATTCAATTTTCAATTCAATTCAATTCAGTTTATTTATATAGCGCCAATTCACAACACATGTCGTCTCAAGGCACTTCTCAAAAGTCAGGTACATACATTCCAATTAATCTTAATCATTGAACAGTGCAGCCAGATTCTGTTATTTATTCAAATTGGATAAAAAGTTTTTCTATCTAAGGAAAGGAAACCCAGCAGATTGAATTTCAGTTCCAAAATTCAGTTTTTTTGTGTCACACATCCGGGTCCTTGAGGATAGCCACAGATTAATCAAACACAGATTCATCATTCTACGTTTCATCAAGTTAATCAAGTTAAACTTCCTTTCCAGCATGTTGAGCTGGAGCAGTGCAGCATACATGAGCTTGGCGGATGTCAATCACCCAGTCAAATGAGCATCTATGAGAAGCGTCATGTAAACAAATGATGGTCAAACAGCAAGACTTGTGCTACCTGTAGCTATTAGCTAAACATGCCAGATTAGCATAGTGTGGTGCCGGTGTTATGTCGGTCTGCGTTTCTCTTGCCCTTACCTCAGCTTAACTTCTGTTGCCTAGCAACCGTGTAAGCGTGCAGAGCTGTGAAGCCGAACAAATGGAGCCTGAAGGTTAAAATCGTTGTCTCCACTGTAAATAACTACTATATTTGGCTGTTAAAGCAGGAACAAACAGCCCCTAATAGCACATGGTATGTGTCATGTAAACTGAGTTCCATAAAGTTATTATTTTGTATTGAGTGATCTGTACAAAAGGTTAAATAAAGTGATGACTGTTGCTGAAAAGCTGGCGTCTGTGTTGCCTCTTAAGTTGAGTGTATAGAAAAGTCCCTCATGGTGTCAGAAGTCGAACTAAGAAGACAAAAGAATACAAAAAAAAAGGCTTGGAGCCGCTTGTGAGCAAGTCTGTGTGCATCACCATGGCGAAGTTTTCCCCTCCCGACCTGCTGGACTTCTCAAGGCCCGTGATTTGGTCGCGTTTGGAAGTAAAGGTTTCCCCAGTAAAGAGTAGTGACCAAGCTAACCGAGGAGGACGAAACAGTTTAGGTCAGCGTATTGATATATTTAATGGGAGCAGAGGCTGAGCACATATTAAAGTCTTTCACCTTAACTACTGTGAGATGTAAAAATAAGTAAATCATTGTACTGGAAAAGTTTAATGAACATTTTATTCTCAAACGTATTGTCACATTTGAGAGAGCCAAAACTCCAGAATGCAGCAAGCTAGTGAAAGCATGGAGGCTTTACAAGCTAGCAGAAAACTGACTTTGGACCACAAAAAGAAGAGCAGCTCAGAGACTACGTGATAAAACCTTGTCTCAAAGATTGCAAATGAAAGATGACATAAAACTGCAACGTGCAATTTAAATGGCGAGACACTATAATAATTCAAGGAAAGAACCAAGGACAATCAAGTAACGTGGATGAAGTGGCTGTGTGTATTTTCTGGGGTCTTCACAATTTTTTTTAATCTTTCCCTGGAACAGGCCTCTGTTTCATCCTGCCTCAAGTGAGCCACCATAGTTCTTGTCCCAAAAAATCAACTACCAACTGCCTCAACGACTACAGGCCCATTGCGCGATAGTTGCCAAATGTTTTGAGAGGCTGGTAGCACAACACATCAAGGATTGCCCCCCGCCCTTCCTTTGGTCCTCATCGATATGCTTACAGAGCAAACAAATCTACTGCTGAAGCAATCTGTATTGCCCTCCACACTGCTCTGACCTACTTAGAATACCCCAAGACCTCCGTCAGGATGCTCTGTGTTGACAACAGTTGGCTTTTAATACCAGTCTACCCAACATCCTGAAGAACAAGCTGGCCACCCTAGACTTTCCTCCTGACACTTCTGCCTGTATAAAGGATCTACATACAAACCATTCTCTGTCTGTAAGGATTGGTGCACGCAGCTCCTCCACACTGACACTCAGCACAGGTTCTCCCCAGGGCTGCGTGCTGAGTCCACTTCTGTTTGCCATCTATACTCATGACTGGATCCCCTACTATCCCACCAAACTTGCAGATGACACTACCATGGTGGGATTTATAACTGGTGACGATGAGTCAGCATACAGGGATGAGGTGCAGCGGCTGGTTGAGTGGTTTGCCAGGAATAACTTGTCACTTAATATCAGGAAAGACAAGGAGGTGATCCTGAATTACAGGAAGAAAAACGTTGTTCCAGCACCACTCTTCATAAAAGGTGACAAGGTGCAGAGGGTCCCATAGTTTAATTTCTTGGGCACTTACATTTCAGAGAACCACACCGAGTCTGTTAACACTGGAGTGGTGGTTAAGAAGGCCCAACAGCGAATCCACTTTCTGAGAGTACTCAGACGAAACAAATTGGAGACTAGGCTGCTAGTAACTTTCTATCGCTCGACCATAGAGAGTGTGCTGGCGAATGCCATCACTGTATGGTATGCTGGCTCCACCACCACTGACAGGAAGAGGCTGTAGGGGGTCATCAGGGCTGCAGATAGAATAAGTGGTTATCCTCTCCCCTTCCTTGACAACATTGCCCGCATTGTCTCTCCAGGGCAAAGAAGATCCTAAAAGATCACCTCCATCCTGATGACCACCTGTTCAGCTTCCTGCCCTCCGGTAGAAGGTACAGATGCATTAAAAGTCGTACCAACACACTCACCTGTGTATACAGGCCTCTATTTTGGGTTTTATTTCATTGTTCAGGCTTGTACAATGACAAATCAATACTTCTATTCCTATTCTATTCTATTATATTCTATTCTATTCTAAAATCTTTAAAATGGAGAAGAAAGAGAGAATATGACACCAGTGCATCAAAAAAGACGGACTGAAAAGTGAGAAAAAATAGAAAACATGGAAGATGCAAAGAGAACACAGTAACCCTGTGGAATGCCGAACAAAAGGAAAACAATGCAAGAAATGCAAGAAAATACAACATTTTGCAGTAGTATGTTACACAAAGAGTGTACAAGAGTAAGTATGTGCAAAAATGAAAATGATGAAGACCTAGTCCTTTTGGGCTCAACATTAGATGATGTCATCAAAGGAAATGAGGCACTGTGGCACACCACACTGAACTTTGCCAATACCCCAATGACATATAAAATAGATTCAGGAGCAGATCCTACAGTGATCAGAGAAGCTACTTATAATGGTTTAAAGAAAAAACCCAGACTCAAATCTATCAGAGGACCACAGACTGACACTAGAGGGCAGTTTGTGGGCAAAATTAGAGATGAGGTCAATAACAACCTTTGTGATTGCTAACTCAGGATAGTCAGAAAGAATGTTGAAGAGTTATGAAGCTTCCTGGGGATGGTAAATAATTTTGGTTGTTTTTTGTCTAACCTTTCCAAGCATTCTGTTCCCGTACTTAAACGAATTCTGAAATTCCCAAATCGAAAAAGAATGTCTGGCTGGTGTGTGGGCATTAATCAATATCTTTGTGGCCAGGAGTTATATAAACGTTTCGCAGAACACAAGTCTTAAGTCTAACTGATCAACTCAAAAGATCCTCTTAGCTGCCAGCATCTCCTCATCCGACTGATGAAGTTCAACCCTGTGACTTTGTACGTCCCCAGAAAAAGCCCTGTCACTACAAACATTGCAGAGCTTTTCAACTTTTCAAGATAGCTAAAACATTCAGAACCTGCCAAAGATGAACAGTGAAACAGTGATTGCAAAACTGAAAAGCACCTTCAGCCATCAGGATCTCTGAAGAAGTACGATGGACAACGGACCCGAGTATATAGGATAGCTGAGATACCTGTAGTAGATGGGTCCTTTTCGTACACAAAACTGTCAGGATAAAGGTATAAACATTTAGAAGGCTTTTACTTTACATTACGTATTTTTTAAAAACACGCTTTGGGATACCATTATGTTTATTCTTCATCCTAAAAATATCACACTTATGAAACGAGTATAGTGTATTGTCTCCACTTGTGCTATGAGTGGAGATTCCAGCTTGTCTCCATCTTTTAAAAAAGTTACCTCAATTCTCTACAGAGTGCCCTTTGTGTCAAATGTACCTTAGGGGGCATTAGGCTAGTTTAGGCTTAGGGGATTTATTTATTTTTTGGAAATGGAATGAGCTTAGAATCGCCAATGCCTAACCATCAACACTTCAAGGTATTCAGAGAAAGCCATAATTGGACCCATATAACATCCGTTCATCTGTTTATCCGTCCAACACTGGGATCACTGAGATAACAAGTCCAGGAGGGAAATCCAGAGATCCCTCTCTCCAGTGACACTCTCATATTATACTTCTCAACCATGGAGATCCCCAGCGGTTCCCAGACCAGAAGGGATATGAGGTTACTCTGACAGGTTCTTGATCTGCCCCTTGGTTGCCTGCCATTGGGATTCACCTTAAATGAGAGGTATCCAGCAGCTATCCTCATCATATTCTCAAACCACCTCAACTTACTCATTTTGCTGCAAAGGAGCAGCAGCTCTACTACAGGCATCCTCTAGGTTACGAAGCTCCTCAACCTATCTAAGACAGGGTTCAGCCACCTTACAGAAGAAGCTCTTTTCAGTTGCTTGTATCCAAGATCACATTATTTTGGTCATGATTCATATTGGCTGAACGTACATATGTACCGTTAAATTGAGAGCAACAACACTCAAATCCATCTATCCATTTCTTGCTTGTCATGCTTCATCACTCATGAGCAAGACAGCAAGATCCTGTCATCTGCTTGAGGCAGAGACTGACCCCTGACCTGGAGTTTTTCTTTATTCTGGTTGGGAACCATGACCATGTTTTTTAAAGGAACCAACTTTCATCTGCTCCACACTCTGAGCCAAACCAATCCAGTGCATGCTTTAGATCATGACTTGGAAATAGCCCTGACCCATGTAACATAATATTGCTGAATGATTTTTGTTAATAGTTTTCAGTTTGTATGTTGAGTGTTCACCATATATTGCTCTGCTGGAATCTGCAGTGCAACTGGATTAGTGAATACTGGATTTCTGCTGTGGATAGTTTCATTGCTGGGCACTGGCTCTTGTAAGTGTTGACAACAATAAGATGCTTCTTTTCTGGGTTGTTTAATAGAAAATAACAGGACTATATTTTTTGGCATGTGTCTTATACTGTACAGTAAGAGATGTTTAAGGACACTGAAAATACCACCAGGGTGTCCAAAATCATTGCGGATTATGACCCCTTTTAAGATAAACATGTAATTGACATGTAAACATGTCAATTTGCAGATCCCCAGAAAGTAATGATATCTGTGTGGAATTGGAGAGGCTTTGGGGCTTTTAATGGACTGCATTGCAATTTTAAGACTCCAAGAAACAAACATTTTCTCACAGACTTCTGATTTTCACTTGTCATAGGTCAACAAGTTTTCTTGTGAACTGATTTGATCAAGCCTGGTTGTAAGTATAAAAGTGTATTCTCAGGTCTTTTCAGCCAAATGTGGCACGCAGGCCAGTCAGGACAAGTTAACAGTGCCAATACAGTTTTTTTTCTGCACAGTATACCGACCACACACTGTTCTCAGAAGAAGTCAGAAGCCCACATGCAGATATCCAGCTTTTTATCAACTTCCCTGACAACAAAATGCAAACCACCATGTAATGTAATGAGTGTTAATGATCCTGCTGTTACAGGGGCACACATATAATCAACAGTAAGATTTGACCTTGCTCCGATGTGCACCTCCTAATCAAACATCTGGAAACCGTTAACAAAATCTTCTCTTTAGCCTCTCTGTAATGAGACGTCTCCTTGGGTTGGCATGTCTGTCATCGAGGGAGGCTGAACGGCCTTGTCTGTCAGCGCAGATAAAAGGGCGTTTATCATACTGGTTGGTTTTAAACACGCCCTGCATAGTTTATATTGTAACAATTATGATAGACAGGCAGGACAGGACACATCCAATTGGCATCAGAGTGTGGCTGATGAAACCAGGGAGAGAGACAAGTGGGAATAGTGCTGTCTGTCACTATGAAGCAGCTCAGGGCGACGTTGGTTTGGACCACCTTCGAAGCTGGCACTCATCCCACAACAAATATACCAGCTACAATCCTTTGACTATAAGTTCCATTAAATTACAGATACCTATACTTTTGAACCATATACTTACATACACTGTAGAAGAACACTTAATGTCTGGCATTAAATCAAAATAAACTTTTCCTGTTGTAGATCGCTTAGAATTACCCAAAGTATTTCCAAGTGCAAACTGCCAGAATAATGAGCAAAAATTGTGTTTACATACAAAAATTTTACATACATTTTCCTTAGTTTTTAGTAGCATTTCCTGTGTGGCCTGGGTCAAAAGTTTTGGGAATCCAAAGTGTTTGACCTTTGGGTTACTGGAATTCTGGCCCATTACTCCTGAGGTGAGCTGTAACTGAGCCAGGTTTGTAAGCTGCCTTGCTCAAATACACCGTTTAAGGTCTGCAAGCACGTTTTCTATGGGATGCTTTTTAATGGATAATCCAAAACATTGACTTTGTTGTGTTTTAGCTACTTTTATTCAGGTCACTGTCCAATCGGACTTCTGAAAGATTCATTTGCACCCATGCTGAAATTTTATAGCTGCCTTGTGTTGAGATCTTACTTCAATATTTCAACATAATGTTCTTTTCTCATGAAACCATCTTTTTTGGGAAATGCATCACTCCTGTCACAACGAGGCTGCCTCCCCCGCTGGGAGAGTATTCTTAGGCTTGCCACCTTCCACCTTTGCCTCCAAGTGTAACAATGGTCATGTTGGCCTAACTCAATTTTACTTTCACCAGATCAAAAGTTATGTCTCCAAAAATTAAGGTGTTTGTCCATGAGTGTATTTGCATACTGTAATCTGGCTTTCCATGTTGCTTTTGGAATAATGGTTCTTTCTCACTGAGTTAGACCCACGTTGGTGTAGGACTTAGTTCACTGTTGATATTGATGTTCTATTACCAGCTTAAGCCAGCATCTTCACAAGGTCTTTTGCTTTTGTTCTGCGGATGATAACCAACATTTTACCCAAAATACGTTAATCTCTGCCACACAGAACCCTTCTCCTTCCTGATCAGTATGGTAGCTGGAATTTCCCTGGTGCTTCTACGTGTGTATAATTGTTTGAACTGATGAATGTGGAACCAAACTTTTCTTCCTGATATATTGGCTGATTTCTTTAGAGAGCAGTATACTTCCCCAGTAACAAGCCCTGAGTCACCAGTGACCTAAAGAAATTGCTAAACAAGAAAAAAGAGCTTTCAGGGAGCAAGACAGGGAATTAATTATGAATATACAGAAGCAACTGAAGTCTGGATGAGACACAGCAAGGAGGCATACAAGAAGAAGCTTTAGGGGAATCTCCAGCAGAACAATTTAAAAGATGTGGGGTCAGGAATTAAGGATATCACAGGCTTCAAACAGAAGGAGGAAGTCTGGCCAGATTGAATGAAATTAACACATTCTTCAATAGGTTCAGATCAGGAACAAGCTCAGCATACAACAGCTTTACTGAACTAATCTCCTATTTACTCATGGTGATCTCAAGGACTGCAAGGTGCTCAGGTCCTGTAGCTACAAAACAAGCAAGCTGCAAATTATCAGCCTTCCAGCATGCTTGACAAGTGGTAGGAGGTGTTTTATATTCTGTGTTTGGCTCTTGACAAACATAGTGCTCTACTGGTCTTATCTGTCCGAAGGACCTTATTTTAGAAGTCATGCAGTTTATTCAGAGCCAACTTTACAAAACTCATACTGGCAAATTCTTTTTAGGGGAAAGTGACATTCTCATGGCTTTTAAATAAGCCATGTTTGTTCAGTCTTAATTATTAACATTACCTATAAAATAAAAGAGTCATATCATGCAAAATCCACTTTTTTTAGGCCTTACAAACTTTTAGTTTTCTACTTGGAGTTTGTAGGAGAGCAAAACAGTTGAATTTAGTCTCTCAAGGTGCTGCATAGATATCTTTATGTTCTGTTTGGGTCATATTTTTGAATCCGTTTAGTTTTCTCTATTCTCTATTACGTTTTTTGAACTGTTATATCACAGTTTTTGCTGCGGAACAGCCAAACAAGGTCATGGACTTCGGCTACCAATTTTGCGTATCCATCACTTTTGTTTCTGGCTGCGATTTTGTAGTCCAATCTGAAGTATGCCTACGCTGAAAGAAGATAAGTCTAAATGTTCGTTGTTGGGTGTATTAACCCACACAATTCATTACACTGTCCCCCAGCATCAGAACCTCTTCAAGGTGGTTGGTTGAATAAAATTTAACCGGCTGATGTCCACTCCTGGGTGGACTGGCAGCAGTCTTGAATGTTTTCCACTCGAGAATAACTGTTTTCTTTGACTTGAACATACCTGTATGCTCAAGACCAGCAAACAGATAAAATTCCTGCTTTAACAGAGGTGGTGCTCCTAGCGGATGATCATTTATCAAAGTGTATTTGATGAGCAGCACAGGGGTGTCACTCTCCCTTTCTCTCCCTGTCTTTTCTTTACCAAAACTCAGAATTCTACTCCAACCTATTACCTTGCACTACCGGTTTAGGAATGTAACACAATATCCCTCCTACTTTTGCTGCATCTCATTCAACATGTCTCACTGTTCTCAAATTCCATATGCAAACAAAAATGTTCAAAAGTAAAGTGTTTAAAGAAAGGAAACTGAGATTGAATGGGCTCTACATCTGTCTCAAGAGATGCAATCCCATTGGCCTTAAATGTTACTTCTAGATAATTTAGTTCAATAAAGACTATGCTTCTTTTCAAAAACTCAGACTTTCTTTTTAACCAAAGCATAACCCAAATCACTGCATCAGATTTGAGATGTTGACATGTCTGTTTCACATTTCTCCACATATTAAATAATACTGTTATATAAGGTTGGTCATAATAATGGATTACATTAAAGCCCAATATGGAAAATCCCAACTGAAGCATGGCAATGACATTAAGTTATGTACCCTGATCCTGACATTCCTGGTCTCGCAGACTTCTAACATGTTGACAGATCAATGTGCACTGCTTTGCTCATGATTCTACGCTACTTCTAAGTAGCAGATTTAGGAAGCCTGAGGGGTTATTCCTAGTCAATTATGTGGGCATGGCACAGCTGGTCTGTACTCCTATCCATCTTCCCCACTCAGCTCAAGCCCAATTTAAGCAGGAGGGGGGACTCTATCCTTCCACTGTAAATGCTGGGTTCTGCTAGGACCACAAATTACCTAAAGAAACTTTGACATCAGAACTGAAAAGTAGATGCTTCTACTGCATGATGGTGTTATCTTTGCATACCTGTCAGCAGATAGTTCTAGCAAAGGGGTCAAAGCACATTTTATCTCAAGATGAGCATATTACATACAGTATGTATCAAATGTATCCAGTTTTCGCTGATACATTTCTCCCATCAGGTTAAGCCTGTGATTTTAAAACCTTTTCAAACCTTTCAAAAGAAGTTCTGCCTCAGTAAATATTAAACTTGTTTGTTGTGTCAAAACATTCTTATCCATTGGCACTTCGTGATTGGATGGAGGATTTCATCTGTTTTTCTGATATTTTTTTTATAGATTTTTCTATTTATTTTTATTTTTTTTACTTCACACATATGTTATCTTTGGTTTTTGGCCTCAGTTTGCATGAATTTGCAATTCAAAGCTGAGAGATTTTTATTGAAAATATTTTATTCTGCCCTTGTTCAACTGCAATATAACATTCAGTGAATAAACATTTCTTGAATCGTATATTAGATCAATTAAAGAGCTGGGTGTGGGTGGGAGGGGCCTCAAATATTGTGGGATAATGCTCAGAAATTCAGCTGGAGGCGGATTTTTAAAAAAGCCCCATGCAGGCCTTTACCTTATACCTTGATATTTTTTAGAAAAGCTTAACAGTGTGAAACAATGCATCCAGCCCAGTCTTGCTGAAATGGTTAAGATGGGTTTGATCTAATTCCAAGATCCAATGCAAATTTGGAGGTGAATGCAATGCAGCTTCATCAGTTTACCGTCATCAGTTTCAGTTCCAGCAGAGAATTCTATGAATTTCCTTAAAAGGTAAAAATCAAAGTGCATAAACGGTTAATCTTTTTTTGATTGTTGGTGATTATGACTGTACATTACAGTGAATTTGTTTGTCTTTATCCTGCAAATAAATAATCTGAGTACAACTAAAGATGAAGTACCACCACTGGTACTTGTTCCAGAGATTGAGAACAATCAGTTTAAGAATTCAGCATACCCTTTAGATAATGAGTTATTCATGATGATGTAAAGTGGAGATGTCAATACAACACACCCTGCTAATGGCGACTAAATTTTAATGGAACGAGCTTGTGAATGCAAATATCATTTGGTTAGTAGAGTAGCTTACCCTTCAATGTTAGCTGCTTAACATGTGAAAATAGACACAGTCATTCTCAGGTCGGCTCAGGATGACGGATGTCTTTGCTCAGAAATTACAGGCCCATAAAAAGTAGTTGCACGTGCTTAAAATCGGTAAACAAGGATTAGAAATAGAGGGTCTGAAACCTATTGTTTCATTTCCTGAAGACCCAGTCACAGATGATTGAACATATTGTCCAATAATATACATTGATTTAGGGCCCTCAGTGAAAAAAGAGCCCTAAAGGGGACATTTGAGGGGGTTTACCGGAACAAAAAAAAGGCCCAAAACCTTTTCCCCTTTTAAAAACCCTTATTCCAAAAACCAAAAAGGGTTCGGGAATTTTTCCCTCAGCTTCCCCCCCGCCCATTAAAGTATCTTGAAAAAAGGGGGATTTGGGGAAAATTTGGGCTTTGTGCATGTACATAGAAATAACCTGTTTAAAGAGTTTCACTGAGTGAATAAATGGTACAGAAACAGCCCAAAAACAACGGGCTAAGGGGAAATATTGTGGGCATCAACCAAGGGGCCTTTGGGTCCCTATTATTTGTTATTTTAAAAATTCTCATTGCGGGCCTTCAAATGCATTTAATCACTATTTTAAAACCATTTATTTTTTAAACTTTTTTTTCCCAAATAGAAATTTACTCGGGATCAGGGGCTTTTTTTTTGGTTCTCTTTTTTGTTTTTCTGCTCTTTTTCCCCTTTTAACCCCCGGGCCCGGTCGTGGCGATGGCCCTCTCACGGGACCCTTGGTTCTGGGGGTTTTTCTTCTTTTTAAAAGGATTTTTTCCTCTCCCCCGGTCGCTACAAAATGCATGCTCGTATAAAGGGATTGCTGAAAAAGTAAAAACCCATTGACTTTTTCCCTTTGTCTCTACTGCTCATTTGGGAGGAGGGGGAACCCTGAAAGTCACTGACCCCAAATGCAATCCTCCCCTGGGGTTTCCTTAAGGAAAAAAAAAAAAATTAAACCCCAAATAAATAATATGTAAAATCTGACGGGAACTGTTTGATATTTTTGGATTTTTGGGAATGTATTTTCCCTGACTTGGAATCTGTTTTAAATTAACGAATTGACTTTGAAAAGTGCCTTGGGCACGACAGGGTGCTGTGTTGGCGCTATATAAAAAAATTTAAACGGGAATTGAATATTCATTTTTCAGGGGCCCAGGAACATTGTGGTAGGGATCAGGGTAACACCGTTTTTAAAGATCATATTCTTTCCCTATATTAAATGACTACAGGCCTGGAGCCCTAAACGTCTGTGGTCATGAAACCCTTTTTGACCCGGGCTGTTTAAAGCCCCCTGGGGGCCTCCCGGGCCCCCCTCGGGGGGCGCCCCTCCCCATTTTTGGGCTTACGGGAAGAAAACAGGTCGCCAAATAAATGCTGTTAATTTTAAGGTCTCCCACTTCATCCCTGCAACACCCTCGCCGCCCGGGCCCTTTAGGGCGGGAATCCCTGTTTGGGTAGATTTTAAAAGGGTTTTCCGGCCCCCTTCAACACTATCATCCAACTTCCTCCAAACCAGAAGCCCCACCCCAGCTAAAACGCCCCCAGCCTCCACCTGTCGTGGATAAACCCAGTTTCCCTAAACGGCCCGACGCAGCAGGTGAGACGGGGGGAGAAATTTCCCCCGAAACCAATCAAAAAGGTACTGGGGGCCCCCCAAAGGGGTGTTTTTCCCCTCCCCACTCCTCTTCTCCCTGTACACAAATGCTGCCCTCCCCGGACTCGCCCCGTGAAACCCCCTTGGGTTTTGGGGCAATGAAAAACCAAACTGTCTTGGACCTGATCCAGGAAAGGTGATAGCCCCGGGGCATCCCAGAAAAGGGGGTGGATCGGTTTGGTAAAACCTGGTGTGTCAAATCGGGCCTGGGGCTAAACCCCTCAAGACTGGGGGGATTGGGGGTTTGGGGATTTTCCCGGAAAAACACCACCTCCAAAAACCACCCCCCTCCCCCATCCTCAAACAAAAAACCGTGTGGGCCTGGATAAATTCCAAGTTTTCCTTTGGGAACCACCATTTTCTGAGGACCTGAGTTTGGTCCCCCAACAAAAAAAGGCCTGTTCAAAAAAGGCCCAGCAGAGACTTTTATTTTCCCTGAGGAAACCCCAAAGAAGTAAAACCCTTTCCCCACAGGGGGCGGGCTTTTCTCTTCTCACTCCCAATAAATTCCCAGCTGTCCTGTCTTCACCCCTCCTCAGTGTGGTTTTGGGTTTCTCCACAAAAAAAGGAAAGGTCCAGACGGGAAACGTTTAAATCATAAAAAATTTCCCGGGGGAGAATCTCAGGGCTAAACCTTCCCCCCCTCCGGGTTTTTAAACAGGCCCTAGGGCAGGAAAAGGGGCCTTGCTAAAACCCTCTGCAGACCCCACAACCCCGGCACATAACTTTTTTGGGATTTTTCTGCCTTCGGCCGACCTACGGAGCGCTGTTCCCAAAAAAACCAGCCCCACAAAAAAAAAAAACCCATTTTTTTTTTTTCCTTTCCCCCGGCTTTTTTCCCTCGGGTTAAACATTAAATAGAAAAAAAAACCAACGGGCATACAATGTTGAAAAATGCCCCTTTTTTTATTTTTTTATTATTTGTAATTTTTGGGTACATTGCAGATATATATATATATTCTGTAGTGCAAAAAAAACCAAAGAGCAAAGTGTACCGGAGTCAAATTCCTTGTTTGTATGTACAAACTTGGCAATAAAGCTGATTCTGATTCTGATATTCGTATGACAGATTCAAGTTAATTTATATACAAACGATGAATCTTCCTCACAAAAGAAGAGCTAGTTTCAAATCCCCCAAAGTTAAGTGAAAAGTTAATACATACATTATGACCCATTCTTGCTTATCTATTACTTGGTTTGATCACAGTTTGTTGGCTTCTGTTTTTCCACCTGGTATAAAGCAATGACCAGTCTGAATGAGATTTACAAGTACAGCTTAAATAAATTTAATTTTGTGAAAATGTTGAATGTTTTTGTCACTCATTTCAGAAAGTGAAACTCATATATTATATACATTTATTACACATAGAGTGAAATATCTGAAGTCTCCTTGAATTTGGGGACTGCATGAATTACTGCATCAATGCGGTGTGGCATGGAGGTGATCAGCTTGCATTTCTGCTAGGTTGTAATGAAAACTCCAGTTGCTTTGATTGTGGCCTTCAGGTCATCTGCATTGTTGTCTCCCATCTTCCTATTGACAATACTCCATACATTCTGTGGGGTTCAGGTCGGGTCAGTTTGCTGGCTAATCAAGAACAGTAACACCATGGTAATTGGACCAGCTTTTGGTCCCTTTGCCAGAGTGGGCAGGTGCCAAGTCCTGCTGAAAAATGAAATCAGTGTTTCCAGTAAGCTTGTCAGTAGAAGGAAGCATGAAGCATTTCCTGTGGACATCAGAAAACCCAGTGGACCAACACCAACAAATGACATGGTACCCTAAATCATCACTGACTGTGGAAACTTCACACTGGACTTCAAGCAATGTGGATTCTGTGTCTCTGAACTATTCCTCCTGAATCTGATTTCCATCTGAAATGACTATATATTTTTTTAGTTTTTCATAAACGTTGACGGAAAAGTCTGCAGGCCATCTGTCATTTTGACAGATTACAATTTACACCGCTGACCACTTGGTGGCGAGGCAGAATATTAATTAACTGTTTTCTCACTTGATGCATGACCTCGTTGGCTTCACTCAACAGCTGAGTGTCCGAAGGTTTTTCAAAAAGCCAAATAACGACGACGGTGTCAATAAAATATGTGAAAAAGGAGGGACTGATGCAGTGTACGATTAAAAAAACAAACAACTGTGAGCAATTCAGGTCCATGCAAACCAGAAGGAAATTGTGAGACTGCGCTCAGGCCACAGCAGGTGATCTGCTCATATTTTGTGCAATCTTGTCACTGCATGTATTCATCTGGTTGATGTGGATTCTGTGTTCAGCTTGTTCAGACTGAATATTCATTAAAAAAAATGTTATTGAATGTTTAATTATTATTATTTAAAAAAATAAAGTGACAGGTAAAAACAGATTATGACAGGATTTTTTTTTTTTACTCTGTAAGTCAAAATGACTAGCTTAACCTCTGGTCTATATGTAACGAATCTATGTAATATACGAGTTTTCCTTTCTGAAATGAGTGACAAAAAATATTGTTTTTTTTCACAATATTCACATTTTTTGAGCTGCATTTGCACTAGAGAGTTTGCTAGGGTGTGCCACAGTGAATTCTGTGTTAGATAAAGTTACTCTAATAAGACGTTCTGCTCCTATTTATTTTTCTCGCCAGTATAGTTGGACAGAAATCAGACTAAGCTCACACCCTTGGACTCGGTAGCCTTACCAATTTTCCAGACAGATTTCTGTCCATATGTTCCACCAATCTGAAGGAGGATTTACCAATTAGAATAACATCAGTCTTTTCCTCTTCCTCTTTGCACTTCAAGCTAATTTTAAATCTGTCCTCTACTTGGACAGAAGTGTCTTCTTTAGGGGTTTGGGTTATAGTGGTATGGCAGTTATTAAAAAGTCTTTGCCTTACTTTGTGTTCAAATGAAGTCACAGCCACCTGCGCCCAGTGTTGAGCAAGCTCTGCACTGGTGGCATTATTAGTATTGTCCTTCATACCAAACCAGCCTGGTGGTTAATGGATATTCTTGAAGCCTGGTTTACTAGAACTGAACCTTTCATTTACATGTTCACGATAAACCATAAAAAGTCTTAGCATTTGTGGCAAGATTTGAGGTCATTTGATGATGGCTGCTTTTTTTCATTAAAGGTAAACATTGCTAAGAAGAAAGAAGAAGAAAACAGCTACATCTTTGTTGATGATATACTGAAATACAATTAGATTCGTATTATAAAGTCAACTTTCTATGCTAATAAAGCTCTTGGCTCTGAATTACCATGTCATTTTGTAAATGTTGCAAAACACAATCTTTGTGTGTATACCAAAAACGTTTGGCAATATCGCTACATTCATTGCTGGACTGCTGTTTTCACAGATTCTGCAGCTGGATGGCGCTATTTGTATGACTGCGGTTATGTCGGTTGGGAGGGGGGGGGGGGGAGGGAGAAATCGGACAGCGTGGGCCTCTCTGCTCAAACATCTCAAAGTTTGCCGACGCGTCATCTGCCTGGCAGCCTTTAGACAGCTCTGGCTCCAAGGTTTCACACACCTACATGCCACATTCTCAGACTACCTGACACTCATTTTGCAAACACACACTTCTCTCTCTCTCTCTCTCTCATGCAGTCAGTATTATAAAATGCATAAGAGCACACATAACCCATAAGGGATCCACATTCTGGTAAGCAAACAGCAGTGCTGCTGTCACATGACCAACATGTCTAGTAGCCATAGTGACTCCTACTGTCTCTAAGAACACGTCTGTGACATGTGCTGGAGCAGAAGTGTCCCACCCCTCCAGCTTGCGATCCATGTGAACCAATGAATGAATTAATCTACTGTAGGTGTCCTTCCCATGCTGACAATGAGCAATGCATGATGACAGGCTGTTTGATCCCTCTTAAGAATAAATCTAACATTTTGTAAAGGTGTCAGAAGTATTTTTAATATTCCAGTAAGACTTAAATGATCACCTCAGTCAGCATAAGTAAAAGTAAAATCTGATTATTATATATAACTTTAGTAAACTTAGGAATATCTAAACAGTTTTAATGCTCCATTGACCTGGATACTTTAAAAAATGCATCGCTGACTTAACCACAAGAAATAAGGGCCAATGTCAGCACCTGATTCAGATGTGTACGTTTTTATGTATTATTGTATTTTATTGTATTTAAGCTCAGGGCAAGTTTAGGCTTTGTGAACCTAAGTCATAAACTCAGCTTAGTTTGGGATAGTCCAAAACGTGTTCCAATTTTATATCATTTTTCTCATTATTGAGTGAGGGATACAAAGTTGTTTGGCCTTTTAACCCTTCCCAGATTGATGGACAGGGTTTTCCCAGCAATTTTCTTCCCTGTGTCTTTGCTAATTTTGTCATTGTGTTAACATACACATGTATAATCCAAAGAAGCAGACTGCCCAAAACCTCTGCTAATAAAGAATTTTAGAAACTTTGTAGCACTCTTTGTTTGGGGTTGTATTCATTAAATGTTTAAGCCTAGCAAAATAACAAAGGATGATTTTTGTAATTTATTGAAATGTAGAACAATCAAATACAAGAACAAATACTGATTTGTTTCGCCATAAGCTTATCTACATAATAAAAAAAAATATGCCCTGTTTCTGTTCAACAACATGAAGAGCAATACATTTCAATGTTTCAGCATAGTTTCCTACAGTATATCACCTTTACTTTTTTTTAGAACTGTTTACCAGAATGCAAGCAAAGGCAGGTCAATCGTCAACTCAGAGATCAGAAGTTAGCTACCTAATTCTGATTGCTGTAGGGGAAATTACAATTGTGTTTTTTAAAAGATTTTACAGACAACTTTTTCGACCAAATACTTGCTGATATTGTATTTCTTACCAAGCTTAGAAACAGAAACCCACTCCACAGCCTTTGCATTGTTGCTTTGTCCACCTCTAAAGACTCACCCATGAGTTAATCTCATTTAGATGCTTGTTTAGAGGAAAGCCAAAATCCTTTACTGATCTGTTTAAGATGTTAAGAAATGCGCTGAGGCTTTTTATCCACAGACCACCGTCACTGAGGTTACTGCTGGGCTGTTGCAAATGGAAGAAGTCTCCAAAGCAAAAGCAACATCAACAAGCGAAATCAGTTTCAATGATCGCAACTGAAGCCACTTGGAGCCACACAGATGGAGGTTGAACAGGTGCTAGGCTCAGGGTTTGTAGATACAGAACCCAGGTATTACTCATATAGGACAGGTCTACAGACAGTCTATGGACCGTTAAGGCAAGGCCAGGCAATATTATTTGTATAGCACATTTCAGTAACAAGATAATTCAAAGTGCTTTACATGAGAAAAAAATAAAGGTTGGACTACAGACTAAAACTATTGATGTTTCAGTTATTAGTTTTAAAACAACAGTCAAAGGGAACTCTAAAGACATTTGTAAATATATAGCACTATATGCTCCAATGCTGTCTTTACTGACCTTTGCAGGTTTTGCCATCAGGCTGAAGGGTGAATCCCACAGGGCAGCTGCAGCGTACCCCTGTGGCTGTGTCTTTACAGGTCCTATCACAGCCGCCGTTGTTTACAGCACAGCTTTCTATAAAGGATTGAAGAGAAAAACGGAAGAAGACAAATGACCTGTTCATACACTCAGTTGATTTTTATGTACTACCAAAGCATTATGTAGCTATTGAAACTGGATGTGATATGGGTGGTGACAAAGCTTCATGTGGTAGAAGAATGCACAAACCACAACACAGTGGGATATCATGACATCCCAATGTGGTTCCTCATGTAGCTTTGTCAACACAGAGATGAGGAAATGTCAAAATGTCCGAATTTGGATGAATAAAGACATTCCATTCGTCTTTTAAAGACAAATACAATGCTATAACACCCAGAGTCAAATAGAATTTCTTAGTGAAAGCGATTTATTTAGCAACACATGATATTGTGCTGACAAGGCAGGGTGAATAATTCCTTGGACCAAAGTTGGGTTCTGCTTCCAAAGGTGAAAAGAAATCACATAACTCACACAAAAAAGGAAAGTTAAGGTTAGATGATGAAAAAATAAAGCTGGTTCAATGAGTGCTGTAAGTGTTGAACATACTCTGCAGGACCAGTGGGAATATTTTTCCTGAAAAATGTTCTTCTATGTGCGATAGATAAGGTTTGCTGGGACTTGTGAATATTGCCAAAGCTGATTGTAAAACAAACACAAGCTCATGGTAACTCTAGCTTAGCTACTAAGCCACTGTTGCTTTAGCAAAGCTCAATGAGCTCCTACCCAGTGGGCCTCAAGAATCGCTGAGGAGGCTGAAATTTGACATTGAATTATGTTTGTTGAAAGGGATTAATTAAAGCTACACCTTTATATAGAGGTTTTTCTTAGTAACTGCTCTGCTTATGGTGGGCTTGACTTCATTTACTCATGAGAAAATCCCAGTTTGAACAGAAGTTTTGAATTTTGTCATCAACTGTCAGATTCAAAACATAAAATCTGAAAATCTAGTTTTCAAATCCAATCCCCTAGGTTGAGCTTTTGGAATTTAGGGGTCTGTTGCACAATAACAGCGGCTTGCTATTTGGCGATGTTTCCCAAATTTCTGGCACTGTTCAATTAAAATGTCAAGAAGGCATGTGCTTACATGAATTGGAAACAGGAAGAAAAAAACAAAAACACTTAGGCTGGAACCATAGCAATTGCTAGACATCAATGCATTAGCATAGAGTTAATCAGAATGCATGACCAGATGTATGCAATCATGGGCGTTTCAAGATATGTTTGAGTTTGCTCATGAAACCCCAAGAATATATATGCCACATCAGGCGCCCCTAATCACTAATTTCTAGTTTGCGTTGTTTACCTGTGAAAGCCAAGAGAGACCAGATCGCAAAATTATTTTAAATGTCAATTCTTTCCAGAATAAATGCAACGGGGCTCCTAAATGATGGGCTGGAGAAAGATATTGCAAAAGGAGAAAGGAAAGACACTCCATCATCTAGGTGGTCTGTCTGCTAGGTGCTGTAGGGTACTAGCACCACCCTGTCTCCTTTCCATTTTCTAACTCAGGTTTCTGAAAACTGTTAGTGTGTGCGAATGTATGTTTGAGTATGGTTAATATTTGGGTCTACATGTCCAAACAGGTGTACATAATCAATAAGACTTTCCACGTGAGACTCAATGTGAATGTGTAGATTTATTGTGTGTGTAGGTGGTGTTAATGGGTCAAAGTGATTTATACTGTGTACAGTGGGCCCTATCATTAGCTGAGGTAAGTTTAGTCCTGCAGAGCCCCTCTCTGTGGACCACGCCCAGCCAAGCCCGAGGGCCAAGCTAAGCATAGGAACAGAGACAAACCGCCAGGCCTGATTAATGTGCTGGACAAGCCTCTCACACCACCCTCAGCCCTCTTTTCAAAGCCTCTTTAAGAACATATTTCTTACAGTCTGAGACTAAGCTTGAAGTGGACCATAGACTTGGGGAAAGTATGTATCTGGACAGATTAAAAAACTTAACTTTTAATATCAGAAACATACCAAACTCTTGAACTAATTGGGTGTCTATTCAGCAGTGTCAAACTGAATAAAAAACATCCTATCTCTGTCTCGTTGGGCCCTGTCCAGACACAAGGCCCATTTATGCTCCCTTTATGCAGGTCCGCCTGTGTCTAACGTTGTCAAGCATCCCTCCCCTCGCGCTTCAAATGTTTTTCTTAACCCTTACCCTAACCCGTTGGCAAGGTTGTTAGATAATGTAGTTACTAGAAAAAAGTCATGAGTTGGTTTGGAAATTCACAAGAAAGTTTCACACAACAGTAAACATGAAGGCGGTGGAGGAAGCCGTAACAATGTACATTCTCTGAAAGAGACATAAAAAGAGGCACCGCAGTAGATAGAGGTGGTCTGTGCGGCTATTAAATAAACTGCAGCATGTGGACAGAGAGGTTCTGTCATTCCAACCACATTATTCTTACCCTTGGCAGATTTAGTTTTTTTTTTTCTTTCAACTCTATCAGAATTTTGGGATTAACTGTATCTACCAGCAGGGGTCACTTTGAGTGGTTTGGTTTGAGCAGAAGCTCTGACCTGTCTTATTTTATTGCTAAAACTGTCTGAAATGAGGTTCAGAACCCTACTGAAAGAAAATATTGTTTAACACAATATTTTCCAAAAAGAACATAAATAGATTATATAATCAAAAACATTTAAGTGCTTAAATGACAGTTTATCTTCAAAACCTGAAATTATACACAATGGTTTAACAACATGGGTACAAAAAGTTTTGTTTACTGGTAGAAAACAGAAGTAGGAAGGAATAAAATGGCATAGTTGTGAAACTGGGGAAATAATTGGTGAAGGGGAGAATTAGGAGTCATGAAATTACATACACTTGTTTTTACTATTTTGACTCATATGCCTAGAATTGCATGCTCCGAACTTTTCCTATTGTGAACATTGTTGTCCTGTTCTGACACAAAATATGTACTACAGCATTGTCCTGGATTCCCAGGGAGTTTGCAGACTTTTTTAAGGAACAGAGAAAGAAATATCTGTGTTAAAATATCCAGAGTAGTTAGGGCCACAGTTTAGACAATTTCAGTTCCACAAGTCCCAACAAAGAATCATAAAATGTCTTTACTTTGTTCAATTACAGCTTATAGTAAGCAAAGACAATCAGGCACAGCATCATGAAACTAATTTTTTTTTCACTTTCTTGGTATTTTGTCCTCAAAATGGGGTTGGACAACAATACTTTCTAACTTGGGCCAGCTAATGATTATGGATGGGGCCAAGACACACAAGTCCACCATACCTTTAATGGATGCCAACTGTTTCATAATTATGACACTATTAAGACCTTAGAAAATTTAGGAATGAAATCTTATCAGTTATGGGTTATTTTCAGGGTTAGGACTGGAATACTTGCACAATGCTAACATCACATTAAAGATTATATTTTCTTATATACTATGATTTTTAGCACTAAGACTTTCATATTATTGGCAAAGTACCAAAGAGAACAATAATGTGTAAATAAACCTGTGGATTGGCTCAAGTGAGTCACGTCTTAAAGTCTCCCGCCATAGGCTGAGACCGCTGGGGGGCAGGATGCACTAAGCCCCTTATATTCACACTGGTAGTTAACTACTCGTTTGTTGGTCTGTTTGTTTCCTTGTCCTGTTAAAAGCAAGATTTTTCTTGTCATCTGTCATCACATGCATTCTCAAGATAGGGATCTACAACTATGTGAACATTTTGGTTAATTAGCTGGTTTCCTTTTATTGCAATGTACCGAGATGTTATTGAAATGAACTGAAGAGAAGGAAACGAATTGTATTATTTCGGAGAAAATTTTAATTTATTTTCTTTTATAGTCCTTCTGAGAAGGTTTTTAGTGTAAATTGTAGAAGTGAACCTCAGTATTTGCACCTGAAGCCCAAAAATAGGTATGGCAGCACAACCCAGGAGTCTTAACTGCTCAGGGTTGAAAGTTATTTAGTTATCTAAATTATTTTATATCAAAGTTCTAGCACTCAGAGGACATTGAACAAATGTCCCGAGATGACTATAGTGACACAGATCTCGCTTAGGGCTTTTCCATCAAAGCAGTTCCAGGTCTAAACAACTGGTGGTGATGCTGTTCTATAAAAATAAGTTGATTTTTTACAGCCAGAGAGCCATCTTGGAGTCACGTCATTACATCAGATTAAACACCTCTTCAATTACGTGTTTGATTCTACATTTGTTGGAGGTATCACATTCAGATGAAAATGTGAGATGAAAGCAGCTATATGCAAAGCTTTAACCTATGCTAGTTATGTGGTGGGTGATATTAAAACGAGGGAAGTACCGATCTAAACCCAAGTACAGAATCAGTGTCAAAATCACAGGATTTTTAAACGATTAGTATCGGATTCCCTAACTAAACTTAATTCCTGACATCTGTTGTTGTTATTGTAGTAGTACTGTCTGTGATATTTCCTGTCTGTCTAGCCATGGGAACTGCCCTTCTCAGATATCCTCAAACAGCTCTCAATGTAGCACTGACAGCATCGGAAACACACACCATTAAACGTTAAGACATTACAAATAATGTGAGAATTTTATGAAGCAGAAGAACCATTTGGAACTGGATTGGAATGTGTTAAGAGCATATTTTTTCTTTATTCCAATTGAAACAGACAATAAACATAAAAATGTTAGGTTAGCATTAGCCAAACAGCAAACTGCAGAAAAAAATCATCAGTAGGAGCAAGATGTGAGGTTATTGAAGATTAAAGCTATTTGTGATAAATCCTATACTTTCAGTTTTTAAATCTAAGACTTTCCTAATAAAACTTGGGCAAAATAAATGCTGCTGCTGAGAAAAATTAACTCTGCAGCATCCTGAACGTCAATGTTGGTGGTGTTAATATGGACAAAATGTAATGTATTTAACTGTGATTTAAAGCTACTGAGGTTCCCAGCAAAAACATGTAGGCACTGATTTTAAAGAGGTGTCACACTGGAACTCAGTGTTAACTAATGCATATTTTTAATTGACTCGAAATAGTATTGTCTTGATCAGGACAATCTTAGTTAAAATAAACACAAAGAAGAAGAGAGACAATGAGCTCAGGTTACTCTGGCCCTCACACACCCTTTTCCCAATGTTGACTGTCTGTGCTTTTAGTGGTTTTTGTTCTCTATGAGTCCTTCCCCAGGCCCTGACAGAAGTTCTTTCATCTGGCCCAGTTCATGCCAAGATGGAACTGGTTTAATGGTGGTTGACTCCATGATTCACTGGTGGAAATAAAAATTATCTGGTAAAATTGCTGCCCACAGTTTAGCACCAGAACCGTTTTGGTGGAAAAACCTTCGCTGTGAGTGTGTTGTCAAGCGTACTTTGAAGTAAGGGCGTAAAAATTCATCCAGATCATGAGACAAGATGATACATGACATCATACATTGAAACACATTATCTGTATTGGTTGTAACAATACATCCATTAAGGAGAACGAGACCAGAGTTTAGCAGTATTTTGGGGAAAAAGCCCCCCTTTTTCGGAGGAGGGAGAGTTATTTTTACAAATAAAGTTAACATTTCATAAATTTTAAACTGTGTAATAAAGTATTTTATCTCGATGTAGAATATTCCAGTCCAGATTGTGTCTAGTCCTTACTTTGTGGTACCAATGCTTGTCTAATTCTAAAGGTAGTCCAAAACACAAACTGAAAACTTTTGTTCAGTGTAGAATTTAGTTTACCTTTAATCATTTTATGTATTTTACATTTTGAACAAAAGATGATCAAATGCCAGGTATACTACAAACAAAAACAACAAATACTTTAAACATGGAAGACATTTCTTCAGTGTTTACATAACCAATGTAATTAAGTGTTGTCATCCCAACCCTATAAGATGTCTTTATTAGCTGACCTAGTCGACATAATGGGGTAAAGACTTCATCTTCAGACTTAACAACTTTAAAATAAAAGTCTAAAGCGTAAGTCACACATGACTGGTTAGCACTTTGTAAGATAGACTTTGCTCTGATGACAAAGATTGTGCCATTTTGCAATTGTGACATCTCATTGCACATCTACTGTGAAGTATATCTTCAGACTGAAATGTATGACTGTACTCATGTCTTGGATTTCTATCAGGACAGAGCAAATGCTTGTGCAACAGGAGAGCGGTGTTTAGCTCGGGGGGGAAATCAAATAGTCAGTAAAACAGTGATTAAGGAAGTAAGAAAAGGACTGATATTTCATAGGCTGACCCAGTCCTTTAAAAAAGCCCTTAAAAGCAAACATTTTGATTGTTTTTTTTTAATTACAAACTGTAGAGTAAAAAGAAATTGGTTTGGAACTCCACAATTTTCTGTGCAAGTCACCTTTGAAATAAAGTTGATTATAGTCATAAAGAAAAGTTTAACATGATGAAAGATGTCTTAAAGACCGAAGATCAAAAATACCAGAGGGGCACGAGGCACTCCTTGAGAAACCTAATGATGGATAGTCTATGCTTTTTTGTTATGGAAGAATTAGAAGACTTTGTACGTTCTTTCTGACATTGCTTTAAAGAAATTCCCCTAAATTAAGTCTAACCCTGACTGGACTATGATTAGTAACTTCAGTTACTGAAGGCCCTAGCTTCTTGGAAGGAGCAACCAGAACAAAACAGCATGTGATTGTTTTCATTTTGTACTGCCAAGCTAGAAGGAACTTTTCATAACACCCACTAAATAATAATAACCACATAAAATGAGAGTTGCATTTGAATTTACAATATCGTATTTTTCTAATGTGGCAAATTATGGCAATACAACAAACATTTACAGTAAGGTATATTGTTAGTGCCTGGGAAATCATTAGTCTACCAAAACTTTGGTGACTAAGGTCAAAGGGTTTGCCAAGGATAATGATCTGTTCTAGTCCTTCAAAAACAGTTTTAATTACAGTTGTGTCAACGGGGACTCTTGGGTGGACACAGCGTGCACCAGAGGGTATACAAAAATGTTTTCAACAAAATAAAGATAGAAAGAGGAAAACGAGAAGGAACGGAGAGATGTAAATTCGGGGGGGAGATACAAGCACAAGCGGCATGGCAACACAAAGAAAGAGGAAGAAAAGAGTTACCCATATGTAGCCGCCGTTTCACCCGCTTGTCCACATCAGCTACTGACGTGGCATTGAACTCAGAGCTCTCAATTGCAGCCTCATCTTTCTCTAAAACACAAGTGACAAGGGGACAAACAGTGAGCAGCAGGTTAATGAGAAGCCCAAATGACCAGACCTTCAGCCCTAACTTTAGCGTTTGAGCAAAAAAAAAACCAAAGCCAAGAAGCAAGAAGCGATGAAGAGGCACCAAAATCCCTGTTAGAGTGTTATTCCCCAAACAACGATCAATCCCCTGCAGCAAATCAAAAGAATGAAAAAAAAAAAAGAAACTGATACGTATCAGTAAGTAGCTTAATGAAGCAGTAGGTAGCCAAAAAGGTAGAGAGGGGAGGAAGAATGGCTTAAAACATGGAAAGGTTTAATAAAAACTCTATAGAGGTGTGAGGGTTTTTAGAAGGGATTGGTTGGGGTGAACATTTGGATTTTGATTCTGATCGTGACCTTGCTGTTGGCAATGGTGTTTAAATGTTCCATAACACAGAGCCACACAATTTTCTGGCAATCATTTCCTCATTTTAACATGTAAGAAAAGGAAGGGAGAAAAAAAACAAGAGGAAAAGTGCCCAACATTTCTGAGAGAAGCTGCTTTGAACAATAGCAAGGAGACGGGCAAAGAAAATTGCACGATGATGCGAGAAAGAGCACAAGGGGAGTGAGTGAGAGGGCAATTAGTATGGAGAAGGTGCTCGAAAAACAGAGAAATGACAAGATGACTGAGGGGGAATAAAGAACACAGGGTGAAAGAAGAAAGAAGAACGTTTGTAGTCCCATCATGACTAACAATGGGGGGGTTATGGGGAGTATGGGATGGGTGGACCGCTGCACACTTTAAAAATTTTGGATGGATTGCATGCATAGAGAATGAGAAATAAAAAAAAGAAGAGGGGGTAGTCTGGAGGCAGTGCTGGTTGCCTGTTTGTCCATAGATTAAACCACAACTGGTCTTAGCAATCAATGCTTGATAAACCACATTCCCAAAAGCTGGACTGCAGAAGTGGAGGAAAAATGGCAACAGTACAAATCAGAGTAAGGAGACTGATTGTAACTAAAGTGGCATGCCTGTCCTGCATGGAATGACGGGACTGGGAGAAAGAGCCAACCTTTAACTGGGCTTTAATGATTAGCATGAATTAGCATCAGTCTATGAATGGGCACCATTTGCTCCAAAGAGAAAGGCCTTTGATGTCTTGTGAAGTTGGGGGGAGAGGGACCAGCCATTGGGCACAATTAATGTCCCTTCCATTCCTCTTGCCCCACCTTGCTACCTTTTTCTCCAGTGCAAGTGAAGGATTCCCTGAAGCACACTCAGCAATGAATGGAGGCTTTCTGGTGCTTAGCTAGCTGGGTGAAATGCGGTTGTGTGAATGTGTGATTGTTGAATCAAAAACTTGTGCATACCAGCTTTTGAGTGTCTGCTGGCTGGAGTGTGTGAAAAAGAAATCTGTCAGAGAGGGAGATAAAATGTAAGTGTGGGTGTGTAGGTATCTGTGTGTATATGTGCAAGACAGGTTTTTAAAGGGCCAGGAAGGGAAATGTCCCGGCAGTCTGTGGGACTAGTAGATGTTTGTAATAAGGTAAGTTCTTTTGGAGACCTACTGTGGGGAAAATAAGAATTAAAACACCAATGTTTATCATAGTAAATATATCTCTAACAGGGCTGTTGAAGTGAAATTCACAGCAGACGGTAGCAACTCAAGTAATCCACGCACACAAAAAGATCAACACTAACCCATCTACAACTTAAGTATAATAAATACAGAAACAATCAAGAGACAAAAAGGCATGAAAAGCCTAGAAAGTGACTGAAATCTGTATTTAGAAAGCAGTCTGGCACCCCCCAGAGCAAATAAATATCAGCTGGTTTAGTCCTTATTGATGTGCTATAAAAAGGTTTCGTATTACCAAGGTATCCCACAAGAAGCGTCCTATGATGGGTAATTGCAAAAAACAGCCATAACCGGGTGCCTCTCGCACCCGATCATGCTGGCAGAGAAGTCAAATAAATATTCAGAAGAACTGTCCAAGAGACAAGGCACTCTCACAGAGTGCTTCAGAAAGTTATCAGCCACACATTGAAATTCCAGTGCGCCCAGTGCCCTCTATGAATGTTCACCACTCAAGACTCCACTGTTGAAGAAATAAAACTTGTTGATGCGTGTTTTATAGCTTGCTGCAGAACATTTGGACAACTCAATGAAATACACAGAGAAAATAGTCTGTCAAGATGAGATCAAGATTGAACCCTTTGTATGTTTTTGCACATACCATGTTTGGAGAAGAAATTGCACAGCACATCGCCCCAAAAACATCATTTGTTTAAAAGTGAGAACATCATGGTGGAGAACTCAATATGATTGAGCAAGTATGAATATAGATATTCTTGATAAGAATGTGAAGATGAAATAAAGGTAGATTTTTCAGGTAAAAAATATCTCAAACACAAAGGCCAGGAAATGCTCCAGTTATTTCAAAAACTGAAAATAAAGCTGCTGGAATGGCCCGGTCAATCACTGACTTGAATCCAATCGAACAATGGAAAGAACCAAATATTAGAGTGCACAGAAGTGACCCTGAAAAACTTCAAGATTTGAAGATCGTTTGTGCAGAAGAATGGATCAAAATCACAAACTAGTAGAAACTTTTATGTTTCCACATAAAGGAGGTGCTTTTGTCCAACACTTACTCTCTGTGTTCTTACACTATTATATGTAAGCTAATTTGTGGACTAATTTGTGTTGATGTTTATATGCATTGATTAATTGAGTTGTTTATGTCAATAGCCCCATTATAATTATATTTACTGAGAAAAACATTGCTGTGTTTAATACTAATTTTCCCTGCTGTATGCAGGTTGAGGTGGGACAGGGAGTCTACTACTACAGTTAGGGAGGAAAATGGTAAAACCAATGCACTAAAATGGAACACCAACGATAGCACTCTACTTTCAATATACATTTAAAAAAGGCAAATGGTAAAAAAAGGGAGAAAGAAACAAGGAATCCACACAAATGCAGTGCAGGGACTCCAGTGCAGCTGGTTAACAAGGCAAGCAACAAATGGATGGATTAGTGAAAGAGGGAACCAAATGAATGATGTCACAAATGGGAGTGGACACATGCAGTCGGAATGGCAAATTATGATATGGGTGGACAGTGCAAGCCCCTTCCTCTCTGTTCAATGATGCAATGCCGGTGGATGGTAAGTAGGCATGGATGCCATCTTTGAGTTGGCAATGGCTTGTCAGCCAGTTGGTTGCTACAGTTCTTGCTCAGGATTTGCGTGGTGATGGCAAATGACAAGATAGTGTGAGGACCAGAGGGGGAGGTTAGGTAAGGCTTGCTTAATCTAAGATCAGGCTGCAATTGAGATGTCTGTTTAGCCACAGATTCTAACACAAGGCCCCTGACCCCCTGAGCCCAGAGTTATGTCCTCTAATGTTTTGAGAAATAGTCCTCCTTTTACCCCTAAATTGGTTTTCACATGGTTGCTCAGACAAGACAGGCAATCAGGAACTATCACCAAGAAGCAGGAAGACAAAAGAGGGAGCAGAGGGACAGCATCTATGCAGAAAGGGTAAAATAGGGTTGGGGGTAAAGGTGTGTCCAAAGAGCTGAGGGGTTCTTGGGACTACAGAGAGGCTCTCCTTTCATCACAATATGTAGAAAGAGATCGGGAGATAGAGACACATGGAGAAATGATAGACATCAAACACTGGGCGTCAGAAGAAGGTTTCCTGTGCACTTTCTTTTTCCATTCTGTAGTCTTTCCTTGATGTGGCGATCCACTTCCTTAAAGAAGCTGAAAAGAAAAAAGGTTAGCTGCACTTAAAGCCTACTGCTGCTGCTCAGCCCCAGTTGCAGTGGTGAAGGCCAGAAAAAAAACAGTGAGAAACAGGGGACATAAAGACAAAGGAATGTCCTTTTGATATCCTGTGTATGGCTGGTCAATTTCCATTTTGTAATGCACATGATCTCAGATGGGTTTTTTTTGTTAAGCATCAGGTGTAAATGTTTTTCTTTGACTTGACCTTAAGAAACATTTCAATCAGACAACATACAGTGCCTTCCAAAAGAATTTATGATCCTTCTACTTTTTCAAATTTTGTCATATTGTTACCACAAACATTAATTCATTTATTGGAATTTATGTGACAGCCCAACACAAAGTAGTGCATAATTATTGAAATCTGACATTTGCATTTTAGAACCACCTTCACTACAGTTACACTAGACTGCAGGGAGAAGAGGTTGGAGGGAAAGGAAGACTGCGATATTTGTATTTGATATTTGTTGTAGGTTGTCTTTTATTGTGGAAGCACCAGTGGTCAGAGCATCTGTCACCCTGAACAATCACAGACCATTGATTAAAGCTTAATTTAGAAATTGATAAAAATCAAACGGTGTGATTTGTGGTGTTTGTATAGTTGGAAGACCAAGTCTTTGGGTTTGCATTTGACCCATACTCTTTCCATATTCACATAATTGTCATGATTTATGGGTGTTTTGGGGTTCTTCTTCTTATTATTATTATTATTATTGATAGGTTTTGAATCATACTTCTGTTATTTTCCTGGTCATGCTTTAGTTTTTGTCTTCTAGTTCATGTTTTGTCAAGTTAGGTTTTTTGGATCTGGTTATGCTTTAGTTTCATAGTTTACTAGTTGTGTTTAAGTTTGTATTCAAGAGTCTCTGTTTTGCTCCAGCCACGTTTTGTTCTCTCCTGTCTTCAATCTTCATTTGGTTCACCTGCACCTAGCATTCAGTCTCCTCGATTCACCTGGTTCTTGCTCCATATATACACATCTGTTCTGTTCATTCCTTGCGGAAACATTAAGGATCATGCCATGCCTGTCTCGCCTGCCTGTTCACTGTTTTGTTCCTGCCTCCTTTAGTGAGTGAGTTTTAGTTTTTTCCAAGATTAAATCTTTACTTACCATCATGCTGCCTGCTTGTCTGCATTCCGGGGTCCTCCGCTACACAAATCGTGACAATAATAAGTTGAACATTGCCCTTAAGATGTTATTTTCTAACCTTAACCTGCCATAAACTTCTCCCCAGCCTCTCCCTGACCTGTGTCCTGTTTTCTTAAGTCTTCAATATGCTGTCTGTTAACTAATGTTCTCCAGCAAACCTCCTAGGGCTTCACAGATCAGCTAGATGTATTATTATCATGGTTGAGCGAGACTGAAAAAGCATAATGTTTTTTTAAAGCATTTTGTTTCAGCTGTGGCTGGTTAAAAGCACTATACAAGTAAAGTTGATGATGATGATGATGATGAAGATGACCCTGAAAGACAACCAAGTGTCTATGGGATTCTTATTTGTTAAAATCTAAATGGAAACCATGTATAATTTTCTCACCCCATCACATACTATACACATTGTGTTGGTCTATCACATAAACTGTGCCTTCTCTTTATATATATATATATATATATATATATATATATATATATATATTATATATATATATAGATACATAATATCTATTTATTTCTTGTAGAAGGAGCGATCCAGTGCTTTGAGCAGTACATCTGAGCACATTTTTATTTGCAGTTTTAAAACATCCTCTTTAAATTAGTCTTTTAGATAATCAAATAAAGACAATCTGGATGTTGGATCCACTGACATGTTCTGATTACTCAACACTCCAAAATCAACATAAAGGGTCCCATTGGATGCATCACATGAAAAAAATGCAGGACCTTAACCTATTACATTCTAAATGAAAGAACACTTTATTCTAACTTCCAGTTTTAGTAAAACAATAGCCAACTATATTCTTTTGGTAAATAAAGTTAATACTAGAACCACCAGTGAGTCATATTTATCCCATATGCATTATTAGCCCTCTTTAACTGCGAAATTAAATTCTGTCTTGTACATAACAGATATGATTATAATAATAATGTAAAATATAGAAAAAACCTGAGCTTAATTGATTAGCACTATTTTTACGCTTTGCATTCCTTGTCTTTATACTGGTAATATTCGGATTACTGGGTTAAGGTTAACAGAAATGAAGCATAGCGTGCAAATTCTAGTTTTGAAATAATGTTATCTTAGAGTGATAATGTGGTACTTCCTTAGTTTTAACACTGCTGCTGACTGTGTTTTCAACAATAGCAAATATATCTAGGGCGGTGGAAGGAGTGCTACAAGCATCTTCTTAACCAGCCACCATGACCTTCATGAAGAAGGCAGTCTGAGGACTTGGGGAAAGGCCAGTCTATAACTGTGACAGAGGTCACCAAGGTCATTGAAAAGCTCCCTAGTGGCAGGGCACAAGCAGAGGTTGAGCTGCAATCTAAAAAACTGAAGCATTTGGGCATTATGGGATTGGCATTTTTGGCACACTTCAAAGGCACATGAAGGACCAGCACGACACCCTCAGAGCAGAGATGTTCATTCATAAATACTTTTTCCAAGTCAAGTCTCAAGTCTTACACCCCAATTCAAAGTCAAGTCTCAAGTCTGTAAAAACTAAAATAAAAATGTTCTCATCAAATCCACAAAATCTACTTCACTTATAACACTGCATCATTGAAGGTTAGGATTCCAAACCTGTTTGTCCTCAGGAGTAAATTACAACATGAACATTTAATAATTATCTATTAATATTTTAGCATTTATTAACATTTATTTAATAATTATTTAACATTTAATTTACTAGCAACAAATCTGCTAAAAACTGCTTTGTATTATTTTCAAATTTGATCAAATTTACCCTATTATAATATAAATAGCCATTTATGCTCTAAAAGAAATAATTGAATGCAAAAAGAGCTTAAAACCTGTTGATGTTGAATTTCTGAATAAATCAGACAAAGTGCTATTCTGTCTTTGTGATGACTAACTTGTGGGTATCTTCAGGCCATGACTTCCTTGAGACACTGGAACAGTTTGTAGCCTAGTGTGAAATGGCTGGGATGAGAGTCAGTTCCTCTAAGTCTGAGGACATGGTTCTGATGGATGGATGGATGGATGGAAATATTTCCCAACACCAAGTGTATAAGCTTTCTTTCAGCCACTTGTCCAGCAGATGAGGGAGGGGGGGCGCTGCATTACTTGATGCCCCATTCATACTCAAACTGTGTTTTAACATATCTTTAGTTAGTGTAGAATATTCAAGGCCAGGTTTGACTTGTCCACATTATGGCATTTCTATTTGTCTAATTATAAGGAGGTCATGATGCCAAAAAAACTTTGAAAATGCAATTATTTTCCTTTTTTGACACTTAAGACTTCCCAAATCTTAAACGTTGTTTAAAGCAATTCAAATTAAGTGTAGAATAATCCAATTCAGGTTTGTCAGTCTGAATATTTTAGATTTTGAAGTAAAAATGATAAAATGTAGATCACACATAAAAAAAACTGCATTAACAGCTAAGAGTTTGCTAGTTCCATTATTCTCAGTTTTTTCAAAGCATTTGTATATCATGTAATTTCATCACTCTTTCTTTGTCTACTAAGAGGTCAAAATGCTATTATAGACCAACACTGCTTTATTAATCAACTAAGTCTACGCAAGAGGCCAGAGAACTATTTACTTTCATACTTCAAATTAAGAGACTCAAAAATAGGATGTTGACTTAAAACACACACCTTCAGATTTAGGTATCACAGTAATAGCACAGATTTTGCCAGACAAAGTTACAAAGCTTGGCAAAACAAAACTTACTTTCATGAGAAATATTGCAGTATTTTAATATCTTGAGATCTCATCACACCCCTAGCATTAATTGTTTTGTGGGCTTGTGTGTTTTTGATTCAGTAGAAATTCTCCTTAATACATACAGTAACTATCCCTGATACAAGTCCTCTATTTTCCTCTTTCAACTACTGAAATATTGACACAAAGGTATCAACAAGACAATTCATCAATAATTGTACATTTAATGATTGTACAATGTTTTTATAAAAGAAAAAACATGTTTCTACTGTTTTTGATGTGCTTTTGTAGTAGCTAACACAACACTTTTTATTGGAGGGTTTTTTGAAAAGTGTCCACATGTACTTTTCTTTTTCTGATCAATTCATTTTTCTCCTTGTAATTTTTTTTACTGTAAGCAGATGCAGTCTCCTTCAAAGTTTTCTTTGTCATTTTTAAGGCTGCACTAGCAGGAGGTAAAATTGATCTATTCTGGTGGTTCCAGTATTAAAAACTTTTGGAAAGTTGAAATAAATCTTTGAAAGTAAAAAAATATATAATTCTGACAATGGTAAAAACTATATTACGGTTGTATGTATCAGGGTATAAAATGTACTCAGGCCTTTACTTGATTCTAAAAATACTTCAGTCTTTCCTCAGGTGAACCAGATAACACAACAGATTCTACACTAAATATTTACCAAACAAAAACTAACCCAAAATGGAAAACTTGTGTGTGAGAGAAAACTAAGTACACCTTTCTGCTTACCCAAGAGCACTTGACCAACATCAGCAAGTGTGACCAGAGTGGGAAGAAAATAAGAAAAACTATTGTTGCTGCCCAACATTCTAGGAAGGAGTAAAAGGCAATTTCTAAGCAACTGGATGTTTATCATCTACAGGAAGAAAAAATATTCACAATTTGAAAACATTTAAGGCACCTGCTACAATCTTAACAGGATGATACAGCAAATTCACTCTAAGGTCAGACCATGCAAAGGTGAACTGCAAACAATACTTAGAGGTTTAGGTCAGCCTTTACATGTCTCAATTAGCAAAGTTAAATGTTCAAGCTGATCTCAGTAGAAAAATAAGAAGAGTACATCAGTATTGCTTATTGGAGAGGATTGCACACACAAAGACCCTTCTCTCTAAAAAGAATATAGTAGCATGACTTAGGTTGGCAGAGATCTATATGAATGGATACCACGACTTCTGGAGCAATGTCCTTTGACAGGCAAGTGGATTTGCTTTACCATAAGCCAAAGCACCATGTTTGGTGAAAACAAAACACAGCGTATAAGTACAAACACCTCATATTCTCAAGCATGGTGGACAATGGAAAACACAGCAGTGAATCTTCAACAGAATGTCTAAAGACAAAAGAATCAAGGTATTGTAATGGCTCATTCAAAGATCAAACCTCAACATTTACTGTGGCCACAAAAGAGCTATAAAGAGATGTTTTCAAACTTCAAAAAATGAAGCAATGTGGAATGAAAGAACAGTTGGTCTAAATCCCTTCATAGTCATGTAAGAGACAATTTAAGTAAATGTTGTTAAAGGTGGTTCTATAAACTCTTGAATCTTTGGGTGTACTTATTTTTTAACACTTAGCATTTCCATTTTGGATTTATCTTTGTTCAGCAAATAATTTTTATGAAGACATGAGTGTGACAGAAGAAAACTACTTATTTTCGAATATATGTTTTACCTTAAGGTTATAAAATAGATGACTGCTCCATTAATCCCCCACAATTTTCAAGAATCTGATGCCAAAACACCAGAAGTACAACCACTTACTGGCACTGCAAACACCAGCCCATATCAGCAGGGAGGAGCTGATGGAAGAGACAGAACATTCTCACTTACCTGGAACATCTGATTCATCTTCAGCCAATTAAAAAGGCAAAATAAAAAGTATTATTCTTGAACTAAAAGTTAGTATACTGAGGATACTTAGTGAGGAACACTCACACAATATAGCTTCCTGAAGATGACTGTGATTATTCAAGTTGTATGTCTGATTTTGCTACCCACAATCAAATGGTACAATTAAATATAGTATGTCAACACAAATCATTTAAGGGATAGTTCTGACTTTTGAAAACTGGGGTCTATGAAGAGGTTATGAGCAGGACCTTAACCTAAGCAGATCAACCAGCTTAGCATCTTTACTTTTACTAATTAGCTTCATGCAGAGGCTAATTAGTAATTAGCTAATTAGCTAATTAGAAGCTGCAGGTAAAAGATTGGTTAAAATCTTTAACACACAGTGTGTAGGCACAGCCTTTTAATGTTATCTGTATCTATCTGTTTGTTATATCTCTTGTTTTTCACTCTGACTAGTATACCTCAGACATACAGAGCATCTTTGATATGTAGTTATGTAAGATGTGATGGCTCAGTTTTGTTTTCTTAGTTTGACTGAGTAGTTGTGTCTTCATGCTTGTGGTACTAAAGGAAACCATCCAAACTTTTTACTCATCTTTAACCTTTGAGTGAAACCTTAAAGTGTAAGATCCATAGAAAAGCTTCAATTTGTCTCATAATGTAAGCTGACCCCCTATGAGTATCTATAAGCTCTATAGGCTCTATAGGTCGTAGGCCTGACTGGGTCTTAGAAGACTGAAAAAGTTAAATATTGTAGTCCCAATAGTCTGGTCTCAGAACAACTCATGGTCGCAGTGAGTCTGATGTTGGATACACGAAATAAGTTGCAGTGAGTGGGAGAATGGAAGAAAATCCCTCTACTGACAGTTTTAAAATACACAATGTACATGAAAAATAGATCACATCAGTCTTTACTAGGTGTGTCATGAGAAAAAGTCCTGCTATAACAAAACGCCATGATATTTCTCGTCAAAGTGATGTCTGTCCCACAAAGGCTATCGAGTTTCTATAAGCATTTTTTGATCTGGTGATGTAACTTTAAGCTATTATTATTGACATCAGATATAAAGGTCAGTGTTTTCAGTTTTACACTGCGTATGTACAGTATGTTAAAGCCTTTCATTTTAAAATCAGACAGGAAGTAAACGATGTGGGCTACATTGATAATTGGCGAACATTTTGGGGAAAACCTGGTCTGATCCGGAGAGACGGCATCCATCCCACTTTGGTTGGAGCAGCTCTTCTTTCTAGGAATCTGGCCGAATTTATTAGTTCTCCAAAACTCTGACAACCCAGGGTTCAGACCAGGAAGCAGGGTCGTAGTTTAACACTCCTCTCTGCAGCTTCTGTACTGCTACCCAACCCATTACCCTATTAAGGACAGTGTCTCGCCCACGGCCAAATTGAATAGATTAAAAAATAATCTAAAAAGAGGAAATCAGGAAAATCTCATAAAAATAAACACAACTCAGACTAAAAATAAAAATAAAACAATAAATGTGGCTTACTGAACATAAGATCTCTCTCTTTCAAAGACATTGCTAGTTAGTGACCTGATTTTGTGACAATCAGATTGATTTATTTTGCCTCACAGAAACCTGGCTGCAGCAAGAGGATTATGTTACTATAAATGAGTCAACTCCTACTAATTATTTAAATTTTCACATTCCTCGAAATACTGGGCGAGGAGGAGGAGTAGCAACCATCTTTCAGTCCGATTTATTGACTAGTCCCAGACCAATCAATAGCTACAACTCTTTTGAATATTTAATCCTCAGTTTTCCTCATCCAAATTGCAAAGCACTAAAACCACTTCTGTTTGTTGTTTTATACCGTCCACCAGGCCCTTACTCTCAATTATTAGATCAGTTTTCAGACCTTTTATCTGATTTAGTGTTAAATACAGATAAAGTTATTATAGTGGGGGATTTTAACATTCATGTTGACACTGAAAGTGATAGCTTAAATATAGCCTTTAATCGTATCTTAGACTCAATTGGCTTTACTCAAAACATTAACAAACCTACCCACGTTTGTCTTCATTCTCTGGACCTTGTGCTGACATATGGCATTGAGTGTACAGACATAACAATATTTTCTCACAACCCTGTGCTGTCTGACCATTTTTTAATAACCTTTGAGTTTAATTTAACCGAGTACTCCACACCTCAAAGAAAATTTCATTATAGTAGATCATTATCAGACGATGCTGTAACAACCTTTAAAGAATCTGTTCCACTTTTGATTTGCTCATTATCACAGAAAAACAGAGTGGAGGGCAATAATTTTGTTTCTTCTCCTTCACAAATTGATTCTCTTGTTCAGAGTGTTACTTCATCATTGCGTGGTGCATTAGACAATGCAGCCCCCTTGAAAAAGAAGGAAATTATTCATAGGAGGTAGGCTCCCTGGTTTAATTCAGAGCTGCGTACTTTAAAGCACAATGTTAGAAAATTGGAGCGAAAATGGCGCTCTACACACCTAGAGGATTCCTACTTAATCTGGAAAAATAGCCTACTGTTGTATAAAAAGACACTTCACCAAGCTAGAACAGCTTATTTCTCATCCTTAATAGAAGAGAACAAGAATAATCCTAGGTTTCTCTTTAGTACAGTTGCTAAACTTACACAGAGTCATAGCTCTGTTGAGCCATCCATTCCCTTAGCTCTCAGCAGTCATGATTTTATGGGATTCTTCCAAAATAAAATTGATTCTATTAAAAAGAAAATCTTTGACAATCTCCCAGAGATGATTACTTCATCCTCAACAAGTGAGACAACATTGGAAATAACTGTAGAACCTGATCTGTGTTTGGACTGTTTTGACCCTGTGGAGCTTCCTGAGTTATCAGAAATATTAGCTTTATCTAAACCTTCAACTTGTATGTTAGACCCAATCCCAACCAAATTATTTAAGGAAGTGTTCCCTCTGATTACCAGCCCCATTTTAGATATTATTAATCTATCCTTAGTAAATGGATATGTACCACAAGCTTTTAAGGTAGCTGTTATTAAACCTTTGCTTAAGAAACCTTCGCTTGATCGAGATGACTTAATAAATTACAGACCGATCTCCAATCTTCCGTTCTTATCTAAAATTCTTGAGAAAATAGTTGCTAATCAAATGTGTGAGCATTTACACAGCAATGACCTGTTTGAAGAGTTTCAGTCAGGTTTCAGAGCTCATCATAGCACTGAAACAGCTCTGCTGAAAGTCACTAATGATATTCTTATTGCCTCAGATAATGGACTTGTGTCTGTACTGGTTCTGTTAGATCTCAGTGCTGCATTTGATACAGTCGATCATAATATTCTCTTAGAAAGGCTGGAATATGCTGTAGGGATAAGGGGAACAGCACTAGGCTGGTTTAAATCTTATTTGTCTGACAGATTCCAGTTTGTTCATGTAAATGATAAATCATCTTTAAACTCCAGGGTTAATTGTGGAGTACCACAGGGTTCAGTACTTGGGCCAATTCTCTTTACTATATATATGCTTCCAATAGGTAAAATTATCAGGCAGCATAGAATAAATTTTCACTGTTACGCTGATGACACTCAGCTTTACTTATCCATAAATCCTGATGAGCCCAACCAGTTAGATAGACTACAAGCATGTCTTGAAGACATAAAAACTTGGATGTCTTTAAATTTTCTGCTTCTAAATTCAGACAAGACAGAAGTTGTCGTCTTTGGACCGGAGTCTTTAAAAAAGAAACTGCTTAGTCAATCACTTAACCTGGATGGCATTAAATTGACCTCCGATAATAAAGTAAAAAACCTTGGTGTTATTTTTGACTAGGACATGTCATTTAAATCCCATATTAAACAGGTTTCCAGGATTTCCTTCTTTCATCTCCCTTCTTTCATTTCCTTCTTTCATCTCCCTTAATGATTTAGCTCCATCATACATCAGAGATCTGATTGTTCCATATGTTCCTAACAGAGCACTTCGTTCTCAGACTGCAGGTTTACTGGTGGTTCCTAGAGTCTCTAGAAGTAGAATGGGAGGCAGATCCTTTAGTTATCAGGCTCCTCTCCTGTGGAACCAGCTCCCAGTTTTAATCCGTGAGGCGGACACCCTGTCTACTTTTAAGGCTAGGCTTAAAACTTTCCTTTTTGATAAAGCTTATAGTTAGAGTGGCGTAGGTTATCCTGAGCTATCTCTGTAGTTATGCTGCTATAGGCTTAGGCTGCTGGAGGACATAATGACCACTTTCACCCTCTTCGCTACTTTCTCACACTACTCTTCAATTTGTATTATTTGCTGTTATTTCAGCTTTTAACTTTGTACTCTCTCTTCTCTCTTCCTAGAAGCTACACCTGGCCTGACTCTGTGTCTACCTGTGACAACTGTCTGGAGAGGGGCATCGTCCGAGCTTCTGCTGGCAACAACTTGGTGCTCACCTTCTACCGATGATCCACATGGCCCTGTCTTTCAGTGTTTAACCCTTTCTCTCTCCTAGACATAGCTACTGGCGGAGCTTTTACTGTAACTAACTCTATGTGCTCTCTTCAGACTCTAACATTGAAAACTGGCTCAGAGTTTATCTGTTCTTTCTTTCTAGGTGAAACGACTAAAGGAGCTACAACCATTAACATTTAACTTTTCCTTCCCATAGAAAGTACTACTGGATCAGTGCTTCTTTGTTCTCTTTGTGTCTCTGCTCTGTTCTCTCTAACCCCCAGTCGGTCGTGGCAGATGGCCGCTCACACTGAGCCTGGTTCTGCTGGAGGTTTCTTCCTGTTAAAAGGGAGTTTTTCCTCTCCACTGTCGCTACATGCATGCTCAGTATGAGGGATTGCTGCAAAGTCAACGCCAGTGACTGTCCACTGTCTCTACATGCTCATCCAGGAGGAGTGAATGCTGCAAGTCACTGACTGGATGCAATCTGCTGGGTTTCCTTAGATAGACAAACTTTTTATCTAATTTGAATAAATAACAGAATCTGACTGCACTGTTCAATGATTTGGATTAATTGTAATGCATGTACCTGACTTTTGTGAAGTGCCTTGAGACGACATGTGTTGTGAATTGGCGCTATATAAATAAACTGAATTGAATTGAAATTGAATTGAAGTAGTTTTAGTATTTACCCTTTGAGGTGACAGTATTGTTTCATTTTGTTAGCTGGAGATCCTGTAAAGTAGGTAAAATATATATTTACGTTTAGCTATATATTAGGGCCTGGACATTAACGTCATATCAACTAATTACATAATAAATACCATTATTCGTTTCATCACGCCTTTCTCAGTTCCCCTCATTTCCTGACATATGCTCATCAATATGTAACACTGATGAGCACACCTATTTGAATTAAAAAACTATTTGTTTAATTGCAAGACCTAAAGTAGTTATATTTTGTGTAGTATATATAGTTACTTTAAAGTAACCATTTAATTTTACCAACATGTAATTTCTGACTGGATGTAAAATTAACATTTAACAGTGGTCCAGTCAAAGTACCGACCTGGAACTAATGATTAGATAAATCATCAAAATACTTTTAGAAACATAAAAAAGCTGGTCAGCAATTGGAAGAAGAACTCGTTTGCTGTAGTGTCATAATTGTTTGAGAATGGTATAAACAATTTTGCCATGCCACTTTTAATATCATTTGAAATAAAAGATGATAAAATATTTGTTCTTTCTTAAAATTGATACTCCTACATTAATTTTACTATCCTCTAAGAGATGTCTGTTTTAGTTCCTATAAGAAACAAACTTCTTGGTTGAATGAAAATAATTTTACTCTAAATCTGCCATAGATCTGTCTACTGTAGATAGCAGAAAGGGATCATAACCTTTTCAAAGAACCCCAATTTTAAATATGAGAACTATCCCTTTAGGGTTTAAAAAGTATTTTAAACCCACATAAAGCAACTCCACTTATGAGACCAGTTTTAATGAGGAAATACGTGTGCAGCAAGCTATACAAGTGATTCAACAATGTTCGAAGTTGAATAAATAAAAGTTCAGGTTAAAGGTTTAAAAATAAGAAACATAGCAGAAATCAGCCCAACAATTACAAAGCAATATTTTTGGATAAAAAAAACAAACTGATAAAATGAATGTTCATTATTTTATTATGTAAAACCAAACCAACACAGGTTGCGCAAGGTGGGATTTACAACGAGCATAATTAAGTACTACTGCTTAACAACAGTAGTACTGTCCGGGAGTATGTTCCATCTGTGCTTTTATTACAGTGTCAATTGATAACATTCAGTTAATAACTAAGAGAAGAACCTGCTGTTCAGAAAAATATACTTGATTGCTGGTTCTCTTTGCTTGTACTGTGGAAATTGTGTTCAAAACTGAAATGCTATGAAGCCAGGGTAATGTGCAAAACTTTGTGGAATTGAAAGGTGATCTGCCTCTTTAACGTCATGAGTCTGCATAACTTGAGAGGCCATTATGGCTATCACTTACCGATGCAGGTCTTGCTGTCTGAATGCAGGGCGTACTTTTGGTGGCAGCCACAAACTGGCCCTGTGTCCGTGTCTTCACATATGTGCTGGCAGCCTCCATTTCCATAGTTACAAGTCACTAAAGGAAAGGAAAATTAAAATGTTACTTTTTGCCCCGAGTATGTGAAAAAAAGATTGATAGATCATATTTATTCTGGATATATGCGCTGTCAGGCATAAACCTTGTATTTGCATTTTTAGTAATTTTGGTTTTCTTACGAAAATCAACTCTGCTGATCAAATCTGTCTGGGGTTTCATTGACACATTTTCTTTTCTTTTTGTTTTTTAACATGTCCTGTCCAGCAGAGTAGCACTCAGAATTGTTGTCTGAGTGCCAAGAAGAAGCCCAACAGATTTATTTTCACAAGTAGAGCATTACGGCTAACGCTATAATGCTCCGCTTGGTATATATATATATATTATATATATATATATATATATATTATATATATATATATATATATATATATATATATATATATATATGTATATAAAAACTTTATTAGAAACTGCTTAGTGGTAACTGCGGCTCAAAAAGAAAATCTGTGTATCTGAATTCATCTGTGTATCTGAACACTTGAATTCAAACACCTGTGGGTGAAAGTGTGAGCGTGCTTGTGTATGTAAGGTTTTATCATAAAAATATGCAATAGCAAGTGTGCCACAGACCTGCCCCCCTGGACCCAAGACAGATATGGAGGAGATCTGAGCCACAGACATCCAAAGGCCACCAGAAGCCGCAGGAACTGCAGCAATGATACATACTCTATACTCCCAGGTCCAGGTACTGATACCCCAAAGGGGCAACCACCCCCCCTGGACACAGGTGGTCCTCTTCATTCCGGGGTGGAGACAGGCAGACTGCCCCAGAACTAACCCAGACTAGTGCCTGAACCTGAACAACCCCGAGCCAGACCCTAAGCCCCCACTCCGACCCCAGCCAGCCCATGAGAGAGATACAGTAAAAAAAAACGTGCCGAGGAGGTTCCAGTGGCGCCATGTTTTGAGAAGGCAGGGAAAAGGCTGCTCTGAAGAACACGACTAAAACTAGCATTATAATAAGGCAAAAACAACAGAATATAAAGAAAATCCGCTCCTAAAGGGATATACAATATCTATGGAAAGTATGGTTAAAAAAGGGAAGAGTATGGAAGAGAAAGGCGCAAGAGAAAACAGTACAGGAACGGCTAAAGTAAAGAATTACGAAGTGGATCGTTCGGAGCCGCCGAATGAGGACCGGGACTCGGCCATACTTCATGAACTGCGGGGGCTACGAAAAGAGCAGTAGTTGTAGGGGACAATAAGAGAGCACTGGCTAGGCTCGAAACTAGCATTAAGGAGCTCATGGACAGGACAGCGTCCTGTCCCACTGTTTCCTCCAGCGCATGGAGGAAAGAGTGGGAAATACAGAAGACAGGATGACCCGGATGGAGCGGGCTGATATTTCTGCTTCGGGAAACTACCAAACTTTCAGAGAAATGCAACGACTTGGAGTCAAGGATGAGGCCCAACAATATACGAATTCATGGCATTCCTGAGGGGGTGGAGAAAAATAAAACCATTACCTTCATAACGCAATTTATTAAATCCCAGATTGAAATCATAGATGGAATGGATGTGTGCATTGAAAGAGCACAACGCTCACTGGTAAATAAACCGAAGGAAGGCACGGCCCCCCCGAGAGCGATCATCATACGCTTCCTGGATTATAAGGTGAAGGAACATGTGATAAAACAGGCCTGGAAGCAGAGGATCTGCTATGAGGGACAGAGTGTTTATTTCAATCAAGACTACACAACGGAGGTCCAACAGAAAAGGAAGCAGGTGAGGGAAATCATCAAACAGCTAAAGGAGAGAAGTGTGAAGGCGCAGTCCCCCTATCCGGCTCAACTCAAAGTGTTCCTGGACACGGGAACAAAGACAAAGAAGCGGCGCCTATGCTGAAGGAGATGGGCATCAATGTGAAGGAGGACAGATTAGAGAGGATTCACCACATGATGGCGCAGACGTCAAAGGTGACCAGACATAGGGGACAGCAGAGACAGCCCGAAATTACGGAGGCTGATCTGAGGGATCTCCTGGAGAGATGACGTCATCCGCAGAGATACAGTGACAATGCCTGACATATGTGTGAATACAGACACACACACACAGGTATCTATTAAAAGGGAGGCTAACTGTCACGAATGGTAAGAGAGGAGGTGATATTGTTATATATATTTTAAAAAAAACGCTAGTGGTAAAATAAGTTACTAGACTACAAGAAAATTGTGTTCGTTAGAAAGTATTATCGAGGAGGTTGAGTCTTTAGGGCTTTAGACAAATATTAGGAAGTTGTTAATGCACACAGTGCCTTTCCAACAGAGAACAGGCCACGGTTCTCTGATGTTGGGACTCTTGGAAGACTTATGTCCATGTTCCGGTTATTGATTGGGGATTTTTGTTTCAATGAGTGTGTTTATATTTCATTCTTGTTTTTTATTTTACATGGGGGTTATGTCTTGAGTAGCATTAGTTTCCTTTAAGAGAGGTGTCAGGTATACCACAACTCCAGATATAATAATAATATGAACGAGCTAAATATAGTATCATACAATGTTCACGGTCTGAACCATCCTATTTAACGAAAGAAGATTTTGACTCAACTAAAAAATTCACAATTCTCAATAGCATTGTTGCAGGAGACACACCTAACAGAGAATAAATACAGAAAACTGAAAAGGGAGTGGGTAAGTCAGGGATACTATGCTTCATTTGGAAAAAGAAGGGGGGTAGCAATTCTGATCAAAAAAGGGATAGTGTTTGAGGTTGAAAAAGAGGTTAAGGATAAAGAAGGAAGGTATGTAATGATGATATGGGGGGATGCCAACTTCAGTAATAAATGTATATTTCTCAAATGAGGAGAAGGAAATTTTCCTTAATCAAATAGTCAAAATGATAACTACTGAAGCAAAAGGGATGTTATTGATGGGGGGAGACTTTAGTACGGTCCAAAATAATATATTAGATAAGTATCCTTCTGACTATGGACCGCAGACAAGGAGAGCTAGAACGCTGTATAATATCACCAGGGAGCTGGGTCTTACTGATGCTTGGAGAAATATTAACCCTAAGAAAAGAGATTATACATTCTATTCAAACCCACACAAAAGCTATTCACGAATAGATTACCTGTATATATCTAAGCAACATATGCATAGGGTACTAAAATGTAACATAGAAAACATTACTATAAGTGACCATGCACCAGTTTCGCTAATTTTAAGCATAGGTGATGAACCTTATTTCAGATATTGGAGAATGAACGTACCAACCATGTCCAAGGAAAATATTGTAAAAGAAATCAAGGCGGCCCTGAAGGAATGTTTTGTAATAAATGACAATGGGGAAGTTTCACCAACAATATTATGGGAAGGAGGTAAAGTGGTGATGAGAGGGAGAATAATAGAAATATCATCTAGAATCAAAAGGGCTAGAATCAAAGAACAAAGGGAGTTGGAAAATAAGATTAAAGAATTGGAAAGGAGACATAAAATAGGGGATAAAAATGTAATGGGTGAACTTAAAAAGGTAAGGGATAAATTAGAGGAGGTACTAACGGTTAAAGCAAAAGGATCTCTACGGTTTACAAATCAAAGACACTATGAAATTGTCAGGATCTCTGCCATGTCTGTTTTTTGTGTGCTGCTTACTGTGTTTAGCCTCTAGATGGCGTCTGGACGTGGAGGTGTTCGACAGGTGTTTTCCATCACCCTGATCACCTCAAGAGGAGGATTTAAGGAGGAGGCTGCCAGCAACTCATTGCCAGAGTGTTGCCCCTTAGTGGTACTACTCCAGCCACATTACTCTTGCCTAGTCCTCGTTTTGCTTTTGCTAAATTCTGAATGTTCTACCTTACAGGTGTACCTGAACCTGACCTCGCCGTCAGCTTTGAACGTCTTGGATTATTGTCTTCTGAGAAGAAGTTGTTTAACCTCATGAACAAAGACTCAAACCTCCGTTTGCTCCAGTGGATCTCACCGGCTGGCAGCTTCCTCTATACCTGCGATCCTCCTCAGCGAACCCTGTCCACCCTCCCACGCACACAAGCTTCTACCACAGTAAACTCTGGACATTCTAACTTCCTGCGGGACCTGAACTCCCCCGTCTCCGTTCCCCACGGGTAAACAATCCTCTGGGTTTATTCTCCACCTCTCCCTCTGGCAGATCATCTCTTTCTCCGCAGTAAGACTTAATCATTACTTATCATTATCTATCCCGAGTTATTCCCTGCTTATCTTTCTGCTTTATTTTTACAGTTCATACTCCGGTTCCAGTTCCAAGTTCTTGCCTTGTCATTGTAAATAAAACTTCAAATCGTAAACTCTGTCTACTGAATTGCTTTCTGCATGTGGGTCAAATTTGTTAAATCCACTATGACAGAACATTCTGGCCCATCTGACCCTGCAGAAGCATTCATGAGAACTCTTTCAGACCAACAACACCTAATCCAAACACATGATTCTTCCCTTCGTGCCCTTGTTGAACAACAGAGACAAACAAACCAGCAGATCGAGCATCTAGCATCTTTAATTCAGCACACTGTGAGTAATCTCACCGCCCCAGCAATAGAGAGCGCTCCATCTCCTCCGGTCACACAACAGCTGCCGAATTCAGGTGAGGTCATTCCACCTACTCCAGAGAAATTTTCGGGCGAAAAGGGAGACTGTAAGGGCTTCCTACTCCAATGCACCCTGGTATTCAATCGTTCACCACAGTCTTTTCCCCATGATTCTGTAAGGATTTCCTATGTTTTAGGACTATTAACCGGGAAGGCACTTAAATGGGCCGAAGGGCGTTTTTCCAGCTGTTTAGACTTTGGTTGTTCTTTCTCTGATTTTGAAGGTGAGTTTAGACAGTTTTTTTCGTCTGAAATAGATCAGGCCGCTTCGGAACGTAATTTATATTCTATCAAACAGAAAGATCAGTCAGTGGCTGATTTTTCGATTGATTTTCGCATTCTTGCTGCAGCTTCAGGGAGGAATGAATGTGCGCTTAGGACCGCATTTGTTCAGTCACTAAACGAGCCTTTAAAAGACGAGTTAGCTCTAATCGACCTACCTAAGACATTAAATGAGCTAATCAATCTAGCACTAAGATTGGACAATCGTATGAGAGACACAGAGAAATCCCGACTTAGACGCAGTATTGTTAGGACTCGTTTCACGAGTCAGACCACAGAAGCAGTTCGTTCCCCTTGTTGTTCTCACAGTACTGAGATAGAATCCATGCAGATAGGGCGCACTAAACTATCTCAGGAGGAAAAATTAAAGCGCCGTCAGAATAACCAGTGTTTCTACTGTGGCTCATCTGAGCATTTCCTTGCAGACTGCCCTGTTCGCCCCGCTGGACCAAAAGGGCAGGTCCGTCGTTAAGTGAGGGGATACTGACGGACCAACCACCTACCCCTAGACTTTGTTTACCTGCCACCTTAATCTCTAATCGCCCTTTTCAAAACCTATTTGCTCTCATCGACTCAGGAAGCGACCAGAATTTAACAGACCAAGAGTTTGTTAAAGAAGCTCAGATCGAGGTAGAACCTTTACCTGCACCTCAGTCAGCTTCCTCTTTAGATGGGCAAAGACTTCCTCAAATTACCCTTCGTACTAAACCAGTCACATTAATTCTTCCAGGCAATCACAGGGAAGAGATTTCCTTTTTTGTGTTTCCTATCGCTCTCAATTCCGTAGTTCTAGGTTACCCATGGCTTAAGAAACACAACCCTCATATTAACTGGGTTGAAAGCCGGGTAGATTCTTGGTCCACTAACTGTCATATTTCTTGTCTCCAGTCAGCTGTCGCCACCTTGCCCTCTGAATCACTGCATACCGAAAATGAGATCTCAGACCTTTCCTGCGTCCCCACTGAATACCACGATTTAAGGTTAGTTTTTAGTAAAACTAAGGCCTCATCATTACCTCCCCACAGACCCTACGACTGCGCCATAGATTTACTTCCTGGCGCCCCCTTACCATCCAGTAGGCTCTATCATATCTCTGGACCTGAGAGACAGGTTATGGAAGACTACATCAATGAGTCATTGGTTGCTGGTTTAATCCGCCCTTCATCGTCTCCTTTAGGAGCAGGTTTTTTCTTTGTAGGCAAGAAAGATGGTTCTCTCTGCCCCTGTATTGATTACCGGGGATTAAACCAAATCACTGTAAAAAATAAATACCCCCTTCCACTTCTTTCATCTGCTTTCGAACCCGTTCATGGTTCTACTATCTTTACCAAGCTCGATCTCCGCAATACCTATCATCTAGTCACTATCCGCCAGGGGATGTTTGGAAAACCGCTTTCAAGACGCCGTTGGGCCACTTTGAATATCTGGTCATGCCCTTTGGACTAAGCAATGCACCTGCAATTTTTCAATCCCTCATTAATGACGTCCTGAGGGATTTTTTGAACGTCTTTGTGTTTGTTTACCTTGATGACATCTTAATCTATTCAAAAGACTTAAAAGAACACACACGTCATGTCCGTCTAGTCCTACAAAGACTTTTGGAAAATAAACTGTTTGTCAAAGCCGAAAAATGTGAATTCCATAAACCTTCAATCACATTTTTGGGTTACATCTTAGAGGGTGGACAGGTTTGCTGCGATCCTGAAAAGATCAAGGCAGTACTGGAGTGGCCTGTTCCAGACTCCCGCAAACAGCTGCAGCGTTTTCTGGGACTTGCCAACTTTTACAGGAGGTTCATAAAGAACTTTAGTCTTGTCGCTGCCCCTCTCACCGCCTGGACTCCTGAAGCAGACGAGGCATTCAAGACTCTGAAAGAGAGGTTTTCACAGACTCCTATCTTGGTTCACCCGGACTCCTCAAAACAGTTCATTTTGGAGGTGGACGCCTCTGGCACTGGCGTTGGTGCTGTACTCTCCCAGCAGTCCTCCACGGATGGAAAGCTCCATCCTTGTGCTTTTTTTTCCCGTAGGTTGACCAGCACGGAACGAAATTATGATGTGGGAGACAGAGAACTTCTTGCTATCAAATTAGCACTTGAAGAATGGCGACATTGGTTGGAGGGGGCTAAACATCCCATTCTTGTGTGGACAGATCACAGAAATCTAGCCTATCTGCAGTCGGCTAAAAGACTTAATCCTCGACAATCACGATGGTCCTTATTTTTTTCTCGTTTTACTTATCCATCTCTTACAGGCCTGGTTCTAAGAACTTGAAGCCGGAAGCTCTTTTCCGGCTTTATTCACCAGATACCACCGAGAAAGAAGCAGAACCCATCGTGCCCTCTCACTGGACCTTTAGAGCTGTGGTCTGGGAGATAGAGGACTTGATAAATCAAGCTAGACTTAAGGAACCAGATCCAGGTACGGGCCCTCCTAACAGGGTTTTTGTCCCTACATCTGTTAGATTTCGACTGATTCATTGGGACCACACCGCCAAATTCTCAGGTCACCCAGGGGTCAACAGAACCATTGCCCTCATTTCCAAACGTTATTGGTGGGCATCATTACACAAGGATGTTAAAGAATACGTGCAAGCTTGCTCTGTTTGTGCCAGGCAAAAATCTGGAAATCAGCCCCCTTTTGGATTACTTCAACCATTAAACATCCCTAAACGTCCTTGGTCCCACATTGCACTAGATTTTGTAACAGGGTTACCTGTATCCAAAGGAAACACAGTCATTCTCACCATTGTAGACCGATTCTCTAAATCTTGTCATTTGGTTCCTCTTAAGAAACTTTCATCTGCATTCCAAACCGCTCAGCTGCTAGTGCAGCATGTTTTTCGTCTTCACGGCATACCCCAAAACTTTTTGTCTGACCGTGGCCCTCAATTTATTTCTTGTGTTTGGGAACAGTTTTGTTTGGCTCTTGGAGCTAAGGCCTTTCTCAAGTCAGGTTATCATCCCTAATCTAACAGTCCGACCGAGCCAATGAATCAGCAGAAGGAATCCACACTCAGATGTATGACCGCTACCGAACCCCTTGACTGGTCAGTTTATCTTCCCTGGGTCGAATATGCAATAAACACTCAAATCTCTGCTGCTACTGGTCTCTCCCCATTTGAGGTAGCTATTGGCTATCAACCGCCCTTGTTCCCTGCAGATGAGAAGGATATAGCTGTGGTTTCTCTTCGTCACCACATACAGAGATGTAAATGGACCTGGAGTGAAGCTACTTCAGCTCTCCTTTGTACTGCTGACCAATATAGGAAATACGCTGACCGCAAACGACGGCCAGCTCCTTCTTACCTTCCTGGTCAGAAGGTTTGGTTGTCCTCACGGGTCATCCCGTTGAAGGCAATGTCTAAGAAACTTTCTCCTCGTTTTATTGGTCCATATACTATTGACTCTGTTAACAGTCCTTCAGCTCTTCGTCTACGTCTGCCTTCAAGCCTTCGCATTCACCCAGTGTTCCACGTCTCCCATATCAGGTGGGAGAATAAGCTGATGGGACAACTAGTAGTCAGGGACTCTACAAATCTAGCCTTTATGGTAGAGGGATAAGAAGGAACCCCTTGTAGTCACAAATACACCTGAAACCACCACAAAGCAATCCAAGATGATGTATGTATACCACTAGGATCTGTTGAAGCATATTCCACACATACAAAGGATTCTATTGGAAGCTACATTGCTGCAAACTGGTGGTCAGAGTTATGTCCAGTTTTACCTTACATTGTGTATTTGCATACTAAATACCTAAAGATGCATCCACAATATGTGTGAAATTCAACTTAACAAGTTCTGTTTTTATAACTATGAATAACTTCAGTCAATTAAGGGTAGAGGTCCCATTTAATGTTTACAACAAACAATGTAGACAGCACAGCAAACACGCCAAAGAAGGTGCTCTGGTCAGAAGAGACAAAACCTGAACTTTTTGGGCAATATTAAACAAAACTGTGTGACAGAAAACTCCACATCACCCTGAACCTACCATACCCACAATAAAACATGGTGGCAGCAGCATGCAGTGGACATGCCTTTTTTTAGCACCAATCAGTAAGCTGTTTAGGGCTAATGTAAAGATAAACTCTAGGATCATCTCTAACTCTAAGATCAAAGTTGAGTTGAGAGACAGTAGACAGAGATAGCTTCATAAGCAGATGTTTGGGCATACAATAAGTGTCTTTTTTTTTACTTGTTTCCCTGTATCATTTACTGCTAATGAAATATTACCAAAGTAGAGAACACAATATAGCTTTACTGAGGCTTCTACAGTGTTCACACTGTGTCTGTGAAAGGAGAACAAGACATTAAGCCAAATAAAGTTTAATTAAAAGCCTCCTTTCCCCCCCTCAATAACAGCGGCCCTGCATTCCATGGCTGCACACACTGAATGAAAAATGAGAAAAAGCAACTGAGCTGTAAGTGTTATGAATTGCTGCTACTGAATCTTTCAACACCTTCAGTTTGGGTTGATATGGTCAAATGGTTTTGGAATTAAATGTCCACCCTCATATTTTACAACTGAAGGCCTACTGGAAGCTGTTCATTGTGGCTGATACTGATGTTTATTACAGGAGCAGCCTAGTCTTCTCTACTGCTACATAAATGCAAGAAAAACAAGCCTATAAAGAAAACTCTTAAAAGCTTAGTGCTTTGTCGAAATGAAAACAAAATGGAGAGTCAATTGAATGTAAATCTCTACTCTATTTTTGGACATTCATTTCACAAAAAACATCAAAGATTTGAAAAAAACAGCAATCACTGGCTGCTTTGTTAGGTACATCCTGCTAGTTCCAAGCTGACCCCCTTTTGCCTTCAGATCTACTATAATGGTATGAAGCATAGATTTAAGAAGGTGTCAGAAACATTCATTTAGGATTTTAATTTTTGCATCGCAAAACTGTTACAGATTTCTCAGCTGCACATCTATGACGCAAATCTGTGGTTCTACCACATCCCAGTGGTGCCCTATAGTATTGAGACCTGGTAACTATTTAGGCCATTATAATTATATAATAACTTGAGATGTTTGATACAATGCTGAATCCTGCTGGAAGTAGCCATCAGAACACAGGTACACTATGGTCATAATGGGATACGCATGGTCAGCAACAACACTTTGAAAGGCTGTTATATTTAAACAATGCTCAGTTTGTACCAAGGGGAGTCAATAAAATATTACAACAAGCAGCCTAAACTATTGATGAAGCCAAGACATATTTATGCTGTGCTTTATGCCAAATTCTAACCCTACCATCAGGATGTTGCAGATGAAGTCACGACTCATCAGACAAGACGTTTTCCAATCTGTTTTCTACATTTTTGGTGAGTACGTGTAAATTGTAGCCTAAGTTTCCTGTTCTTAGCTGTAAAACTGGTATCTGGTTTGGTCTTCTGCAGCTGTAGCCCATCTGCTTCAAGACATGTTGTGCTTTCAGAGATGATATTCCTCATACCTTTGTTGTGTCAAGTGGACATTTGAGCCAATCTTGCCTTTATATGATCTTGATCCAGTCAGCCCAATTTTCCTTTGACTTCTGTCACTGATTGCTTTCTGCCAATCAGTTATGTGTACCAGCACAATAAGGTCTGCAAGCACCCTCTTTTACCTCCAGATCCGTTTGCATAATTATGTTTTAGCACAAATAAAAAAAAATGCAACTTACAGAGTTACTGTGTATTTGTTTTCTTCCAAATCTGAAAGAATGTGCCAATAATTACAAGAAAATTTAATTAAATATTTTAAATGTAATAAATTAAATGTATGTTTTACAAGGTCATTATGTTCTGCTGCTAAAAAAAACATTTTAATCTCTTATCTTTAGCGTGGAGTGGACATGACATCAGATGTGGGGATCAGATGTGATACATACATGTACAGTCTTTCTGGTTTTTAGCCAACTCAAAACCGGGTCGGCATTCGCATGACACCCCGCTTTTGAAGGGAGCTTCTCTGCAGATGTGAGCACAGCCATGGTCTTTGTTCATGCAGTTCATTCCATCTGTTTAAAGGAAGGGGACAATGAGACATGCAGTTTATTCAGTGACATTTTAAAATTCATCCGTGAGTCACATTGAAAGGTGAAATTAAAATTTCCAAACCTGATTTGATTTTTCCTAAAAATAAAAGCAAAGAAAGTAATCTCAGATAAGTACATAGATCAGATCAGACATGTATGCGTTTTTCTTTTTTTTTACGTTTCCTGTCCGGCAGAGTAGCGTTCAGAATTGTTGTGTGCCAAGAAGCCCAACAGATTTACTTTCACAAGTGGAGCATTACGGCTAGGCGCTATAATGCCCCGCTTGATATTTTTAAATATACCGGATCAAGGGAACACCCCGGAAGGACCCCCACTGGGACTACTGCAGCCCCTCAGAGAAGAGCAGAGGAGAGCCCCAGGAGAACCACCCAGCAGCCACAGTGGAGAAACCCCAGGGAGCTGCAGAGACGAGCCCACAGGCCCCGTCGGCAGCCACCTATGCCGAAGCAGATCCAGCCATGGACCCAGAGACCCAAGAGCATACAGCACTCAAGCACCCAGAAAACCACCAATACCGCAGTGGACATCAGTGGACAGAGATACCAGCCACCAGTAGGGAGTGTGGCGGGGAAGAAATAGGGTTCACATTTGACGGGGGCCTGAGATGATCCAGGAGAGAGAGCAGCCCAAGACCCAACCTGACACAAAAACAGGCACACACAGTCACAATCACAGACATGTTTGCCTTCACTGGAATGCAAGGGTGAGTATTTGACAAACTCACAAGTTTTGAAACAAACTAATGACTTCAACGGTAACCAGGTTCTGATTTTAAACATTAATGTTAGATGGGTACAAAAGACATCCAACTCGATTCTTTGCAGAAAGCTCTGTATTTAAGGAGCAGATAATCTGATTAAATAGAGCAAATACTGATCCAAAGGAGGAATTGAGCTCAGAAAAACTTTCCTAAAAACAGCACAGTATAACAGGTTTGAATACATACACTTCAAGCTGTTTTTTAAGGTCTAACCGATCTACAGATACTCCCTGCAGTTTCTTAGAAAATGTTAATGGTTGAATCAGGGGTCATGTAACTGAATATTGTCCGTTTCTGACTGTTTTTTAAAACTGACAGAAAAGTCTGATTGCCAACTTTCAATTTGACAGATTGCAATTTACACCCCTGACCAGTTGGTGGCGAGTTAGCATATTAATTAGCTGCTCACTTGATGCAAAACATCATTGGCTTCACTCTGAAAACTGTCACGCACGGAAAAATGTGTTGCAACGTGTAAAACAGCCAATATGAGAGACGGATTTGTCCGAGGATATTTTTTTCATGTTTTAAGTGCAATCGTTTAATGTCATTGTTTATAAGTATTTACTGGGACCACAGTCAGTGTTTTTTGTCACGGCAGAGAAAATAGTACATGTATTCATCTGGTTGATGTGGATTTTTCTGTTCACCTTGTTCGAACTGAATATTAATAAAATTAAATAAAAAATGTGTATCGTTTCAAAAAATAAAGTGATGGGTAAAAAAAAAAAAAAATGATGACAGGATTTTTTTTAACCCTGTCAGTCAAAATGAAAGACAAAATGAAAGTCGAGCACCACCTATGGGTTGAATGGAAGCAGGTGGGATTGTCAGGGTTATTTTAATTTCCAACATTCTCCTAGAAAAGGTATTATGTGGCTCCACTTTTTCTACAGTTTATAAATTTTATGAGTCTTACCTTCTATTTTGCTCCCAAACTGTTAAAACTGGAGTCCCACAGGGCTCCATGCTGGGTCCAATTGTATGTATATTAGTGATTGCCTTCTTTCAGTGGACAACCTAATATTTAAACTTACGCAGATGATGTTAGTAATTTTTATTTAATTGGGGCAGCAAAGGCATACATTTTTGGGAAGATTCTCTATCATTTTAGTTTTTTAATTGAGTTTAATTGAGTTGCATAAATGCAACTTTCAAATTTTTGAAATCAATATACAAAAAAACAAACACTCAAACGTTTTGACACATTTTTCATTAATATCACATTTTAAAAGTTATTTAAAGTATGGTAATGTTTACCTAATTTATGGGATCCTGCATGTCCTGCACCATCTCCTTTGTGTGACTTAGTTTTGTGCCTATTCAGCTGTGAATAAAACTATAAGATGAGTTACCAGAGGCTGTAAAGTCCCACTCAAAAGGCCAACCTTTAGTCAAACAATTTTTTTCTTCTAAAGAGTCACATCAGTGGGGTCCTATACCACAACAGTCTGATTTCAGACCAAAGCAAGGAAGTCTTCTGTTAGTTCCAGTGTGGTTGTTTGGTGGTGGCGAGACTGACATACAAAAGGTGGTTTATGTGGACTTCATCCCTGTATTTTCCTCTCCAAACATTTCCTGTAAAGTTAGGTCAGGTATTCTTAACTCCATATTATGTGTAAAGCCTTTGTGCTTAAATTTCAGAGAGACATAGGCAACTTATAATAAAGTTAGACCTCTAATCAAATAAAAGTACCCTAAATGTTCATATTCCACTTACCTTGGAAGTTGTCTTTAAGTAGGGTTAGTTTCATGTTTTATGGTATGTTCTTTTTGTTTCATTACTTAATTAATCATTAACATAGATTAGTGTGTTGAATTATGAATATGAATATATTATTTCATATTTAATATTAATACTTTAATATTTTATTAAATAATATTTCGATCTGTTAAGGTTTGTCCTGTGAATACCAGCCCAATAAGGCGGTGGTATTAGGACAAAATTGAAAGGGATGAGCCGAGCTCTGACATTATTGAACAGCAAAACACATGGAATGAATTCACGCAATTTCTTAAAATACAAGTATTTATTAACAAAAATAAGTCAACTCAAACTCAAACATATTTCAGTCAACAAACTCTTCACCATGCTAAAACAATCCAACTAAACTACCAAGCAGAATTAAAGAATAAGGAAGACAAATGGGCTATGTACAATATAAAACAAGTTGATCAAAGATGGCTGAAAACCATGACCAAAGAGTGATGCTATATTACCATGCAATGTTATTTATGTTTGAGAACCAAGGATTATCTTGAAGAATCTGGAAGTGAAGTTAGTCTTGAAACTAACTTAGGCAATAATTGGCATACCTTTAGACAACCATTCACAATGCAAGATCAGATAAAACATTATTTTAATAAAATAATATTTTAAAAAATGATTTGCTGAATAAAACCAACCTTCTGGATGACCCATTCTCAGCGGTGTTTAATTAGCTGCCTTTATTTGTTAAAATAATATTTAAAGAAATATTATTTTGAATAAGAACCAACTCTTTGAGAAATGGGCTTAATTGTGTCACTTAGTAATCAAGTTTAGTAAAATAATATTTAGGGAAATATTATTTTACTAGATTGAAAACTAACAACCTTTTTGGGTAAATGATCTTTAGCAGCAAGCACGTGTTCTTAGCTGTTAGCGGTTAAAGCTAACAAAAGAAGCTTATAGCTTATCATCAGAGTCAAACACATACCTTTAAAATACCATTAATAAAAGGGTTAAAGTGCATAAACGTGGACGGAGTGTTATGGCCGATCTTCTGTGTTTAAAATCACCCTTTAAATAAAGTTTGTCTTAACTTAAAAAAACAAAACAAACAGAACACACAAACTGAGCACGTGCTGAGCAGATAATCTGCTAACACTAAGATGGCTTAGTTTTCAACATAAACAAAACCAAACGTCATAAAACGAAAAATGTTTAGATTATTTCACTCTAAACTACTTCTCTCTGCCCAAACACAACCTCTTATGTGAACCGTGCTGAGGAAAAGTTGTCCGGGCGACGAAGTTGTAGGAAGTATCCACAGTGAACAAAGGGTTAACTGCAGCTAACCTCCGTAGCTGTGGGGTGGGGCGGCTCATTCTGTCGGCCGGACGAACTGCACATTACTGCTGTAACCACGATGATGCGGTCCCGTTGCCCTGCTGCACTCTGCGTCGTAGAGACAGGGTCTCTGCTGGGAACTCTCTGGAAAACAGTTTGCTTCTGTAGACCTCAGAGAGAAAAGTCAAGCAACGCTTGTACCTTAATTACCCCGTTCATGAATGAACACCGGATACACAAACAGCAATTCATTCCTACTTAACTTAGTGCATATGATCGCGTGATCGTATGACACTCTTGGATCCAGTTTGAAGAGTTATGTCTGTTTGGCTGCAAAGAGACATTAGCGCGCTGTGTCCCTCCGTCCAGTTCCTCTGGGGACCTGCGTGGAAGAGGTCAGTTTGTTGCAAAAGCGGGGTTTTTATTTGGACAGTGACGTCACTGGAAGTCCGCTGTTACCCCGTTTCTGGCTGTGCTGGAAGTAGGTTAATGCGATTTATTTTGAAAGTTCCGGAAAAGGTCTTATCATGTTGTACCCATGGCTGGGGTCCCAACAAGTGCCATTGCTACAAGATCATTCTCAATTTAAAAAGTGAGTAGTTCCATTAGTTTTATGATACCGATAAGCTTTAATGTAAAAATCATAATTGTGCTATATATGTTTCTTAATGTGAACTTTCCCTTTTAAATAATTAATTTGGAAATCAATTTGAAATTTGTCTAATATAACTAATATAATCTTGAAGAGCGGCCAACACAAGCATTGACTATGTTTAAAAACTAAACTCATAAGCAAGGAGTGTTTCTACAATCTATTAAGACCTGGGAGAAGTCAAATAAACTGAGGCAGAAAGAGAACTCGGACATAGACCGGTCACTCAGCGCAATTAAGCCTAAAACAGCAAACATAGCTGGGGTTGCACACCATGGCCTCTCAATGTGTGCGATATGATGAGGTCGAGACACAGAAAGGGAAAGTCTAAATCTGACTGACACATACACTACTCCGTCATTTGTGATCAGTGTCACAAGCACTGTCTCTGATCTGTTGGTCCACATGCGGTGACAGATGAGGTATTTTAAAAAATAGAAAATAGATAGAAAATAGATCTTTACCTTCAAAAACACTTGATTTGATTTGACAACAGACTAAACTTATAGTTTCTTTCATAACCAATTTAAACTGTACTTTTTAATTTGAGCAAAAATCCTAATAAAATTTTCATTTGGCAAACATTTCCATTGCCTTACATACCCTGAATATTTATATTTTGTCACATCACAGCCACAACGTTCAATGTATTTCACTGAGATTTTATGTGATAGAACAACACAAGGTAGTCCACGTGTGACATGGAAAAAATATAAATGTTTTAAAATTTGTTTACAAATAAAAGCCTGGAAAGTTTACTTAGCCCCTCTGGGTTTAAACTGTAGAACCACCTATAGCTGCAATTACTGTTTCTACCAGCCTTGCACATCTATAGGCTAACAATTTAACTTAAGCTCAGTCAGGCTGGATGCAGAGCTGTGATAAGCAATGTTCACAACTCTGCATCCTCATAATCTTGCAGGAAATTTTCTGTTGGATTTAGGGCTAAATTTCAACTGGGTCATTCAAAACACATGGTTATGCTTTGATGTAAACCATTATGGTTGTTGTCCACCTGGAGTGTGAACATCCACCTCAGCCTTTTGCAGCCTCTCACAGGATTCCTTCCAGGATTGTCCTGTATTTAGCTCCACTCATTTTAGCTCTGATAAGCTTCCCTGTCCCTGCTGGAAAAAAAAACCCACAGCATGATGCTGCCACCACCATGTTTAATAGTGGAAATAGTGTGATCTGGGTGATTTGCAGTGTTTTCTGACACATAGTGTTTTGCATGTAGCCCACAAAACTCAATTCTGGCCTCATGTGGTCACCAGAGCATATTCTTTTACATGTTTACGGTTTCACTTACATGGCTTGCGGTGTACTTCAAAAAGGACTTCTCTCATGACAATTCCTGGAGACTCTTAAGAAACTACCAAAAGATGCTATACCAGGCTTTGATTGAGAAACTTTTTATTCGAGCTCAGGTAATAAAAAGTAAAAGACCAACAATTTGTTGTAATTTTATCTATTTTATACTAACTCACATGGAAGAATCAACTTTTAAACAGTTGTCCTCTTAATCAGTACCACACAGAGACAGTGACTGACAGCAGAAGTGGCTCAAAAAAATGTATAATACATACAGGGGTTGGACAAGGAAACTGAAACACCTGTCATTTTAGTGTGGGAGGTTTCATGGCTAAATTGGACCAGCCTGGTAGCCAGTCTTCATTGATTGCACATTGCACCAGTAAGAGCAGAGTGTGAAGGTTCAATTAGCAGGGTAAGAGCACAGTTTTGCTCACAATATTGAAATGCACACAACATTATGGGTGACATACCAGATTTCAAAAGAGGACAAATTGTTGGTGCACGTCTTGCTGGCGCATCTGTGACCAAGACAGCAAGTCTTTGTGATGTATCAAGAGACACGGTATCCAGGGTAATGTCAGCATACCACCAAGAAGGACGAACCACATCCAACAGGATTAACTGTGGACGCAAGAGGAAGCTGTCTGAAAGGGATGTTCGGGTGCTAACCCGGATTGTATCCAAAAAACATAAAACCACGGCTGCCCAAATCACGGCAGGATTAAATGTGCACCTCAACTCTCCTGTTTCCACCAGAACTGTCTGTCGGGAGCTCCACAGGGTCAATATACACGGCCGGGCTGCTATAGTCAAACCTTTGGTCACTCATGCCAATGCCAAACGTCGGTTTCAATTGTGCAAAGAGTGCAAATCTTGGGCTGTGGACAATGTGAAACATATGTTGTTCTCTGATGAGTCCACCTTTACTGTTTTCCCCACATCCGAGAGAGTTACGGTGTGGAGAAGCCCCAAAGAAGCGTACCACCCAGACTGTTGCATGCCCAGAGTGAAGCATGGGGGTGGATCAGTGATGGTTTGGGCTGCTATATCATGGCATTCCCTTGGCCCAATACTTGTGCTAGATGGGTGCGTCATTGCCAAGGACTACCGAACCATTCTCGAGGAGTCAGGAAACGTTTTCCTCCACCAGTATCACGTAGTGACCTGGCCACTATCCTGCAAGAAGAATGGCTTAAAATCCCTCTGACCACTGTGCAGGACTTGTATATGTCATTCCCAAGACGAATTGACGCTGTATTGGCCCCAAAAGGAGGCCCTACACCATACTAATAAATTATTGTGGTCTAAAACCAGGTGTTTCAGTTTCATTGTTCAACGCCTGTACATTTTCAAAGGTAGCATTACTTCATCCAGCTATTTCCAGGGCTGAGCCCTGATGCAGGCAGAAAAGACAAATGGCAGCAATAAAGAATTATTATACAAAAGAAGAGTAAATACGGAAATCTTTGTACACGCAGATTTCCTATGGTATTCTTTCAATATTGGCTTCCTTCTCACCACTTCCTCTTTCAGGCCAGTTTTGTGGATTGCATGAATAACAATAGTCCTGTCAACAGACAGACGTGTATGGCCATGTCTTGGTAGATTTGCAGCTGTACCATACTCTTTCCATTTTCACGTAACGGATTGACCAGAGCACTGTGAGACGTTCATAACTTGATATGTTGTTTTCTAACTTAACGCTGCTTAATCTCTCCACAACGTCCTCCCTGATCTGTCTACTGGGTGCCTTGGTCATTATGATACTGTTTGTTTACTAATGTTCTCTAACAAACCTTGGAGGCCTTCACAGAACAGCTGGCATTATCCTGGGATTAAATCAAACATAGATAGACTCAGTTTTCAATGTCATTGACGTTTGGGGTAGAAATTTGACAAAAAGAAAAAAAATATCAAGGGACATGAAACTTTGTTCAAGGAACTGTATATGGATTCTTGTAAAATACACTGCACACCTCAGGTCGGAACAAAAAGAACATCTACAAGGAAACATAGATAATGGTGACCTACACAGTAGTATGTAACTGTTGTGCTTGTCTTTCAAACTTCAACTCCTTTTCAGTAGCACTGACTATTGTTTTGCAAAATAGTCCGTTTACATATTACAGTAAAGCTTAATCAGGCCTTATAAGAAAAAATATACACTAAAATGCTGGCATTTTGACTGACAGGGTAAAAAAATCCATAATCTAGTTTTACCCGTCTCTTTATTTTTAAAATGATGATGATTAAACATTCAACAGCATTTATTTTCATTAATTTTAATTAATATTCAGTTCAAACAAGCTAAATAGAGAATCCACACCAACCTGATGAAAACATGTAACTTTTTCATCGCAGTGACAAAAAATACTGACTGTTGTCCCAGTAACTACATATAAAAAATTTGCACTTAAAATATGAACAAATCCCCTGCTGTGGCCTTAACACAGTCTCGCAACTTCCTCCTGGTCCACAAGGACCTGAATTGTGCGCTCACTTGTGCGTAATCACATGTCTCAAGTTGGATTGCTCTCACTGAACTCTACTCCCACCAAAACTTCTTGCTGCCACTTACTGCTCCATAGTTGCCGAGGGCTGATTCAATCAGACTTTTTTTTTTACGTCTTATATAAACACCGTTATTGACATTATTGGGGTTTTTGAAGAAACTTCGGACACAGCTACCGTGACATTTTTCCGAGTAAAGCCATCGAGGTCATACATCAAGTGAGAAAACAGTTAATTAATATGCTAACTCGCCACCACGTGGTCAGGGGTATGAATAGCAATCTGTCAAATTGATTGATGGCCTTCAGATGTTTCTATAACTGTTTAAAATAAACGGTCAATAACGGAAAATATTCGGTTAAAGTAATCCCTGATTCAACTATTAACATTTTAAAAAACTGTGATTTTGGGATTTGGAAGTGAATGAAAAAGCAACTAAATTATTTTAGTTTTTTACTTTTCAAAAGAAAGCCATAATTTCAGCACAATGGACCTCTACGCAATATGAAAAATCTGCCATGCAGCAGAGCTTCGTACCATTATTTTAATCACTCAGCAATGAGCAGGAAATTGATTTTCTAGTTTTAAATAGGGGTCTTAAAATTATTCATAAATGCGAAAATGTGAACTTAGTGTCATTCATGGTGGCATTCACAGGATGTTTTTTTGAAAAACAATGTCATCATCATTATCACACCTTCTGGATAGCCTTCCCAGAAGAGTTGAAGTTGTTACAGCAGCAAAGGGTGAACAGACATCCTTACTCAAGTTCATATGTGCGCGAAGGCAGATGAGCGGATACTTTTCGCAGTATAATAAATGACTATATGATTTTTGCCTGCAGTTAGCAAAGAAAACGTAGAAAAACTTGTCTTCCCTCCACCTCCAGTGAGCAGTTTTGTTTAAACTGGGAGGTCAGCAAGTTTATAACGAGTGAAGTTCCTCGCTGGGAGCCCCAACAGGTCCAGATAAAACAGAGACTTCATGGCCCAATAAGAGCCCACAGGACAGAATTTGTCTCTCACCCAGTCTTTCCACAGTCTCTTTTATAATCCTCTGTCTTTCTCTTTCAATACTTCTGCCTCTCACTATCTATCTTAACTTGCATCCCTCTCACTCTCTCAGGAGCACATACTAGAAATGAAATCCAAGCATATCACAGCCATGTTATTACAACCTGACTCTTGGAGTGTTAAACCCCAAAGCCCAGTAATTCTGGCTGGCTGCATGCACTGGGAGACAGATAAAAAAAAGAGAAATGAGGTGAAAGACAGAGAAGGACAGGAATGTAGAAGAGGAGGACTGACAGAAATGGAGAGAGATGGAGACGGAGTAAAATAATTTAGAGCCTCCTCCCAGTTCCTCTGTGGCTGGTGAGGAATGATTTGATGCGAAACGCCAGCCTCACAGCCTGATCACCCCACCGGAGACGAGAAGAAATTTCACAGCCTCATTTAACTTTAGAGCAAACGTAATGATAACTTCATTTAAAATTCCAAGAGTGAAACAAACCTACAACAATTTCACATAACAACTTAGCTCCACAAAATTATAAAAACAGAAATCAAGAAAGAACAACATTATTTTATGAGCCCTAAAACACTAAGAAAAAAAACATTTCCCTAGAGGCATTGTTGTTAGGCATTAACTACCATTTTACTCTTTTCTGTTGGTGTCAGTTTCTTCCATAAAATTCAGTGTCTTTGCAAAACTCTTCATACTTCTTTAGTCAGAGTTGATGGGACATGGATGGAGCTAAATACAAGGTTAGAGCTGAAGAGAGTCTGTCAGAAGCTGCGAAAGACTTGTGACTGAGGTGGAGTGGAATGGTTTAGATCAAAGCTTATTCAAGAGTGGCCCAGTCAGTGCAGACGTTAATCAAACTGGGAATCAATGGAACGTATTGGTGCATAAAACTGATAGAAATATGTCCCAAAAGAGTAAATACAAATGCATGCATAAAAGAAGTTAAAAACCATGCATAATTTTTAGTCCACTTGCCAACACTGTGCTACACATAAAATCCTGATAAAACACATTAAAGTTGTGGTGGTAACTTGACCAGATGTGTAAAAGTTCAAGGTGTCAGAATACCAACTAGGCACTGTAATCAGGCTTAACGTAGGCAATTATATAACACCATGTTTATCAGCTTTGTCTGCTCTTGTCTAGTGTTTTACTTCTCCCTACATTATACATTTCCAAATGAAAATCTAGAGCAGCCCGGTTTTGGAAACTGCTTTTGTAGACTTATGAGGTTGAAAGAAGGTTTTGGCCATAGTGTGCAAAAGTCTTGAAAAACACCCCTGTACCTTGCCAACTGTTACGCACAGGGGTGGATCAGTTATATTTTGTGCTTCTATTGGGCAGCCAAGAATAACTACTGTTAAAAATTGTTGACGTCTGAGAGGAAAACATTTAGTTTAATTGAAAAGCCCTTGCTGGATAATGATAATGATCCAAAACACACTTTAAAATCAATACTGGGAAATGTCAAGAGACATAAGCTGAAGGCTTTACTGGGACAAAATGATTTCCCAACTTAGACATGTTAAAAATATACAGAATGTCTCAAAAGAGAAGTGTACAAAAGACACATTAACAAATAAAAAAAACGTCCCCATAAAAAGAACTGAACTTTTGAACTTCTAGGTGGACAAAGACAATCACATGAAACCTTGGCCTAAAATGTAAAACTTCTGGGTATAAAATCAGGAGAATTTATGTTGTTTAGTTTTGGATTTTTAACAAGCATTAGGAGGATATTTTTTTATTTATTAGGAGAGCATATTTACAGGTGAAACTACATCCGTTGCTTCAAAAACCTGCAAAGACAAGGCTCTCCCTAAGCCACCTCTGGTCATTTACAAATGACCAATAGAGGCTACCAAATTCAGCTACCAAAAATCAAGCCAGCATATGTCAATCAAAGGAAGCTTGGAGTTGAACATTGCATGGTAAATAAAGAATCTTACACATAAAATATGTGCCATAAGCAGAGTTGAACACATCAGAGGCATGAGAGGTTGCTGAGAAGAGTAAAAGCAGCATTTTGACTTCAATTCCCCATGCTATTTTAGTCTTTTCAGAAAACACAGAGGTGTCAAAAAGGTGCCGAAATCCAGGTTTTTAGTGTTTAATGAAGAAAGCTTACTATAGAATATAAAACAGAAATGCTTTTTTAAAGAAATTATTGGGTGCACACATTTAAATGCATTGTGGATTGTCAGTAATACACAAAGACAATAACTTATACATACAAACTCACATATATACATACATTTCTGAGAAGGGGTACTGGAGGTTGTGAAATGTCTTCTAGTGTAATGGGACCAAGGCATATAAACTCCTTGTTTGTGATCATAATTAACCAAAGCTGGTAGTGTCTCTTTGGCAGCTGATGGTGCAGTGGGTTAAGCGCGCGACCTATACACAGAGGCTTCAGTCCCTGACATGGCTGTCTGGGGCTCGGGCTCGGGCCCCGGCAAAGATTGCCGCATGTCTGCTTATTATTATGCTTACTCGCCATGCTGGTTGTTTTCATACTGCATCTTTTTCATATTAATTAATTTCATTTTAATATTAAAATTCAGCATTTTACTGTGATCTCCTTGTATAATGAGGTTTAGTTTGGTAAAATGACCAAAACAAAACAGAGGAAAAAAGGTGGAGAAAACTGAACTGAACAGAGGAGCAGAGCCTGCTGGTGGAGGTGGAGGAGAAGAGAGGAGTGTTTCAAGGTAGATTTGGTCCTGGGATCACGGTGAGAACAAACAAGCATTCCCGAGCAGAGCAATGTGTTGTTCCCTCTGGTTTCAGTGCCAGCCTGGAATGTGAGCAGCTCTGGTACCTGCTGCGATCAGAGGCTATGGAGGAGATAGCAGCTCACCAGAGAACTTCTCCACAGATGGGGAGTGTTGTAGATGACCATTTAGGCTTAGGCTGCTGACATCATCATGTACAATACAGCAAATCCAAATTGGAAAAGCTGTGGTGAGGTGAAATACACCTACAATGCCTTGCGAAAGTATTCAGCCCCCTTGAACTTTTCAGGCTTCAAACATAAAGATATAAAATTCAAATTTTTTGTAAAGAATCAACAACAAGTGGGACACAATCGTGAAGTGGAATGACATTTATTGGATGTGTCAAACTTGTTCAACAAAAAAAAAACTCAAAAGTGGGGCGTACAATATTATTCGGCCCCCTTGCGTTAATACTTTGTAGCGCCACCCTTTCCTGCAATTACAGCTGCAAGTCGCTTGGGGTATGTCTCTATCAGTTTTGCACATCAAGAGACTGAAATTCTTGCCCATTCTTCCTTGCAAAACAGCTCGAGCTCAGTGAGGTTGGATGGAGAGCGTTCGTGAACAGCAATCTTCAGCTCTTTCCACAGATTCTCGATTGGATTCAGGTCTGGACTTTGACTTGGCCATTCCAATACCTGTATACGTTTATTTGTGAACCATTCCATTGTAGATATGGCTTTATGTTTTGGATCATTGTCTTGTTGGAAGATGAATCTCTGTCCCAGTCTCAGGTCTCTTGCAGACTCCAACAGGTTGTCTTCCAGAATGGTCCTGTATTTGGCTCCATCCATCTTCCCATCAATTTTGACCATCTTTCCTGTCCCTGCTGACGAAAAGCAGGTCCAAACCATGATGCTGCCACCACCATGTTTGACAGTGGGGATGGTGTGTTCAGGGTGATGAGATGTGTTGCTTTTACGCCAAACATATCGTTTTGCATTGTGGCCAAACAGATTTTGGTTTCATCTGACCAGAGCACCTTCTTCCACATGTTTGGTGTGTCTCCCAGGTGGCTTGTGGCAAACTTTAAACGAGACCTTTTATGGGTATCTTTGAGAAATGGCTTTCTTCTTGCCACTCTTCCATAAAGGCCAGATTTGTGCAGTGTACGATTGATTGTTGTCCTATGGTCAGACTCTCCCACCTCAGCTGTAGATCTCTGCAGTTCATCCAGAGTGATCATGGGCCTCTTGGCTGCATCTCTGATCAGTCTTCTTCTTGTTCGAGATGAAAGTTTAGAGGGACGGCCGGGTCTTGGTAGATTTGCAGTGGTCTGATACTCCTTCCATTTCAATATGATTGCTTCCACAGTGCTCCTTGGGATGTTTAAAGCTTGGGAAATCTTTTTGTATCCAAATCCGGCTTTAAACTTCTCCACAACAGTATCTCGGACCTGCCTGGTGTGTTCCTTGGTCTTCATGATGCTCTCTGCGCTTTGAACAGAACCCTGAGACTATCACAAAGCAGGTGCATTTATACGGAGACTTGATTACACACAGGTGGATTCTATTTATCATCATCAGTCATTTGGGACAACATTGGATCATTCAGAGATCCTCACTGAACTTCTGGAGTGAGTTTGCTGCACTGAAGGTAAAGGGGCCGAATAATTTTGCACGCCCCACTTTTCAGTTTTTTATTTGTTAAAAAAGTTTGACACATCCAATAAATTTCATTCCACTTCATGATTGTGTCCCACTTGTTGTTGATTCTTCACAAAATATTAGAATTTTATATCTTTATGTTTGAAGCCTGAAATTTGGCAAGAGGTTGAAAAGTATGACTCCGACTATGGCTCAGTAGGAAGAGTAGTCGTCTTGCAATCTGAAGGTTGTGGGTTTGATTCCAGCTTTCTCCTGCCATATGTCAATGTGCCCCTGGGCAAGGCACTTAACCTCAAGTTGCCTGCCAATCTGCGTATCGCTGTATGAATGTGTGAGCGTTAGTGAGTGTGATTGGGTGAATGTGGCTCTAGTGTAAAGCGCTTTGAGCGGTCTGTATAACTGGAAAGGCGCTATATAAATTCAGTCTATTTACCATTATGTATGCTGCTTCCAGGTATTAACTAGGAACTCAACAAACAGGTGGCACAACTCAAGTGTTTTCAATATATGATCATCAGTAAAACCTTTATAAAAGCTGAACTTTGTGTAGCGTGCTGTTCTGGAACATAGAGGTGTGCATAAATCCAATACCAAAGTGGAAAGACATCAGCACTGACCATATAAAGAGGTAAATATTGTTGTCCATCAATATGTGAGTGGTTATAAGGCCATTTTCAAACAAATTAAAGTCCAACATTCTACAGTTAGACAGTTCATTACCAAATGGTAAAAATGTTAAGACGGCTGCCAACCTTCTCAGACGCAGACATCCTAGCAAATTCACCAGAAAATTAGGTCTTTAAATGCTCAGAGAAACAGCACAAACCAAAAAGCTACATCTCAGACACATTAGGTTTCAATTAACACGTTAAATGATTAAGCAAAAAAAAAACACAAAATAAAACTAAAGGATTGCGTGTTTGGAAAGGTTGTTAGACAAAAGCCTGTTCTCTATAAAGATAACAGGATCAACATTAAGGTTTGCAAGGTTGCATCTGAATTAGCCATAAGACCTCTGAAAAATGTCATTTAGACAGATGAGACACATGATCATAAGCATCATGTTAGCAGTAAACTGAAGAAACCTTTTAAACACAAATAATCATTGTCAAATACCGTGGTGAAGGGGCTTGCAGTTACAGGAATTGTGGTTATTAAGTCAAACATGAACACTTCTTTGTACTGCAGTATTCTATAGGGTCAAATGTGAGGCTATCAGTCATAAAGCTATATGGCCACATTTGCTACAGAGAAGACAGGACCTAAATTCCTCCACAATGATGTGAAAGACTGATAAAGTTATAGAGAAAACAACTACTTCGTGTTATTTAAGCACAGTGACGGGGAGGGGTTTAAGTTATCAAGCTCCCCGAGAGACAATGTAAACATCAATGAGTATTCTGAAGCAGTAATTGCCTACTCTGCCAAGTGTACAGAGGTTCATTGATCGGTCTCTGCTAAAGGCTCGTTTTGCAGGGACAAGGGACAAAGGTGCTCTTAGCTCTCAAAAGTGAGCACTTCTAAAAGATCAATATATTAAAATAAACCTATGTGGTAAAAATACAGGGGCATCTCTATGACAATGGGAAAACCAGAAATATGTTGCAGGGAATGCAAGCTACAAAAAACATTGTTTTTTCAGGTAGATTTCTCGCATGTTTAGACCGTTATGCCCAACAATGAAGAAAATACCTGGGTCCTTATGTAAAGGCCTTCTGTGGATTTCAAACTGAAACAAAGTATACACTTAAATTGAAAAAAATGGGGGCACAGTTGTGGCGCATGTGTAAAATGTGCGACCCATTTTCAGAGGCTTCAGTCCTCAACGCAACAGTCACGGGTTTGACTCCCAGCCCAAGTGACCTATGCTGCATGTCTTCCACCCCCTTCCTGTCAGCTTACTGTCAAAAAAATAGGAAAAACAAGGGCCACTAGTGCAACATCAAACATAAGGAATAATAACAATTGAGAAAAATGAGTATGCAAATCCAGGGCTTCTTGGTAATTTGTCTTACACTGTTAAAAGATCTGATTAAAAAGACCTTAAATGATGACACATGTATAAGGAAAATGCATGTGTGTGTTGGGCAGCAGAACTAAGAATGTGTAAACACTCATGCAACCTTGAAAAAAAAATGCCTTTTGTCATAATCACTCTAAAGAGGGTCCAATATCAACTGTCCTGGACAAAGTACTTGCTTATCTTGACAAAATCCACACCTATGACAAAATCCTTTACAGTAATTTGAGATCAGAAGTTAATACCAACATACTTCAGAAACTAATGGACAAACTTCCCATAACTTAGTATGACTACCACAGATTCTGAAATTCCTGACACAGACACCGGAGTCAGTGTGCAATGGAAATAAAATGTCCCAACTCTATCACATTGAGCGCTGGGTCCCATTTAATGTTGTGTGTTCAGTCCACTGATGTTAAAGCTGTTAACAAACAGCTATGCATCCGCACATGCAGAAAACCCAATTATTAAAGTAGTAGTTGGACACATTCATGGAAATGATGAATTCATGAATAAGGAGGAAGTCAACCACAGGGCTGGTGCATCGTTCTATAAGACAATCATGGGGCCTACCTACTGTAGTTTTCCAAACCATTTCGGTTTGGCTTCCTTTTTTGTTTTATAAAGGATTGTATTGAATTGTTTGTGTTGGTGTCTGTTTGTGTTAGATTTAAATTATTTTCGAGTCCAGCAAGAACCCGTTCATATATACAGTATATTATGTCAGTTCAGTTGTCTAGACCATCATATGCCCTGATACATAAAACCAAGGCTTGGAGGAGACAGTATATCATTTTTACCATGACTGTAGTTTACTACTGAACTACCATTTTAACTCAGTTGTTTGTATTATTTAATTCATAGTCTGATTCTATGTCCAGCCAACACACATTTAGCAACTGTTATGACTACTGATCTGGTGTGAAGATCAAATATTTTTTTTAAGTTGAACTCTGAGTTAAAAAAAAAAAGGTATTTTGCATGTGCAAAAAATAAAGTGTTTTTTGTTAGGCTGATTCAGATATTTGCCATTTACTGTTTTTTTTTACTTTTCATTGGTAAATAGCTATGTCATCAATATAAGTGACTTTTCAGAAAATTAATAATGAACCCCAAGAAAGGCATTTCAGTTATTCAGAAGGAACTAATGTTAATATCTGGTAGGAACAAAAAGTTCACCAGCTCGAAAAATACTGTCCTAAACTCCTATCTTCCTCATCTCTCCATTTGTCTCTCCATCCCTTGTAAATGCCATTTTAATTGAAATCTGTCAGAAGCTGACTGTGTCTCTCTCTCACTGGTCTGTTTAAACCACAGAGCTATAGGTGCTAAGCCATGAATTTCAATTAGAGCTTTTCTTTAGCTGAGTGCATTGAACTTCTTTAAATAAGGACTGTGCCTTTCTAATAACCCTCCTCAATCTCTTTGTCAAATAGGCAGTCCGTGAACACACACACACACAAACACAAACACACACGTCTCTCTAACTCATTCTTTTGCTTTCTTTCACTTCCTGCATCTGGCCCTAACCTAACACACATCAAACTGACAAGACCAGAGATTTAAACTTCAGCATTGGCTAGACCATCTAATGTGTTAAGTGTATGTGGAGGAAGAACAGCTCAAAGGTGACTGCAAGAAAAAAAAAAAAAAGGAACACAACCCTCTTGACTTTAAGCATCTTTTACCACTGGATTTAAGACCCTTGATACCAGTAATATGAGAAATCTTAGGAGGCCATGTTTGTTTGCTAAACCGCTTGGTGACGTTTGCCAAGGGTAGAGGTTTTACACTTGAGGCTGCAAAATAACAAAACCGATGGACCGTGCAATGTTTGTGAGCAAATCATGCAAGCCTTTTCCTAATATCTCCTGGGAGTGAGACCAAGTCCCAGATAAAACACCAGATGGTGTCTGTGCCCTTCTATTACACATCAGCATAAACTACAGAGGAACTCTGGTCTATGAAAATATCACAGTTAAAAAGAATAGCAAAAGAAATTTATGTCTTTACCTCTTATATAGATAACATGTCTACCACTAAGACAGGCAAAGAGAAACATTTCTCAGTGTATAAGTGCATCAGTTAATTAATAAGAGTTTGCTTTCAAAGTTTAAATCTCAAAATGTCAGTCTGGGCAAATGGATGCTCTGGCTTTAGGCAAACAATACAGACCGGATAGTCTGTCAACTTGCATGGCTATGAGTCATTTTACCACTTTGGTAAAATTTTGTATTTTTTTGTGAAAAATGCCTTTATCAGCAGGCCAATTTAAAATTTAGAATATGGATATCACTAGTTCTTGTTGTAAGTCTACAGGACATGGTTCACTTAAGTTAGTATTCCCTGATATGTAATTGATATGTTCATTGACTGGTTGGAACATAGACAGACTGGTATATTGGGAGGTTTGCTTTTTGACTATCAGTCTATCTGTCTCCAGCTCCATCCTACCCTAGAATTACTCAATAACAAGACACCAAGACAACTACACCCCTCAGCTCGAGGCAAAGACTGACCCACCAATCTGAAGGGAGCAATACACCCATTTTCAGTTGACAACCATGGCCTCAGAGGTAGAGGAGCTGAGTTTCTTTCCACAAGCTAAACACAATGCTGTGAACAATTACAGTTCATGTTGAAGCTCAAGACTTGGAGGCTCCAACAGAATGACCTCATCGGACAAAGCAAGGATGAGTCTCTGAGGCTTCCAAGCCAGACGCCTCCTCTCAATGACTAAACTTCAAGATCCTATACATTAACACCACAAACAAGATTTGGGACAAAAGGCAGATTCCAACCCGCATTAAAAACAAGCTTGAACCTATGCCGAGAATTAGGACGGCACTCTTGCTTAAAACAAGGTGTGGACAGCCCTTAAAACCATCCCAGTCCTCCAAGGGCACACCACCTCGCAGAAGAGGCCCAACAAAGCCAGGGGGCCCAGGCCCCGCCAATCACCCAGAGTAGGCCGGCATACACCCAAGCACCAGCCTCGGACACTGAAAACCACCAACACACCAGTGAGCAGAGGCACCAGCCACCGGCAGAGAGTGTGATGGGTGGTAATAGGCCAACCAGAGCCACCCCAGTACGAAATAGCCCAAACCCCCAATTGAATTTCAATCTCAACTCCATGAAAATCCCACCCCCCCATGAACTCCGACATGAATTTTCCAACAGGCCCACCCCCAGCTAGGACAGGATGCCAAGCAAATGCCCCCCAAACACAAATGCCATGAATCCTCTCCCCCACAGAAGCACTCCCCCACCCCCAAAAAGCTGATAAAGACACAGCCACACAAGCAACCCCTGCCACATCCCAACCCCCCTCCACACACAGCGCGCAAAGACAGCAAGGCAACGGCCCTATGCCATGCCACCCAAGCTACCACATGCAAGCACAACAGAGAACACCAAGCCTCATACCAACACTGGACCACCCAACCCCACACCAAGACGCTATAAACTCACCTGCCGGGCAGTCCCGGAAGGCGGTGCACACGTAGGGTCGACAACCCCCGCTATGCCCCCAGAAACACACAAACACACAACATAATCGCCACTGCAATGTCACCCTAGAGAGAGCCACCAAACCCAAGGGCTTGTGGTTACAGATTTATTTCTAAAGTGCCGAATGTTCCAGTGAACACCACTATGTGGTGAAGTGAAACCAACATACTTTCACCGTAAACCAGGAACAAACAGGTGCTCTTCTTAAGGGTTTGACAGAGAACTCACAAGAAAACTCAAAGGGGTTAGGAAAGAGCCAAAGACCACTCAGAGAGAGATTAGAGGCCTTCCTTAATACTTTGTGTATTTTTGACCAAAGAATAACATTTGGAAACTATTTAAAAAGTTAATGCATTGGTTAAGACAAATAGCCAAACTTATGACAAGAAAATGGAAGTAGTTGAAAACTTGCCTAAGGTCACAACCAGGGTGCAGTATAATGGGAGAAAGATAGCTCTTCTGAGGCAGCTTTATAGAGTTCTGTGAAAAAGGAAGCAATGAGTCAAACTACTCTCAGGATACCGCTATGAGATTCAATGAGAGTGATTAGGAGGATGTTAAACGCTGCTGTGTGGGCACAAGAGGGGGTGTATAAGCCATAAAACTTGGGAGATTTAGCTGACAGAGCAGCAGACAGTGCAGCCATCTCCTGGGCCCTGTTTAACAAAGCGGGGTTAACAAGCTCCGAGTAGAAAGCACATACCCCCAGTAGACCATCACCACACTATCATACCCAGGGTTTTCAGTTTCAGAACACGGGGCAACACTCGGGTTACTCAACTCTGAGTCAAAGTCGTCCAGAGTTAAACGCGTAAACAAGAAGCCCTCATCAATGGAAGGTAGATAACACAATTTACCATGGCAACAATAGGAAATAAGAAGCCTCGAAGAGCGTATTTCTCGCCAGTTGAATAAGAAATATTAATGACGGCATATGGAGAACATCGGCACATTTAAGAAGAAAGGCAATACTGTTGCTGCTGCAAAATATCAAGGGTTAGCATGGCAGAGACCAAGTCAATGTGTGAGTGTGATTTGACAAAGAATTAAAGTTGAATCCTCGATACTACACTTATTCAACGTACAAAAATAAAAAATAAAGTTTGTGTGTGTGTGTGGGTGTGGGTGTGTGTGTAATAACTGGACATGTGAATTACAACCCAACATAGAAAGATGTAAAGTCAGAAAGCAATATCCTTTTTGATAAAGCTTATAGTTAGAGTGGCTTAGTTTATCAGGGAGGGAGCCTTCCTCCCTGCCTGCTGGATGGAGTAATGGGGAGTCAGGTTTAGCCTAAACCGGCTCAGTTATGGTTGAGGTGCAAACACACCCTCCATTTCTGCTACCTGTATGACCCCTTCTCTTTTCCAATGGTTATAATCAGTCTGACAGAGAGAGGTATCCCAATCCTTGTGGTTTTTAGTATAACAATGACCATCAGTAGGACCCTTTGTGGGGTGCCTTGAGACGATATGTGTTGTGAATTGGCGCTATATAAATAAAACTGAATTGAATTAAATTGAATTGAATTGAATAACTAAAAATGCAGCTGCAGAAAACACAAAATCCAACAGCTGGAGGATCGGTTAAATGTAGGTGACGTGCCCACATAGGTGGATGATTTTATTTGTTTGAACAAAATATCGATAACTACTGTATTTTCACTTGCAGGCAAAAAGAACACTTAATGACTGTCATCTTTAGTTTGGGAATGATTGGTATATCAGAAATGGAGCAATAAGAGCAATAGCACAAGCAAGCCGAACACTCAGTTGAGACTCACGAAAAATATGTGTCATGCACAGACCTAGGCCACTTGGCTTCCACATTGCTGATTATGTGGGCTGCATCACATATGATCCTCACAGTACAAAATCACAATTAGCTGCTATGTCAACTACATTTGTATTGATTGACTGTTTTTAATAATTAGTTATTATCCTGTAGTGGGGAAATTCATGTGTGTCAGCAACAAAGCAAATGGCAATGAAAGAATCCAGGTTCATACATCACTAAAACCATAGAAGATGTTACCAGACTAAAAGCTATAAGAACCAGTCAGGAAAAAAACAATCAGGCTGTATAGTAAAGGAGAATAAAACCTAGGATAAGTGAAATTTATTTTTGGACATCTTGTGTGATAATCAAAAGGCATACTCAGATTAACTAAATTAGGGGTGCAGCATAACCAGGTGACATCGGTGACAGCATCAATGTAAAAACTGTGCAATATAATATTAAACATAAAACAAATTAACCATAATCTACTTAATTTAGTGAAGGAGCAGTCAAGGTAACTGTCATGTATGCAACCAATTAAGACTGGAAACCCAGAAATGTATGTATAGATATTGTTTGCAGTCTCAAAATGTGATACGGATTAAATTACTGCTGTCACTGATACCTGCAATTCTGTGAAACTATTCTTTAATTACTTGCCTACAGTTTTTTAGAATGCAATGCTACTTATAAATGTCCAAGGGGCTTCTGTTTAAAATAAAATGTAACTAAACCTAAGCTATTTGTGTCTGATGATAATAAAATAAAACACAACTTCAGCAGAACCTCCATCAGGGGTCGAACCCCTGTGTCCCGTGTGACAATTAGGACACAAACCATAATGCTGAGGACAATCTGACTCCACTAAATGTTTGTGATTGATATCATACGCATGTCTGTTATACCGGAACACTGTAAGTGCAACGATGACAGTCCTGACAGCCCGTCGTATGCATCACCTATGTTATTGAAACAAAACAAGAACTGAGAATTTTATTGAGATAAATTACTGACTGTTGCGAAAAACTATATATTTAAAAATATATTCATCCATACAATGATAATGTCATAGTCTGCCTGTGTTTGGGGCTTTGAGTTTATGTTCTGTTTACTTTCTATTCCCTGCCATGTTCTGCACTTGCTTTAATTCTGTTTATGAGCTTTATTCTGTTGTTTAGTTGTTTGGTACTTCCCTGGTTAGATGTTTTTAATTTGTATTTTCTTTATGATCTGTCTTCTCCCTGTTCATGTTATGTCTCATTGTTTACTTATTTCTGTTCACTTAGATGTTTTCTGTTACCTCCCTGCACTCCCATCTCATCCATGTTGATTAGTCACTCGCCCTCAGTTACCTTCTCCACCAGCTGTTCCAGTTTCTCTCCCTGATTTGCCCCCTCTAGTTCATTGGCCCATTCTCCACTTCCCTCAGCATTTATACTCTCTGGTTTTGTTTTCTCTCCACTGGTTCCTCCTGTTAACTACCGTGTTTGTTACCAGCTCCATGCCTGTTGACTCCATGTTCTTCTTCTGCTTCAGTTTTTTAGGTCTTTTATTATCATAATTAAAGACTGTATTACTCACCTTGTGGCTCTCTCTGCATTTTGGTCCAACACTTAACACATGACCTAACATATGACAGAAATGAACATTTAATCGCGATCTGATCACCCTCTCCTGACGTAGATTTCTGCAGAGTAGTTTCACTCCAACGTCAAAGGGGTCCTCCAGAAAGATTCCCCCATTTCTGACACTTTCTTTGTGCCAGATCTCAGCAAAAACGTTAACTAAACCCAGGGTTAGTTCAATAAACTTACTCTGTTGGTTCACGGAGTAAGTTGCAGGGGTAACTTGACTCAGGGTAATGGCTACTTGGCTTTCTGAAACCGAAAACCCAGGGTATACACATACTTACCCCAGAACTTACTCTCACTAACTATGCTTTCTGAAATGGGGCCCTGGTGACCCAGATTGGTATGTGTTGTCATTTGTAGCAATTTTGGCTATTATTAAAACAACATGAACATTTTAGGTGTTTTGCAGAGAAACTCACTTTCTGTGGGATCGTTATGTTTCAAGACTTCATTTTTACTTTAATTGATCATTTTTACTGATGCCTGCTAATGTAAACAAACATAATTGAGTCACCTGGAGCGGTGGCAATATCCTAAACTCACTCCTTAAAATCCAACAGAAATGGGCTGACAGTGAGTATTTTCCTTCGTTGTTTCTTATTACAGGACTGAATGAAGCAATTAACAATCTGACTTGATAACAAAGCTATTAGCCAGTCAGTTAAGAGCTATTTCGTTTTCTGCCAATGATGTAGTCTGTACTTTCCTACTTGGTGTTCATGACAAGTTTAATATGAAGGATTATTTAGGTCTGTAAGGGAAGTGGCAGACTAGACGCTTGAAGTTTAGATGAGGCAGATACTGGTCGTTGATCTGCGCTAATGTTTTAGAATATTTCCAACAAAAGGTAACAAGCAAGTAATGGATTGTTGTGAATATTTATTAAAGGCGGTTTATTGTCATCTATACCCACCACGGGCATCCAGTCAATGAGGACTAAAGCACTCAGAGTCCCTTTACATCTTTAATTATTTGGTGAATGCATATGGGTGTGGTCTATAAGCATAGAAAATAATATGCTCAATTCAGATCAAGAATACAAATATTACTTTCAGACAATCAACAGAAAACGTTTCACAAACCCACTAGGGGGCACTCAATGACTACAAGTTACTCATGACTTTGCGCTATCAACAGAGGTTAACATATAGTCTCATTCAAGAACAAATACAAAGAAATACTTTGGAGGAGTAAGAAAGACGACACAAGCGCTTGGCTCGATCACCTTGTACTTCTCCAACGAACTCCTTACAACAGAACTGTGCTAAAAACTGGAGTCCCCTAGAGGTCTGCCACACACACCTTCCCCAAACACCCAGTAGTCCTTGCCCTGGGTTTGACCAACCGAACCAGAACAGGTCAACCAGGACACCTCAGGGCCAGCCCTGAATGCTGTACACTGATGGCGAAGTTGAGGACGAAGAGGAGAGGCCAAAAAGGACTGGCAGCTTTTGAGAGGGAGGACAGCAGTCCGTTAAAACTGTAGAAAAAGGGTTTCCATGGCGAGGAGTCTCGGCCATTACCACCTGACTGCCCGCCCGAACATGAACGGGTTAAAACCTGTCAATATAGACATTCTCCCTATGCTCCCCTAACTTTAAAACAAAGTGCTTTGGACCAGGCTCGAGGACCCTAAACGTTATATAGCATCATACATAAGGCGAAGCAGTGTTCTATGTGTTATGTCTTACAAAAACAAATTTAGAAACCTCTAGATTCTTTGGGACAAATGACTGCGGCAAACAATGTTGTACAGGACCAGGAATGTGTAAACAAGCTTCCTTAGGAAAAAAAAAATAAAGATGGACAACATGGTGAGGGGACCTCCGGCAAAAACGTTCCCAGGACATGCACAAGCTGACTGTTAACCTGTTCAGCTGGGGAGGCGTCAAAGTCCTCCTTAACTGCGGAACGCAACTCAAGCTTAATCCACAGGAGGCAGTCAACTCAGTTGCCATCTGTCAAAGCAGCACCGAGCTAACTTTCAATGACCTATGAAACCGCTTGCACAACCCATTAGCCAGTGGACTGTATGCAGTAGTGCTATGAATTTTCACCCCCAGGCCTTCAGCCATGGCGGACCAAAGCTCTAAAACAAACTGTGAGCCTCTGTCAGAAGTAATGTTAGAAGGGGGGCCGAATTGTGCAACCCAGATTGAAAAGAACGCCCGGGTCCCTACTGCAGATGTTGTGGATGCCAGGGGGAAGATCCATTATAGTCAAGAGATGTGTGAAACCTTGTGAAGGAGATTTGATCAGGTCCACATGAACCTGATAATACCGCTGACTGGGAATGAGGAACAAGGTTCAAGGGGTGCCTTGTTGCGCCTGTGAACCTTCGTGCACTGGCATGGGACACACGCTGCAGCCCATTCCTTAGCAGTTTTGCTTAGTACGGGCCAAACAAACTTAGAACTAACCAGTTTTACATAGGCCCGAACACGTGAACGGGAATGTACCAAGTCGAAAACATTGCTGAGCCACCAAACAGGTGCCAAAAACACACATATCTGTAAATGTTAACATCCTGTAGTCTAGGTGTAAGTAGAACCCCCAGTGGTCCACCACAATACCAACTTATACAACAGATACTGAGAGAACTTTCTTGGTTTTCATGGACTCACACCCAGCACTCGTTTTGGACCAATATTACACAACTTCCACCACTTTCTAATCTGGAAAATTGATATCATTGGCTAATCAGGGCGTCACATGGGTCAATTACATAAGCTGAATATCAAACTGTCCTTTTGTTTTAATTGAGCACACAATGATTAAAGGCATTTTCAACATGGATGCTAATGAAAAATATCATACCTCTAGAGCGCACTGCACAGACTCACAGAAACACATAGATTGTAATACAGTTTCAGTAGAAGAATTTACCAAAGTCACACTAGTTTCTCCATTCAGGAGGCGTTTTAAAGCCAGTAAGGCTTTCGTTAAGTGTGTTCCACACTTTCATACTTCAACACAGTTATCTTAGTTATCTTTATTACACACAATTTTTGGATTAATTTGTGTTGATTTCTTTCTATGCATGGATTACTTTGAGTGTTACTGACATATGGTGTAAATTTAATATCTATGACCCCAATAGAAAAGTATTTATAGGGAAAAAAAAAGATTTTTGGAGGGAAAAATTTTAGTAAATCATGGTTTCATGTATTCGTGTGTTGCAATCCACATACCCCTAATACACACTAATCCACAATACTTATTATACTCATCAGTTTTTGTACCAGTCCTACAAAGCTCACATTCTGGCATCTCAATGCTCTTAGGGGAGATTAATATTACCAACCACATAGAAATCAGCATGTATAAAAAATACAGAATATTAACTGCATTCACTTTGGGGTTTGTACCTAGCAAAACTTTTGGGCTTGGTAGGGATACCAAAACCCCACCAGTGTTCCTCAGGATACCTTCCAAAACTCCAATGATCTGTGCATGGATAAGTGCAAGATGCCTGCCTGAAGGCAGCACTTTGTTCCTCTATGCTCCAAACTGCAAGAGAAAACTCACTTCGGCACTTTCTCTGGCATTAGCTCCATGACAATTTCTCCATCCAGCAACTCGTACTTCCATTTAAAACCTATACACTGGCAATTTGTCCCTTCCTACTTGCACTTCGTACCCATAAAGAAAACATATTGTACTCCAGTACTTAAAACACTGCAAAGCAATGTATTGTGTCAAAGATATGGGTAATACAGACAGAAAACGCTAATCAACCAAGCCACTTTTCTCGATATGAGGCCTTTACTCAAATAAAACTATCAAACCAGAACAACCAACAGGGGTTGGATAATGAAACTGAAACACCTGGTTTTAGACCACAATAATTTATTAGTATGGTGTAGGTCCTCCTTTTGCGGCCAATACAGCGTCAATTCGTCTTGGGAATGACATATACAAGTCCTGCACAGTGGTCAGAGGGATTTTAAGCCATTCTTCTTGCAGGATAGTGGCCAGGTCAGTACGTGACACTGGTGGAGGAAAACGTTTCCTGACTCGCTCCTCCAAAACACCCCAAAGTGGCTCAGTAACATTTAGATCTGGTGACTGTGCAGGCCATGGGAGATGTTCAACTTCACTTTCATGTTCATCAAACCAATATTTCACCAGTCTTGCTGTGTGTATTGGTGCACTGTCATCCTGATACACGGCACCGCCTTCACGATACAATGTTTGAACCATTGGATGCACATGGTCCTCAAGAATGGTTCGGTAGTCCTTGGCAGTGACGCGCCCATCTAGCACAAGTATCGGGCCAAGGGAATGCCATGATATGGCAGCCCAAACCATCACTAATCCACCCCCATGCTTCACTCTGGGCATGCAACAGTCTGGGTGGTACGCTTCTTTGGGGCTTCTCCACACCATAACTCTCCTGGATGTGGGGAAACCAGTAAAGGTGGACTCATCAGAGAACAATACATGTTTCACATTGTCCACAGCCCAAGATTTGCGCTCCTTGCACCATTGAAACCGACGTTTGGCATTGGCATGAGTGACCAAAGGTTTGGCTATAGCAGCCCGGCCGTGTATATTGACCCTGTGGAGCTCCCGACAGACAGTTCTGGTGGAAACAGGAGAGTTAAGGTGCACATTAAATTCTGCCGTGATTTGGGCAGCCGTGGTTTTATGTTTTTTGGATACAATCCAGGTTAGCACCCAAACATCCTTTTCAGACAGCTTCCTCTTGCGTCCACAGTTAATCCTGATGGATGTGGTTCATCCTTCTTGGTGGTATGCTGACATTACCCTGGATACCGTGGCTCTTGATCAATCACAAAGACTTGCTGTCTTGGTCGCAGATGCACCAGCAAGATGTGCACCAACAATTTGTCCTCTTTTGAACTCTGGTATGTCACCCATAATGTTGTGTGCATTTCAATATTTTGAGCAAAACTGTGCTCTTACCCTACTAATTGAACCTTCACACTCTGCTCTAACTGGTGCAATGTGCAATCAATGAAGACTGGCTACCAGGCTGGTCCAATTTAGCCATGAAACCTCCCACACTAAATGACTGGTGTCTCAGTTTCATTGTCCAACCCCTGTATATTTCAGCAAGTGAGATGCTTTTACACATAGTTTGCCATCTTGTTTTTAAAGGCTCTTTTCATTGTAAACAAAGGTCTGTGTTTGTCTGACAGGTAAGTTGTTTTTAAAATTTAAGCAGTTTCATATTGTAGGTCTCGTTGACGGCCAGGCAAACAGAGCTCCCTGCACTTACGCTTCCCACGTGTCCCAGGCCTGTCATTTTAAAGCTCTCTGTACCTCCAGTTTCCTGCTTTGGTTTGTTTAAAGTGAGAATTCCTTCATCATGAGGAACATTGCACATGTGGGCGTGTGCGTGAGTGTGTGAACCTGTGTTCAACCAATAAATGTCTGCGCCGGCGTGACTTTATGCGCGTGTCCATTTGTGTTTCAGCGCAGCGGCCTTAGCCTCAGCCTGCCTCCTCTCCTTCCACAGCTCCAAATAAACAACTTTTGTCAAGTCAACCATGTTTGTCTCTGTGTTTATTTTTTCTGTTTTTCTGCCTGAGCACTCACACCTCCCCCATGCCCTGTTTCCACAATCCCCTTCTCTCTTTGGCTTCCTCTCTCTTAGAACATGCTACTCTGAATATACATATTGTTTGTGAACCACAGGATGTAATTTTAAATAGACTGCTTCCTTCAGTTTGTTTTACCTTTTAGCAACATGTTACCACAGAATTAATGACTCACATAACATTATATTGGGTAAAACATCCATAAACAAAAGAGTTTATTATTGCAATGTCAACTTAAGCTCCGCCTCCAGGTGGTTATACAGTGAGCGGTAGCTGCTGTATGAACGTAGAAAGAATCTCAGTGTGGTAACTGCTGCTATATAATAAATATCACTATATAGAATATCTCTCAATCTTCTTACAAATATGTTTTGCTGTAAACCAATTATTAAGTACATCCTCTCGAAAAATTACAACATAATTTAACAATTTGAAATCTCAATAATTCAAATAAAAAAGAGAAAATCATATAGATTCATTACACACAGATTGCAGTATTTTAAGCATGTATTTCTGTTACTTAAAATTAATATGCTTACAGCTAACCCACAATGCGACTTCTCGGAAAATGCATATTTTGCATCATGCCAATAAAAAACATATTTTTAATACAGATGTGTTACATTATGGCCAACACGATTACAGGGAAGACTGAAGTCTTGACAGTTGTCCAGCAGACTGACACTCTCCACAAGGAGGTTAGACCACAAAATGCCATTGCTAAAAAAGCAGCCCGTTCACAAAGTACTGTGTTTAAGCATATGAATAGAAAGTTAGGTAGAAGAAAAAGCAGAGTCTAAGGAAGAATTTGGGGAAGATTCACAAGGCATGGACACAAGCTAACAGACACTCAGATGTTTCCAGGACATGGACTAAAACTGTCCCATTACTGTGTTGAGCCACTCCTGAATCAGAGGCAATGTCAGAGGCGTCTTACAGATCACTTCATGCTTCCCTCTGCTGACAAGCTAAATGGAGGTTGCTGATTTCTTTTTCTTTTTTTTTTTTGCAGGACTTGGTACCTGCCCACATTGCCAAAAGTGTAAAACATTGCTTTTATGAAAATTGTATAACTGTGCCTGACTGGTCAGCAAACTGGCCTGAACTAAACCCCATAGAGAAACTATGAAATATTGTCAAAAAGAAGACAATAGACCTCAGAGCCAGAAACACCGACCGGATGAAGCCCACTATTAAAGTAACCTGGGCATTTTTTCAGAAATTCAATTTAGGGTTTTGATTAGCTGTAAGCCATGATTATCAAAATTAACAGACATAATTTATTGAAAAATACTCAACAAATTAGAATATTATTGAAAAGTTAATTTATTTCAGTAACTCAATTCACTGAGTGAAATACATTCTATAGACTAATTACACACAGACTGATGTTTTCAAGCCTTTCTATCGGTTAAGTATGATGATTTTCTGCTTACGGCTTAAGAAAACATTTAAGATTAGAATATTCAATCGGACCAATAAAACATTTTTTGAGACAGAAATGTGTGCTTAATAAAAAGTATGTTTAATACCTGCTTAAAGACTGTTTTTTTCCAAATGTAATTTTAATCTGACAAGCAAGCATCTTCAGAAAACATATTCTAGTTTATTCATCATGACTGTATATCACAATGTGTGGAATGAATCTAAACATGAGTCAGTTTTTACATTGAATTATTGATATTACTGATTCATTTTCTATGATTTCATTTTCTAATTAATTAAAATGCACCTGTATACCTTTTTTCCACCAGAAGAAAAAAAACAAACAGGGCATTCAGCCACAGAAATTCCTCCCAACAAATGTTTTGTAAAGTGTCCACATGTAACAGGATTCTCCTGGATGTTTTCAAATTGTGAATTTACAGATATGGACAGGTGCTCCAATAGCCAAAATTAACTAGCAATGATTTAGACAGAGAGGGACTGAAACAACTCAGTGCAATATGAAGAATTACACTTAGGCTAATCAATTTTTTTTTTTTTTTTTTTTGCTTTTTGTTGCTCCAAGTAACAAACATTGTGAATCGGGCAATCAGGAAGAACTGAAGTTTCATAAGATTTACTTCTTTAATTGAAGGACATATAACAGCAACATTTCTAATCCTGAGAAAAAACAGCTATTCCACGCTGATCTTTACACACGCCTTAAAATGGAGCTTTCTGGGCAAAGCTTTGGATCTCACCAGGATTTGGATCATTTGGATACTGTGCAGCATTGGTTCAAGAAAACACACCATAATGGAAAAAAAAAACTCTTTGTGCTAGGCTTAAGTAGTCCCCTAGTGAGAAGTATGACGATGTGTATAACATGTCCCTACTAAAGCATAAAATAGTGGTAAAAATTTAATTGGACACTTTTAAGTTCTTAGGGTGTAACTCAGGAATGTTACTCCAGCTTCTAGCTAACCTCAGGGATAAGCTGATGGCTCACTTCACAGCTTGATTTAATCAATTGGAGGCCAAACAGAGAACAATTTGGGTGGTAATGGAGGACAACAAACAACTTTGTCTTTGCTTGAGCAGGCTGGGGAAATCAAGCAAACTAGGCTAACTGCCAACGTTTCTGATTTAGAAGGCCAGAGCTGTCAGAAAAACCTAGTGAGTCCTTTGTGGTCTTGGTATGTGTTGGGTCCTTCTAAAACTGATCCACAACCCATCTTTCCTGTTCTGGTTGAGGAAAAAAGGTTTTTGTCTATAATTTATTGTAAAATGCTGCATTGGCCCTTTAATGTGGTGATGCTGCTGTCTTTAGCAGAAAAAACAGGATGTCTCCTCCATGATTGACTGTAGGGATGGTGTTCTTCTGAACATGCTAATCATTTCTGTTCACTCTAACGCAGTCATCATCTCTAAATCAGTTAGATGTTCACTGGTAAACTTAGTACTGGTTTGTACATGTCTTTTATAGAGGGTGACTGCTACATTAACCAATTATGGCATAGTGTGTTACCAATGGCTTTCGTGGAGACAGGGGTCCTATCTTTCAGTCCATTCTGGCCTTCTATAACATCTACATCTACCTTCTTGATTTGTATGCCCTTTGATAGTTCCTTAGTCTGTCTATGGTGGTGGAGAGGTTGCAGTGGAAGAAATTATACAGTGAACAGGTGTGATTTTCAAATACATCCTGCTGAGGGTCAGGAGTAATATTGATTGATTGATTGATTGATTGATTGACTGAATGATTGATTGATTGATTGATTGATTGATTGATTGATTGATTGATTGATTGATTGATTGATTGATTGATTGATTGATTGATTGATTGACATCATTGCTGATGTATTTACCTGTAGGAATGATGTTAACACATACTTGCTGGTACTTTCCACCAGTAATCCAGGGAAAGACGTAGCAGGGCTGTACTTTTTTTCACACACAGCTTAAGAGTTGTTGAAGATGGAGCAAGAAGATTCTTATGGAACACAAGGATTCTCCTGCTATTCCTGGCCAGGAGGGGAACAGTAAACAAGTGATTATGGAAGCCGGACAGAGTGTGTGTGTGTGTGTGTGGAGGGCTGTGTGGTTAAGGGTAAAGACTCAAGATAGCCATCCAGAGCAAGGCCTCAGAGACTTATACCTAGAGTTTCATACTGCTTGTTTACTAAGAGCATCCCTCTGGCAGGAGAAGAGATTACACACATGGAATGAGTAACTTATTTCGAAATTGTACAGAACATCGAGCACTAGGTGGCTCAGTTGGTACAGCAGGCGTACAATGTGCAGAGGCTATAGTCCTCGACGCGGTTCGTTGTCCTGGGTTCAATTCCTAATCCCGGGCCATTTGTTGCATGTCTTTCCCTTCAACAGTGTAAAAAAGGAATGGAAAATGTACACAACATACACTGATAAATTCTAACTTTAAATCATAAAATTCTGAAGACTTGAATGGATTTACAAAGACTTTAGTCACAGTGTTTTGTAGTCATAGCATTTTGAAACTTTAAAATGTGAATTTTCTTTGGACATTTTTTTATTTTAACAAAGAAAAAGAGTTTAAGAGCCCTTAAATCAGGTTAATTATTGTAAAATAAAACAAGAAATGGCAGGGCAGTGGCAGGGTTCCCCTGATGCAATGTATACTTAGCTCAAAACTTTAAAAACAGTTTGGAATGACAGGAAAGACAGAATGTCCTTGCTGGCTGACGGAGTTTCCAGTGAGCAAACATTTATCTGTTTGTGCACCTATTTTGCTTCTCTTCTCCACAAAGAGTCCTCTAACATCCTGAAAGAGCCTGCTAACATGCCTTCACACTGACCACACCAACACTGTGAGCACTCAGGGTAAAAAGAGACAGGACAAAAGGGGAGGTCACCACCTCCTCCTTTACTTGACCTCTCTGTCCTCGCCCTCAATCTCTACCCACAACCCCATTCCTCTTTTTTGTGCCCATTAAGAAAAGACAAATGACTGTCATTGCATATGTCTTTGAAGTTCCCCAACACACTATCCCCATTCACAGCTGAATGATTGTGCCTATTGTTCATACAGAATATAAGTGTGAGTGGATAAAAAGAAAAAGGAGCCCCTGCTCACATCCCGATCAGAGCTTTTTCATCGTGAGGTAATATAGGGTTGCTTCAAGAAACTGCCAAGATTAAATGGTGGCATAAAATGTATCTCGTAAAACAGAATGGAACACGTTTGTCGCACTGGATATGAAGGGTGGCAGAAAGTCAGTGCCTTGAAATGTCCTTGTGGGCCTTCAGAAAGGAATCCCTAAGAGGCCTTTAGCATTCAGAGAAGAGCAAAAAGCATCAAAATAGCATATATATAACTGAAATTGCTGTTACTCCATGTAATTGTTTAATGAAGCCATTGTATAGTTCAATGGACAGAATTCAGAATCAGAATCAGAATCAGAATCAGCTTTATTGCCAAGTTTGTACATACAAACAAGGAATTTGACTCCGGTACACTTTGCTCTTTGGTTTTTGTTTTTGCACTACAGAATAAACATATTTACAATGTACAATATACATATATATAAATAAAAGTAAAAAGGTGCATTTGCAACATCTGTATGCTGTTTTGTATTTTATTGAATGTTCAACAGAGAAACAGCCTGGGGGAAGAAACTGTTTCTGTGGCGGCTGGTTTTAGTGAACAGTGCTCTGTAGCGTCGGCCTGAAGGCAGAACTCTAAACAGTTTATGTGCAGGGTGTGTGGGGTCTGCAGAGATTTTAGCAGCTCTTTTCCTGACCCTAGACCTGTATAAGTCTTGGATGGAGGGAAGGTCAGCCCTGATGATTCTCTCTGCAGACCTGATTGTTCGTTGCAGTCTGGACCTGTCCTGTTTTGTGGATGAACCAAACCACACTGAGATGGATGAAGACAGGACAGACTGTATGATGGCAGTGTAGAAGATGACCAGCAGCTCCTGTGGAAGGTTGTACTTCTTGAGTTGCCTCAGGAAGTACAGTCTCTGCTGGGCCTTCTTCTGAACAGTGTCTATGTGTGAAGACCATCTCAGGTCCTCAGAGATGGTGGTTCCTAAGAACCTGAAGTGATCCACAGCCGACACGGTGTTGTTGAGGATGGTGAGGGGGGTGTATGGAGGTGGTGTTTTCCGAAAGTCCACTACCATCTCCACAGTCTTGAGTGGGTTTAGTTCCAGGCAGTTCTGACTACACCAGTGTATCAGGCGATCCACCTCCTGTCTGTATGCAGACTCATCACTGTCCTGGACCAGTCCAATGACAGTGGTGTCATCTGCAAACTTAAGGAGTTTCACGGACGAGTCTGCTGAGGTGCAGTCATTTGTGTACAGGGAGAAGAGGAGTGGGGATAGAACACACCCCTGGGGGGCACCAGTACTTACTGATCTGGTTCGGGAGAAGATGCTCCCCAGTCTCACCTGCTGCTGTCGGTCCGTCAGGAAGCTGTTGATCCACTGACAGGTGGAGGCTGGGACGTTGAGCTGGGTGAGCTTCTGGTGGAGGATGTCTGGTATGATGGTGTTGAAGGCCGAGCTGAAGTCTACAAACAGGATCCTGGCATAGGTCCCTGGGTGGTCGAGGTGTTGCAGGATGAATTGTAGGCCCAAGTTAACAGCATCATCTGCCGACCTGTTTGCTCGATACGCTAACTGCAGGGCGTCCAGTAGAGGGCCTGTGATGTCTTTCAGGTGCTTCAACACCAGCCGCTCAAAGGATTTCATGACCACAGACGTCAGGGCTACAGGCCTGTAGTCATTTAATCCTAGGATGGTGGGTTTCTTGGGCACTGGGATGATGGTGGATCGTTTGAAGAAGGAGGGGACCTCACACTTCTCTAGTGACTTGTTAAAGATCCGGATGAAGATTGGAGCGAGTTGATTTGCACAGGCTTTCAGGCATGATGGGGAGACGTTATCAGGTCCTCCAGCTTTCTTTGTTTTCATGTGCTGAAAGAGCCTGTTTACATCATCCTCTGAGATCTTTAGTGCAGGCAGAGGATCTGAAGGTAGGGGGTTGGTTGCTTTGCTGGTCGAACCTGTTCCTGAATGGGATGTGGAGTAGTTGGTTTGAGGTGTGAGTGGCTTCTTGTCATGTCTGCAGTAGAAGCCATTCAGACGGTTGGCCAGGCGAGGACTTTGTTCAGGAAGGGTGGTGGGGCTTCTGTAGGCAGTCTGCTAGTTAACTGATACCACCGCACTTACATAATGGTAAACTACATGAACCCCGTCTTGAATGTGAATCACTGCTAATAAAAGAGTTGTTGTTTTAGAGGAAGATAAAAAATTGGTCAGAAAAACACTAAGAGAAAAAGCACATGTGCTTCCCTTTTAGGGTTAATTTAACCTCTCTTTCATGCCTTGTTGATCACTAATATCACTTCAAGACACGAGGTGAGGAGAAAGTGGGTACTTTTCTGATAAAAAAAACCTGTTAGTGCCTGCAAAAGACGACAATGGGGCAGAAGCTCCCCTGCCAGCAGGACCATGACCCTAAACATACAGCCAGAGCAACAATGGCATTGGTTTAGATCAAAGCATATTTATGTGTTAGGATGGCCTAGTCAAACTCCAGTCCAGGCGAAGCTGGTAGAGAAATAGCCCAAAAGCCATGCTGCTTTAATTGCACTGAAAGGTGGTTCTACAAAAAATCTATTGAATGAGGCTGAATATTTTTCATATTAATATTTGTAGAAAAATACTGAAAAGAATGCATGTTGTTTTTCCCCTTCACAACAATGTCCCTTCACAACAATGTGCTGTTTTGTGTTTGTTGGTCATATAAAATCCCAAAAGAAACTTCTGTTTGTGATTTTATTGTGAAAAAGTTTATGGCGTATGGATACTTCTGTAATATATCAGAACATTACAAAAAAGGATTTAGTGTTTTTAGGTCCTACTGTAAATCTAACCTCGAGTGTACAAAAATACACAACAGATTTCCCATCACCATTTATCATACCAAAATAAATTCAAAAACAGCAATAACTTGACAGAAGCAACTTTTGATGCCCATCAATCTAGAGAGAGCTTTAAAGCTATTTCTAAATATTTATGACAAATGACCAAAAAAATCAATCTCTATCTCGGAATCTTCAGGCCAGGAAAGAAAAATGTTAAAATTCATTACAGTAAAATTAGAAAAAAGTTGGCTGGTTTGGAAGCGATGCCACGAGACACCTAGTTTATATGTTTATAAGCATTACTAGCTAAGGTTTACAAAGCAACATCTTAAAGACAATACCTGTGGAAAATAGCTTTTGGACAGATGAGACTAAAGTAGAGATGTTTGGCTCTAATGCATAGTTGCATCTCTGACTGCAACACACAGCACAAACAACTCATACCAACTGTGGTGTGAGGGGTGGTGGTGGAGGAGTGATAACTTAGGCTTATTTTACATTACTTTCAACTCTGCTGTATACCAATGTGTTCCAGAATCAAATGAGAGGCCGTCTGTCTTACAGCTGAAGACTGGGTCAAACTAGGTCACGCATTGAAAATGCTGCACAAAGAATATAATCTTTCAACCCTGGAAGAACAGGTAGTTTTCATCCCATTCTGGACATTATTGCTAAAAAATGAAAGATGCTTTTGTTTTTGTTTTTTTTACCATGACATTAATTTTATTAGTCTCTTTATCACGGTCTTACCATCAGAGCGGTGGATGCAGGTGTGCTGGTTGTCGCTCAGGAAGAAGCCCTCTGTACACTGACACTCGTAGCTTCCCATTGTGTTGACACACACTTGTTGGCATCCTCCATTGTTGTCCAGACACTCATCCACATCTGGTCACACAGAAAGACAGAATAAGAGCAAGGGATGACATTAAGCAAGGGAAATAAAGTCAGATTTTTGTGACAGCAGTGGAACACCAGCTCAAATGCGCATGATTTACTGAGCTCTATAAATAACAACATTTGAGGGAGAGTTTGTTTGCTCAGCAATGTTCAATTAGAGGGGTGACACAACAGTCAAGAATGTTGTATGGACTCAAAAGGAACAGGCATGTTGTCCTATCACACTGACAGGTGGATTCTGGCACAGCGGATGACGCTGAAATAAAAGCATGGTGTTAAGTGGTAACAGACTACAGTCCATTCTGTGGTGAAAAAGTTGTTTATATTGTACTATTTTGCTGAAAGGCTTATAGACTTTTAGTAGGGTATCTTGTTGGGACTGAAGTGAACTGGAGACGTGTTATAGCCTACTTTCTTAAACAGTAATCAAATGTGACAACCTCTCTATGTGTGTGTGGGTGTGTGCAAACCAGGGCCTGACAGGGTGACTTTGCACTCTGTTTAGTCTGAGGTGCTGGGACAGGCCTCCAGTGGTAGGCAGTGCAGACAGGTCACAAAACCAAAGAGGAGGAAGAAAAACAGATGCCAAGGGGCTAAAACTGGACTCACACGGTACTGGACAAGAAAATCAAGTCCTCGCTGTGTCTACAGCCCCAGTGTAATATTAGTTGAGACAAAACGCACAAAATAAATAGTTTTATAGAGGGACAACTTGTGTACAAATGTGTTCAAATTAATCAATGAATGTATTCATCATGGTGTTAAGATTTTCTGAGAACTTTGAACTTAGCTAGGTTGTTTGTTACCTTAGCAAAAGGCTCATTCTTGCGACACTAAACATTCTCTGCAAAAGTGAGTTTTGCTAGGGATGTAAAACAACAGCAAGACAGTGGTGAGGTGTGCTAGATGAGAGATGGTTTTACAGACTATTTCTGACTGGACTCCCCAGGGACTTTTGATGTTTGCAGATGACAGTATGATCTGCAGTGGGAGGAATGAGCAAGGGGTGGTAGTCTGAAGAGGTGAATGTATGCTATGGTGTGAAGAAAACTGAAGGTGAGTTGTAGAAAGTCAGAATACACATGTGTGAATGAGAGGGAGACAAGTGGAACAGTTAAGTGGATGGATTAAAGGTGGGATAGTTTAAGAACATTAAAGAGAGAGCAGGCAGCGTGGAGTGGGTGAAATGAGTGTCAGGAGATTTGTCTTAGAAGGTTTAGCTGCAAGAGCAACAGGGAAGGTTTACAAAATGTTAGTAAGCTGTGCTGATGTCTGGTTTGGAGCTGGGGCTGAAGATATTAAGCTTTTCAGTGGAAGTGACCAGGATTAACAGGGTTAAAAATGAGTTCATCAGATAGACAGGTCAGCTTAAGCAATTTAGAGACAAATGTAGAGAGGAAAGCATGAGAGGGCTCTCAATTTTCTGTGCAAAAAAGGGAAAGATAGTAAATATATTGGACATAGGAAGTTAAATATGGAGCTGAGGAAAAGGGGAAGCCCACACAGAAGGTTTCCGCATGTAGTGAATGAAGATATGAGGAGGGTTGCTTTTCAAATGACCAAATATTTTAGCTGACACTGATTAAATTCATCTCTGTAACTAATTGGTAAATCATTTTCTTGTGTACATGTGGTTTTCAACAGAGTGACAGTCAACACTCTCTGTTCTCTTGCTATGTGTCTGTGTATCAACGTTCTAGACAACCTTATTAGTACTCTAAGAATCATTACATCATAACATTTTAGTGGCAGCAATTTTATAATTGTTACTTTTCTGTTTTAAATAAAAGCATTTAGATTATTTTCTGATTTTATTTTTTATTTTGCGTTAATGTCCTGTGGTTCAGTTTTCTTTTTAGCTATGAGATAATTTGGTAAACAAATCTGGCTTATTGAGTTTACCCTGAGTGAAAGTTTCCTTGTAATAAACTCAGTTCCAGGGATACCAGAACACAGATTTAATGATAAAAAGCAGAACACCAAACTTCTCAACGGCACATCACAGTTTTTATTGAACTACAGTAAATGCTGGATATTCAGAAAGGTCTATAAAGGTTTAATTGACCTTAAAGATGATTTCACTGTGTTTTGCTCCTACAGGGTCATAAAGTTCCCAGCTCTGTGTGTAAGTATAGCAGTGTAGATTCTACATTGTGAGCGTAAATCATGTCCTTGGTGAACTTCTGCTTTATTTTTATTGCACTTCCTAATACTATTTTAGGTTAATCCTGAGCTACCATTAATATGACTGATGACTTTAATCTTCAGCCTGCGCGAGGAGAAAGTAAGGAAAAGAAATACCATTCCAGTTTCTACACAAACATGGCCAGGGGTTGTTTTTCCAGTTTCAGTCACAGCCCTTTGTGGTTGTGCTCAAATGAGCTAAAAGATGTATTTAAACACAGTGAGGATGTGCTTCACATATTAGAGAGGGTACTAAAATATTGGGGAAGGCAACAAATTCAAACAGAATACACAGAGGAATAAAGAATCAGATGGAGAGAACTTGTAGGGGAAAGCAAAGGATCTTACACAGAATTGAAAAGATATTGCAAATACACAGTGACCTTTGAATGCATCTTGGTAGATCTTTTAGTTATCAGGCTCCTCTCCTGTGCAACCAGCTCCCAGTTTTAGTCTGTGATGCAGAAGACCTGTCTACTTTTTAAGACTGGACTTAAAACTTTCTTTTTTGATAAAACTTATGGTTTAGAGTAGCTTAGGCTATCCTGAGCTATCTCTGTAGTTATGCTGCTAAAGGGTTAGGCTGCTGGAGGACATAATGACCCCTGTTCCTCACTCCACTACATTCTGCTTTTTATCTATAATTTTGCATTATTTGTTATTTCTGGTTTTAATGTTCTCCTTCTGTTTTTTTTTTCTCGTCAAAGAAGCTACACCTGGCCTGGCGTTGTTTTTAGCAGAGGGGTGCATTGGCTCAGCTATTGCTGCCAATAGCTTCATGTTTTCGTCCTATAGTTTAATTAAGCTCAGTTAAGTTTATTAATATAGAGTGCACATGTCGTCTCAAGGTTCTTAACAATATCAATGCAATCAAATCATACAGATTCCAAGTCAAATGCATCCATTCCAACTGATCATAGTTATTGAATAATACTTTACTTAATACTTTTTTCTTCCACTCAACTTTCATGAATATGCTTGTATACAGCACTCTGTGAGCAACCAGCTTCTTTTGCAGTGATCTTTTGTGACTTACCCTCCTTGTGGAGGGTGTCAGTGACTGTCTTCTGTCAAGTCAGCCGTTTTCATGAGTGTCTAGGTTATAGCATAGCCATTAAATAATATTAATACATTAGAAATGCTTCCTTTAAATTGATGTTATGTAATATTCAGATTTTCTGAGACAATGAATTTTTGGTTTTCATTATCTGTAAGCCAATATCATCAAAATTAATTAAACTTCAAAAACCTCACTAGAATAAGGTAAGGGACATGAAGTATTTGAATTGGTATGAGTCAGATTTTTGGAAACCACAATTCATTTTGTCAAATTGAATTATAAATGAGTCCTATCAAGACATAGTGAACATGCTAACATTAGGCTAGTACTAAAGCAAATTGCTAAACATGAAAACAGCTGTATGAAGCATAACATGAGTTTATTGAAGCTACATGTCGAATCAGATACATATTTATAAGCTTATGTGCCTGAACAAAGGAAGACAAGGAGCAACTGCAAATCCATTAAAAAAACGGGAGCAAACTTACATTTTTGTTTGCCAGTTTTTTTAAACCAACAGAATATATTTCGATTTATTACAGGTGAAACGGTACACAAAAATCATAGGTCTGTATGTACTTTTTTTTAAAAGTCACCATTCAGTGCAAATAAAAAAAAAGTTTGCCACTGACTGGAGATTTGGTTTGATTTTTTTATGAAGCATAAGCAGGCATTGTCACTGACTGGATGGATGGATGGATGGATGGATGGATGGATTTCTCTAGATGTGTTTTCAGTGGATTTGTTCATGTTAGTGGTTCTGTTCATCTTGGTCTAATATTTGAGTTCTGGTTTTTGCTATTGTTAAACTCAAAAATTGACACTATAGGTGAAAATCTTGTACGCGGTGTATAAGAACCGGGGAGAGCACCCTGGTTGTGGTTGAAGAAAGATGTGTGTGCTGACATAAAGTCTTGTTCGGTCCACCTTTCTTTCTTCACTGTAGCTGCATGAGAAACCTTAATGTTCCCAAATACAATTTATTGATAGCTGGGTGTCCTCCCTATTTTTTTTTTTTTTATCATTGCATTGCACACTTAGCTCCACACATAAACATGCTACATGTCACCTATAAAACAAAACTTTAGGTAGCATTGCACCATTCAGGTGGAAGCTACAGGCTTCCCAGACCTGTGACCAGCCTGCATAGCCACCTGCATGTGTAAAGAAGCAGGTGTCACACAGTTGTTGGTTGTTTCCCACCTCTCATACAAACAATTACCTGGTGATTATTTTCAAACTTAATCTAGCTACAAACTCTTTAAATTGGCTAATTAAATCAACATATAGCCAAGAGGGCAAAAACTAGCTTGAACAGGAAACAGGATTTGGTCAAACACTATTGAACATTGGGGCTTGAACTCAAAAAAGATATTTCTCCAAAATTGCTTCTACATTTAATAATATAATCAGGTAACATTGTTTGTAAGTCAATGATGGTGATATCTATGTTTTAGGTGATACATTGTCCGAACACTGTAATAGGTTTATTTCTTCTGTTAGGAGAAAATATCTGTCTAGACCATGGAAAATGTTATTTATTTATTTTATAAGATTAAACAATGTACTAACTTCAACTAACTAAGTTTCTGTAAGGGATCATTATAGATGGTGATGTCTATGAAGAGGAAGGACCTCCTGTAGTGTTCTGTATTACAGTGGATGTGAAGCCTCTGACTAAGGACATTGTTTTGTTGCATGACAGTCTCAGGTCATAGTTCTTCATTTTATGTAGCAACCTTCTTTGCATAGTCAGCCTCAGAGGTTCCATAGGATTCATAGAACAGAGTAAGCCTTCTATAAAAGCTTGTTCAGCTTTTTAAGTCAATGGCTGTAATGATGATATAGCAACACACGAGGAGAGAAGAGGTTGCACTCTCCACAACAGATTTATAGAAGATATGCAACATCTTACTGCAAAAACTGAAGGATCTAAGATTCCTCCAAAAGTGCAGTCTACCCAGTCCCTTCTTGTCGATGGCTTTAACGTTGTGTCTACAGTCCAGTCTGTTGTCTGGGTGAACACTGAGGTATTTATACTCCTCCACCATGTCCACTTCTCCCACTATGGAAATAGTGTTTGACCTATTCCTGTTTCTTGTGAAACATACAATCTTCTCCTTTGTTTTGTTCATATTCAAGATAAGATGATAATTTTGACACCGGGCAACAAAGCAGTCCACCAGCTCTCTTTACTCAGCTTCTTGTCCATCTCTGATACACCCCATAGCTGCAGTCATGCAGGGATTTCTGCAGATGACAAGACTCTGATTTGTGCTTGTCTGAGGTGTACAGAGTGAAAAGGATTGGTGAGAGTACAGCACCCTGTGGTGCTCATTTGCTTTGCTGACCACCTGATCAGACACATTGCGCTTCGGTCTCAGTCATTTATCCTTTATACCTTTCATTGTAGAAATGCACTGATTGTAGAATTGTACAAATAATGGTGGAAGCATGTAGGAGTAGCCCTGTTACATTAATTCCAATTTGTTCTTTTAGAACACTTTTCTAACTGAAATATTGCTTTTATGGAATATTATTCCCTCTGGTTTTGGATTCTGTGTGGCTGGAAGGATTTTTGCTCATACTTTTTTACTTTTGGACATTTGTTATGAGTAACCATTTCAACAAGATGTTTTTTTTTTACAATTGGGAGCAGCTGATTGATATCTTAAAAGCTCAAATAATACCTCAACTACCACCACAAATCCCAGATAAGTTGAAAAGGAGGCACTGTGGATGCAGAGCAAGAGAGAGAAGGAGGAAGTTGAAACTATATCTTCATGCCGATTATAATGGGTAATCTAATGGGGGAGATCTTTGGATAACAAATTGGTTGAACTGCACCTGCTACACCAAGCCCACTCGCATCTTGATAAGGAAAGTTCCACAGTGAGGATGCTCTACCTGGACTTCTCAAATGCCTTTAATACTTTCCAGCCATTCAGGACAAATTGACCAAGATGTGAGTGGACACCTGCCTGGTCACTTGGATTTCCAGCTACCTCACCGACAGGGCGCAGTATGTCAGACTGACAGTGTCAGTATCTCTGACACTGTGCTCTGCAGCACCGGAGAACCCCAAGGCACAGTGCTGGGCTCTTTCATGAGCTCAACACCTCATAGACAAAGGTGCTTGTTATTTACTTTAGGAAATCCAGACCAAGGCCAAGACCAGTTCTGATCGAGGGGGCTGAGGTGGAGGCTGTAGACTCCTAAAGGACCTTGGTCTGTGGCTAAATAGCAAAATAGATTAGACAGCACACAATGACCATCTGTACAGGAAGGGCCAGAGCAGACGGTATGTCTGGAGAAGGGTGCTGTCTTTTAACATTTCGAGGAATCTCTTTTGGATGTTGTACAGTCTGTGGTTGCCCATGTTCTCTTCAAAACAGTGGTATGCTGGGGATGCAGCACATCCAAGAAGGAAAAACTGATCAGGTGATCAGCTCTGTGGTCAGCATGAAACTGGACTCTATTATGACAATGGCAAAAAAGAAAACTCTGGACAAACTGCTGGACATTATGGATGATGATGGGAAGGACAAGTAGCCAGCCAGCCACCACTACTATCTTAGAACAGCCAGTAAGTTATACAGTATTATTTACTGTTAAATATGTATACAAGAGTGCATACCTTTTTATTTTTTTCTTATTTGTGTTTTAGTTGCATATTCATAGGAAGCAAGACCTCCTCCGGGCAAATCACACCACAATCTTATTTTCTTTGCTCATAATATAAACCCCTTGTTCAGAAGCAACCTGTAATGAAGAGTACTGTGAGAAGGTGGTCATGAGAGCTGAAGAAGTCCTATATCCACATGGAAAGGAAATCAATGCGATAACCGAGTATGTGACTGACTATATAAACCTATGTGTGCACAACACCATTCCCAACAAAACAATGAAAGGCTTCCCCAGTAACAAACCCTGGATAACCGGTGACCTGAAGGAACTGCTAAAGAAAAAATAAATAAATAAAAAGATGCATTCTGGCAGGGAAACATAATTATTGAGGGGTATGTACAAAAGCCTTCTGTGTACTGCCACTTCAACTTGATGGAGGGGTTGAGTGAGTACTCTAATAATTATAGAGAATATGTTGTCCAAGTCTTACATGCCCCTGGCAGGGTCTCTCATGGCAAACAGCCTTTGGGTAAAGGGTCAGACAAAGAGCGGTTCAGAAGCCTTCATGAGGACTAGTACAACGAGGCACGTGACATCGCCCTGAACAGCGGAACCAGGGCCCCACCCTGGAGCCAGGCCTGGGGTCCGAACTTGTCAGCAAGCGCCTGGTGGCCGGGTGACTCCTCGCGGGACCCGGCTGGGCCAAGCTTCAATGAGAGACATGAGGCCATTCCCCAGTGGCCACCTGCAGCTACCGTGAGGGACCGGTACTAAGCTTGTGCAGGTGGTTGAGAGATATCGCCTAGAAATAGTTGGGCTCACCTCCACGCACAGTGTGGGCTCTGGAACACAGCTCTTGGAGAGAGGTTGGACTCTCTTCTCCTCTGGAGTGGCTCGTGGAGAGAGACAGCGGGTTAAGGTTGGTTTGTTTGTCGCCCCCTAGCTCCGGCGTCTCATGTTGGGGTTTACCCCGGTGGATGAGAGGGTCGCATCCCTGCACCTATGGGTTGGGGAAAGGTGTCTGACTGTTGTTTCAGCCAACGGGCCGAGCAGCGGTGCGAAGTACCTGGCCTTCTTGGCATCCCTGTCTCGGGGACTCCGTCAATCTGCTTGGGACCTTAATGCCCATGTGGGAAACGACAGTGACAACTGGAGGGGTGTGATTGGAAGCAATGGCCTCCTCATGATTTGAAGCAATGGCCTCCCCGATCTGTTTCGTTATTGGAGTTCTGTGACAGTACCTGGCCTTCTTGGCATCCCTGTCTCGGGGACTCCGTCAATCTGCTTGGGACCTTAATGCCCATGTGGGAAACGACAGTGACAACTGGAGGGGTGTGATTGGAAGCAATGGCCTCCCCATGATTTGAAGCAATGGCGTCCCCAATCTGTTTCGTTATTGGAGTTCTGTGACAGTCACGGATTGTCCATAATGAATACCATGTTCAAGCATAAGGGTGCTCATCAGTGCACTTGGCACAAGGACACCTTAGACAGGACTTTGTAGTCGTGTCTTCGGACCTTCGGCCACATGTCTTGGACACTAGGGTGAAGAGAGGGGCTAAGCTGTCCACAGAGGCTTTGGGGTGGATAAGATCCGAGGAGTCAGTTAAGGTGGCTCAGGCATCTGTTTTGTATCCTTCCTGGACGCCTCTGGGAGGTGTTCTAGGCATGTTCCACTAGGAGGAGGCCCAGGGGACGGTCCAGGACATGCTGGAGGGACTATGTCTCACGGCTGGCCTGGGAACGCCTTGGGCTCCCCCCGGAGGAGCAAGAGGAGGTGTCTGGGGAGAGTCTGGGCGTCACTACTGGGTCTGCTGCCCCCACAACCCGGTCCTGGATAAGCGGACAGGCTGATTTGCTTTGTCAGAAACCCCAGAAGACACAGGCAAAGGCTTTAACAAACACCTGGATCAATGACAGACAGACCGCAGGTTGTGAGACTGAAGGGTTGTGTATCTAACCAGGTAGTCAGTTGCACAGACGCACCAAACGGGACTGTACTTTTATCATTCTTTTTCACTCTGTACACCTCAGACTTCCAGTATAAGTCCTGTCATCTGCAGAAATACTCAGATCACTCTGCTATCATTAAAGTGTATCAGAGACAAACAAAAAGCTGCGTACAGAAAGCTGCTGGACCGCTTTGTGACATGGTGTACAGCAGGGGTCCTAAACTAAAATAGCAGGAGGTCTACTACCTCCATCATCCAAACATTTTGGGGTTTGAACATTTTAAATCAACTTAGAAAAATATTTTCTTTCATTTTTATTTAACATTTAATTAACACTAGAGTTTTTGTCTTAAAACTATTGATCAATTATTCATATGCCCATGAAATCAACTGCTTAACAGAAAAGTGCAATGCAATTTAAGTCCCAATATAGTCAGTCAGTCATTTTCTACCGCTTATTCCATAGTGGTTCGCAGGGGAGCTGGTGCCTATCTCCAGCAGTCTATGGGCAAGAGGCGGGGTACACCCTGGACAGGTCGGCAGTCCATCGCAGGGCAACACACAAACAACCATGCACACACTCATTCATACATCTAAGGGCAATTTAGAGTGACCAATTAACCTAACAGGCATGTCTTTGGACTGTGGGAGGAAGCCGGAGTACCCGCATGCACGGGGAGAACATGCAAACTCCATGCAGAAAGCCCCCCAGCCAGGAATCAAACCCAGGACCTTCTTGCTGGAAGGCAACAGTCCTACCAACTGCGCCACCGTGCAGCCCTGACTGACTGACTGACTGTTTAAACCCTACACCACAAGCGCCGCGCCCAATTTAAATCCCAATATTAAACGCACTTTGAATGGCACAGTTGAGCTGTGTCTATACATTTTGGTATAACAATAACTGCTCTCCTTGTTGGGCTTGGGACAGACATGGCTATTTACTTAACCTTTTCCTTAAGTTGTGATGCTTTTCCATCTGAAAGTATTTCTGCCACAGCTTCCACGCACTCTTTGATCATTTCCCAGTAAGTGAAAGGCTTTTTTTGTTTTCCTACAATCCACTGTACTCACAGTAAACACTCCTATTCTCACTGTTGTGCTCTAAGAGACTGTGTTATCAGCTGTGTAGCTCGCTCTTGCTGTGCCTTCAGTTCATTTATTCACCTTTTCCTACTGTCACACCCAGGCAGATAGCCTCGGTTGAAGTTCTTATGTTTGGTTTCATGTCTCTTTAGATTTCCACTCTTAATAGGTCCAACTGATTCAAAACATATAAGGCACCCGTACACCCGATGGAAGTTAAAAGTAAAGGGTGTGCTTCTCTCCAGTCAGTCAGTCATTTTCTACTGCTTCTTCCATAGTGGGTCGTGGGGAAGCTGGTGCCAATCTCCAGCAGTGGGGTACACCCTGGACAGGTCCCCAGTCCATCACAGAGCAACACAAACAACCCTGCACACACACTCATTTGCACCTAATGGCAATTTGGAGAAACCAGTTAACCTAATAGGCGTGTTTTTGGACTGTGGGAGGAAGCCAGAATAACTGGTGAGAACCCACGCATGCACAGGGAGAACATACAAACTCCATGCAGAAGGACCCCCCTGCTGAAAGTCGAACCCAGGACCTCCTTGCTGCAAAGCAACAGTGCTACCAACTGCGCCACCGCGCACCCCGCTTCTGTCCATTCATCTTTACATGTCTGTTTTTCATAGTCCACTTTACGTATTTTTGACAAAGCCATCTTCTTTTACTTATTCACCTGTGAACCACCAAGTCATTGTACTGCCAGCAAACGTGAGCTCCCAAGCTAGAAACTTAGCAACCTACGTTTAAGAACCCCGCATAGGTTCTTCTTTGTCTTTTTTTGGCAGTTAGCATAAATCAGATGGCTTTAATTTAATAAATGTGCTTTTATTCTTTCAATGTGTTTGAGGTCCTACACCTCCTGTCTGTAATATGCCAGAATGTCCATGCTATGCTTGACAAATACCCATTTTGGGTCCAAATCTGAGATCTCCTCCTTGAAATGGAAAAGACATGTTGGAGTAAAGGAAAATAAACTCATGCAAGTGCAGCAGACATTCACATAAGGCACGCAACCAGCTACACATTGGGCCCAGCTGTGTCCAGTCCAAACCCAAATAAACAATCAAAATCAAAAGGAAGCAAAGGCAAACTAAATGGGGGCACTTTCTAATTAAAGGACAATAAGGTAACCTTAGATTCATTAATGTCCTCATTTATTGACACAGTGCATCTGCTGTGATGATGAAGCAAATTCTTGAACACGCATGCATCCTGATGTCTTTTCCAATGTCTAGTTTGTCATTTAAACTACAAGGCAATGAGGTTTCTCAATAGGGTGCTTTGCTTCCATTAAAAGTTTGCACAATCTTTATTTTTTTGCTGCAGGCCTGGAGGATGTTAATAGAATGTAAAATAAAAATAAAAAACAAGCTGGATTTGTCTTCTTAAATAGAACTGTTGCACTTCGAAAACTCACAGTGATAAAAGCTTAAAGCAGCAGTTAATCTAACTAACTTTGCAGGGTTTTAAGACTCACACAGCTGCTAAACTACAGGACCTGACCCCAAAGCAAACCTTTTTAGGGCTTGGCATTACATTTTCGATTTGATTAATTTGTCAGGAAGCAGGCCAGTTAGCAATCTGACAATCCTGACTCCGGTACTGGAAGGCATATGATTTTACTTTCCATTGCCTTTGAACTCTGCACAGCTGAAATACAATGTTTTGACAGCTACTATTAGAATAGAGTCACTTTCTGTCAGCTGAAGCCCAGATAAACAGGTATGTGATAGGTAATGAAAGAAAAAGACTGTGTGCCGTGCTGTTTTAAAGTATATCTCCTGACAGATTATACAGTTAAGAGTGATTAAAACAACTACACTGTATTTCCTGTTGACAGGAAGCAGGAGGACAAAGCTATAGTCTGACAATAGAAGTCAATTTCTCTGGTTTCTGTTTATGTGGATACCACGTATCAAAGAACATTTATCACAATTTTTGCCAGGCCTCCATTAGTCAACACCCAGGAATGCAATCAGATACCTACTAAAGTGGACGAAACAGTACAGTATCACAACAAAATAAAAAGAAACGTCTTTTGTCTGAAAGATCTTCATTTTCTGTGGTTTTATTGTCTTTTACAATTGAAATTTAAATATTTAATAATAAAATTAAACTACATATGTAAAAAAAAACTATATTATACAGGAATACCAAGTGAAGTAACACTCAATATGACTGCATCGTTGCTCCTGTTAGTAGGAGGGATACGTTTGGCAGGGAGTGAACAGTTTATCCTCAGAAAGTGAGGTTCTGAGCAGGGGTGACAAGGGACGAACTGTCATGATTATGACTCGAAAAGAGCATCCTTGTTGCATATGGGGCTGCAAAGCTGCAAAACAGTCGAAGTGCTGAAGCTGACCCCTGTCTGCCGCTGAAAGAACCAACTATAATTGGAAATTAGAACTGAACCACAGAGCATTGGAAGAAGGTGGCTGGTCTGATGAATTGTGTTTTCTTTACATCACATGCATGGCACGAACACATGGCACTAAGATGGACTATGGAAGGAAGGCTATGCTGAGGTGTTTATCACATTCAGTTTTTTTCATTTTGGCTACATGTTTGTTTAATACTGTAAATCTACTCTATTAAGCTCCATACTTACTGTTCTTGAGCTAATCTGAAGCCCATATGAAGTTAAGAGGTCTGTAGCTATTGACAACTTCTAGGCACTATGCACCTCAGCATAGGTTGATCCCGCTCTGCAATTTTTCGCAGCCTACCACCTGCCACTTCACGGGTGAGATGCTGTCATTCCCTATCCTTTCACTAATAGTTGACTGTGGAATATTTAGTAGTGAGAAAATTTCAAATCTTAAGCAGGGCTTATTGCACTGCTGGCATCTTTAATGAAAGCTGCTACTTCACGTTAACCACTGTCACATTGGCACGTTTATGCTCTCTAACTAAAATTAAACCGGTTAAAATGTACAAAATGCGGCGCGGCGCTGGTGGTGTAGGGGTTGAGCACGCCACCATATACTACAGTCCTCAAAGCGGCTGTACCGGGTTCGAATCCTGGACCCGGTGACATTTACCGAATGTCTCCCCCTCTCTCTACCCCTCTTTCCTGTCTACCTACTCTCAAAAAAAATAAAAAAAGGCCACTAGTGCTGAAAAAATGTCTTTAGAAAACAAAATGTAACAGCATAAGTTATATAACCCAGTTAGAAGCTAAACAAGGGGATTGAATTCTAAAAATGTGTGTGTTAGCTGTAAAGAGACTATATTAATCATGTGCTCATCAGTGGGTTGAATGCACAATAAAAAATCATTTTAAATATTGTAATTACATAGAATCATATTTCCAAACAGTGTAAGACCTTCATCACATTTGCCTCTACCATTTCTTTCAACAAGTAAGTTTTAGAAAGACTTAGTAATACAACCATGTACCATGACAAATTGTGACTTTTAGACACAACGCACAACATAACAACAATCTCACAAAGAACTTCTGAAAACATGGGCCCATTGAAGTGGATGTTACTTTTGAACCTATAATGTGGAATATAGTGAATGAGTAAGGTAAAGAAGGCCATTTACTGTACCTGCCCATTAAAGCACAAAGAAAGGTCCATGAGGACATGGATGAGCTCTTTTTGGTTTAGGAGAACTTGACTGGCCTGACCTTGACCTGATAGAACCTATTTGGAATTAATCACAGCAGAGTCAGTGAACCATGCCTTCTCTGTCCAGCATCAGTGTCTGACTTTGCAAATGAGTTTAGGGAAGAATGGTCAAAAATTCCCAGAAACTCACTCGTAAATATTGGGGAAAGTCTTCCCAGAAGAGTGTAACCTTTTATAGTTGCAAGGGGTCAAAATCATATGAAACCCTATGGCAAATGAGTGATTATTTTTGACAACATAGTGTACTTACAGATTGTTAACATTCTGTATGTCCAGTTGGAACCTGTATATGTTTTGTTCTTTGTCTGACAAAGCTTCTTATAATTTTTATCTTTTGAACTTTTGTCCCATTCCTCCTGACAGAACTGGAGTAGATGAGTCAAGTTTCTAAGGCCTCTTTTCCCTTAGTACCAACTCTACTTGACTCGGGTCAGGCGGCTTTTTAGTACCATCTTAATGTGGAATATCAACAGTAAGGTGGCCCCACAGTCCGAAAAAGTAATATGATGTGACTTGGCTGTTGTCAGACTCAGAGTGAAAGAAGAGAGCCAGAGAAAGCTGTGGGTGGCAAGACGATGCAGTCTGGATAGGAACAGGAGAGAGACTGAAGCCATGGAGCGGTATCAAACTCAAGGGTACGAGCTAGAGGACATGTGAGTGTAAGCTAATGCTACTTAACGCTAACTTGCTATAGTGGTCATATACACAATAAGCCCAGCACACAACAATTTAATGGTTGAAGATATTAGTTTTTAAAATGTGTTGTGACTAGTGACCCCACCCCCTACCCAATTAGTGGCCGATAGTCTTCCGACGTCGCGTTTTCAGCACAGGTCGACTCGCTTGGAACTGGAAGCAAGCAGGTACAAAAAAGTAAAAATCGAAACTACTCTCTCACTAACTATAATTTTAATAATTAATAATCTTGGTAATTTCAACTGACCTAAAACAGGAAAAGTCTGCCATATCTAATGTTAGACTGTATGAAGGAAATTTTCAACTAAATGTGTGGAACTATGGTTGAAACTAGTGTTTTGAAGTAAGAAAAGAAGAAGTTCTTGAATTGTTGAACCTCATGTGTTGACGGAGACATTGAGCTGACTTTACGACACTTTGTTACAAAAGCATTAAAGATGCTTCTATCACTTTTACAATTTTTTGTGAGGCGGCACTTTGGAACTAATTAGAAAAAAGAAACATTGACACACAAAATGCAAACAATTTATAATTACTGTGAGAATACAGCACCTTTAAAATAAAGTAATAATGCAACAACGTTTTTAGGGTAAATATGCCCTAACACAATAGGGCAACCAGACCCAACATCCTGTTTGCCAAAGCTTCCAGTACAGGAACCACAGGAAAAAGAAAATAAAGCATTAAAACTTTGTGTGGGGCCATAGTGTAAAACTGACATCTTTACCATAAAATGAAAAATCTAAATCAAGTTTTTCAAACAAATAAAAACGTTTGCCTGAACTTGTAATGAAAGTTTGTTAAATGAGAAAACCCAGGAATTGAAAAAGGGACACGAGGTCTTAAAATAAAGCTGGCATTGGCCCTGTGATCACAGATATTCTGCCTGTGATTTCACACTTTACTGCCTTGTTTGAACTCTGATTTAATCAACAGCAGCTCATTAAGGCTGCATCCAGTCAACATCTAGTAAAGCCAGTCTTGAGGTTAGAGACAGACACAGCTGGCTTCCTCTCGCCAGGCAGTAAATACCAGTTACTGTTGGAATTAGCCACCCAAATGCATGTTGAGACTTCTGCTTAATCTACACTCTTCTTTACTTAAACATAGAAGACACAGTAAAAGACAACGGTCAAATAGCAGCATAGCAGCATAAGCAGAGAAGCTAACAGAAAAAAGAGAAAGAAGCCACCTTTTAGCAATACACTGCTTAGATACTGCATACATTTAGAATGGTTGTTATCTGTGCCATTCAGTGTTCTAACTACAGTGCATAAATATATGAGAATACAGAAGAAATTACATAACTACTTAAAGTTAAGGTTTCTTTACATGTCATGACTGCATATCAGCATAATACTTTCTTCTTATCTATTAATCTTGAAAATCTACCCCAAATATTCAGGAAAATGTGAACTGAAATAGTAATACATGCAATCTTTAATATTTTAGAATAAAGACTGACGTATTGATCAGTGTAGTTACCACATTTAAATAAAGTTGGAATTGAGGTCCTTGTAAGTGAAAATGCAGAAGTACGTTAAAAAAAAATAGGCATGGGCTGGTATAAGGTTCTCAACCTATGATGGTCTTGAATCAAAATTTTACAGCACCACAGCTTATTTTTCAAGTTTTTGTTGCGCATATTATCCTACTGTTTTGAGATTTTAATCGTTATACAGAAACACCAGTCAAACAAGCTAATGTTAGCTACAGTAGGTAATTAGTCAGACTATCTGCTGAGGTAGCTAGCCTTCAGCTAGCTGCTTAACAGACACGCTGCTTGTATGTTACCAACTGAGAACATACATATGAATTAAGTCATTAAGTAGCAGCCAGTTTCTGTGAATCAGGTGCACTGATTACATGACCATCAACAATTAGAAGTTCTGGAAACATTCAGGTGCAACGGAAGAAAGACAGCTGCATGCAATTAGCCAAAGAATTTGTAAATGTCTGAAAGGCTATTTCAAAACTATATGGAGTCCATCCATCCACAATAAAAAAGACTGATAGGAAATTGAAAATGTAGACTTCAACTAAATTCACTCAGGTGTTGAATTCAGCAATGCTGAGAGAAATTGTAAAGCAAAACAATTCATGCCCTACATGTTAGCTTGGCAGGTCTCAGTTAGCAATACAAATATCACAGTTCATGGCAATATAATTGAGGTAAAGACTAAGCAAGTATAGCTTGTTTAGAAAGGTTGCCATGAGAACTCTTTCCACTAAAATGAATACCAATGAAGTTAAGTTACATATGAGCTTAGTTGCTTATCAAAGTAGTTGAAGTTGAAGATGGGTTCAAGGTTGAGAGTGGGAATACATCTGGAATCAGCTCTGGACCCTTCTTGTTTTGCATGATGATCGACAGGTTGACAAATAAGGTCAGACAGGAGACCCCTTGGAACATTAGGTTCGCAGGTGATTTTGTGACCTGGCTAAGAGTTGGGAGCAAGTTCATCTGAGCCTGAAAAGGTGAAGGTATCCTAAGGTCAAAGACACAGGTAGAAGGAGTAGAGTTGTTTAAGCTGGATGAGTTCAAATACCTGGGGTCAGTCATTGAAAGCAAAGATGGTGAAGAGGAAAGTACAGAAACTGTAGAGTGGATGGGAGGGATTCCTGCAAGCAAGGGAATATTTATAAGATGGCAGTGAGATCTGATATGATGTCTGGTTTGGATACAAAGTTAGAGAGGCAAGGCTCAGATGGTTTGGAAGTGTGGGGAGGAGGGATAGTGGATATACTGGACACAAATGTAGAATATACTGTAGAGCTACCAAAGAGGAGGACAAGAGAAACACAGCAGAGAGGGTCCATTAATGTACAGAAGAAGGATGAACAGACAGCTGATGCAACTGATGAGGTCAGGTTATAGCGGCCCCTGAAGAAAACCCCTGAGTGAAGTAGAACAATGGACAACAACCTTAAGCATAACTACAAATCCACAAAAAAATGTTGCAATGGCCCAGTCAAAGCCCAGACATCAGGTTGACTCATATCCTATGGTTGGACCTTAGGGGAGCGGTGCATAGATAAACAAAATCACAGTGTGATGAAGCTTAGCATTTGAACCTAAACAAAAATATTTAGGAAGGAACTCATTGTGCCACTCCATATGAGTGGAAGGACAGCATGTAAGTGAAAGGGCATATTCTAACAAAAGCCATACACACCTAAACAGTTGTGTCCATCATGGGCCAGCATGAATCCATCATAGCAGGTGCATCTGTAGTTTCCTGGTATGTTGATGCATTCATGGACACAGCCCCCATTGTAGTCATTTGTACATTCATCCACATCTGAAAGAGAAAGCAGTTCATATTACTAAAACTTTAAACACTAAAGCATATTTATGCAGGCATGTGTTGAATTTCCCCACTGAGGGACAATTAAGGATATTTGTATTCTATTTGACTCTATGGTTGCAAAGAACACGTTAAATTATTGTTTTTATTTTTCTAAGTAGCCTCAGCTTTCATTTTCATTAAGTTAAATGCACGTTAAGAATGTAAATCCATTGTAATATTCTTGTCAATACTGGTGCTAAAGTTTATATTTTTTCTTTTTCAAACTGAAGGTCAGAGTTTTATCATCCACACCTGGAGGCAGGGATCCAGGTGAGTTTATTTGGCCTGAGATACTGAAGGCTCTGTACATTGTGGAGCTGTAATGGTTGACACGAACAAGATCTTTCCCCTCAAGAAACTGCTGAGGAAGTCATGGGGGTATGCTTCTCTGGTCTAACTTTGTTTTGTGCATCTGGAAAAGGCCTAATACCATGTCCTCTGATGTATTTTGTGGGGGGTGCTGTGGGACTATGTGATCCTTGTATGCTCAAAGCAAGAGCTGTGTCTGCATTCTATGCACAAAGTCAAGGCTGTTCCCAGTGAGCATTGGACTCCGCCATGACTGCCTCTTGTCACTGATCCAGTTTGTAATGTTCATGGCCAATATCTCAAGGTGTAGTTGTGGAGAGGAGGATGTCTGTTTTGGGAATCTCGACATCTCATTTTTATTTTTTGCAGATGTTGGGGTTCTGTTGGCTTCTTCAGGCCATGACCTCCAGCATCTACGTTTTGACCCTGACCTATGGTCATGAGATACGGATCATGACTGAAAGAACTAGATCCCGGGTACAAGCGGCTGAAATTAGCTTCCTCCATAGGTTGGCTGGATTCAGCCTTAGACATAACACAACACAAAGCATCCTCAAAAGAGCACCATGTCCACAGTGAAAAATTATGGTGTCAGCATCATGCTCTAGAATTAGTTTTCTTCAGATGGAACTGGGGTTTTTTTAGCTGGTTGAAATTATAGACAATTCCAAATACCAGCCAGTTTTGACCCAAAACCTTTGTATGTCTACCAAAAAGCTAAAAATGAAGATGTATTTTATTTTTCAGATTCACAGTGAGTCATGCCATTTTAAAACGATTAGAAATTTCTTTATATAACACAAAACCTGGTGCTTTAACAGGAGTGTGTAGACTTTAGAAAGCTACTGTAAGAAAATGATTTTAAGCACATCTGTCCCTCAATAGAAGGCAGACAAATAGAGTAATTACATCTGAAATCTTTACCAGTGTCACCTGTCCCCATTAAATGACTTGTTTTTTCTCAAATGAAGTTAACTAATCAGTTTGATCCAGAGCAATCAGTTGACCAAAGTTCAAAATCAAACAATTTTGCCTTGATCAGCCTTAATTATGTTGGTCTAATTTCTATTAAAAAATTCTTCAGCACATTTTCTTATTCTATTAAAACAAAAACTAAATCAGAAACTGGAAGTCAGCTCTGCAAGATAACTGGAAATGGCCATTGTCCTGGAAAAGCCTGATTGTACATGTCTAGCTTTACTAGTTTTGGAGGGAATAATAGGAGTGTATAACCCAACCACTAAAGAGAAATTATTTAACACTAATTATTTAACAATAAAGGAGAACACAATCAACATAACTGTGAATATATTTAAATTTTAATTACACAAAGAAGAATGGATTCAAAACAGGTTCCTGCTTGCTATACTACTCCCTATTGGATTTCGGTCAATTCTAAAAACATCCAGTCAACTTATTGTACATCAGAGTCACTTACAATACTCGTTCACCAAGTCTCAGATGGAAATCAGAGGACCAGCACCAGTGTGTAACTTTAGCCTTTATTGCTTTAAAGTGTAAGAGGGATCTGAGGAAGTAAAGGATTAGCTTGCCAGGCTTATTAACAAGACAAGAACAAGAACTGCACACACACAGCAGCAACGGAGAACACAAGACTTTCAAGCCTTAAAAACTTCCCAGATGAAAGATAAGACCCATACATGCACATAATTGCTAAAGTAACACAACCAGTAGCAGTCAACAGTGACTAACATACAATATATCCAAGGGTAAGAATCTACAACTATTAATGTAAGGCAATGCATATGCATGGTAATTTAATCTAAAAAGTCGTTGTTGTCGTTGACGTCTTCCGTTTTATTCGGGACACAGTCGTATCCGGGACCGGGTCGCGGGGGCAGCAGACTCAGCAGAGACGCCCAGACGGCCCTCTCCCCAGACACCTCCTCCAGCTCCTCCGAGAGGGGAGCCCAAGGCGTTCCCAGGCCAGCCGAGAGACATAGTCCCTCCAGCGTGTCCTGGGCCGTCCCCTGGGCCTCCTCCCGGTGGGACGTGCCTGGAACACATCCCGAGGAAGGCATCCAGGAGGCATTCGATATAGATGCCCGAGCCACCTCAACTGGCTCCTCTCGATGTGGAGGAGCAGCGGCTCTACTCTGAGCCGCTCCCGGATGGCTGAGCTCCTCACCCTACCTCTAAGGGAGTGCTCAGCCACCCTATGGAGGAAGCTCATTTCAGCCACTTGTATCCGGGATCTCGTTCTTTCGGTCATGACCCAAAGTTCATGGCCATAGGTGAGGGTAGGAACGTAGACCGACCGGTAAATCGAGAGCTTTGCTTTTTGGCTCAGCTCTCTCTTCACCACAACGGACCGGCACAGTGCCCCCATTACTGCGGAAGCCGCACCGATCCGTCTGTCGATCTCCCACTCAATTCTTCCCTCACTCGTGAACAAGACCCCGAGATACTTGAACACCTCCACTTGAGGCAGGAACTCCCCTCCAACCTGAAGAGGACAAGCCAACCTTTTCCGGTCGAGAACCATGGCCTCGGACTTGGAGGAGCTGATCTTCGTCCCAGTCCCTTCACACTCTGCCACTTGTACAGAGACCGGATGGCCCCTAATAAAGGGCACCCGATTCCATACTCCTGGAGCACCCCCCACAGGGCACCACGAGGGACACAGTCGAATGCCTTCTCCAGGTCCACAAAACACATGTGGACCGGTTGGGCAAGCTCCCATGAACCCTCGAGTAGAGGGTATAGAGCTGATCCAGTGTTCCATGGCCCGGACGAAAACCACACTGCTCCTTCTGAAGCCGATGTTCGACTATCGGCCGGACTCTCCTCTCCAATACCCTGGCGTAGGCCTTACCAGGGAGGCTGAGGAGTGTGATCCCCCTGTAGTTGGAACACACCCTCCGGTCACCCTTCTTATGAAGGGGGACCACCATCCCAGTCTGCCAGTCCAGAGGCACTGTCCCCGACTGCCAAGCAATGTTGAAGAGGCGTGTAAACCATGACAGCCCTACAACATCCAGAGACTTGAGGTACTCAGGGCGGATCTCATCCAGCCCCGAAGCCCTGCAACCGCGGAGGTTTTTAACCACCTAGGTGACTTCAGCCTGGGTGATGAAAGAGTCTAACCCCGAGTCTCCAGCCTCTGTTTCCACCAGGGAATGCGTGATGGCAGGATTGAGGATATCCTCGAAGTACTCCTTCCAGCGCCCGATAATGTCCCCAGTTGAGGTCAGCAGCCTCCCACCCCCACTGTAAACAGTGTTGGCAAAGCACTGCTTCCCCCTCCTGAGGCGCCGGACGGTTTGCCAGAATCGCTTCGAGACCAACCGGTAGTCCTTCTCCATGGCCTCACCGAACTCCTCCCAGGCGTGGGTTTTTGCCTCTGCCACAGCCCGGGCCGCGGCACGCATGGCCTCACGGTACCCATCAGCCCGACAAGCTGAGTCCCACAAGCCAACCACAGCCGATAGGACTCCTTCTTCAGCTTGACAGCATCCCTTACTGCCGGTGTCCACCACCGGGTTCGGGGATTGCCGTCACTACAGGCACTACAGACATTACGGCCGCAGCTATGGGCAGCAGCATCGGCAATAGATGCGGAGAACATGTCCCACTCGGACTCTATATCTCCAACATCCCCCGGAATCTGGTCAAAGCTCTCCCGGAGGTGGGAGTTGAATACATCCCTGGCCGAGGGCTCTTCCAGACGTTCCCAGCAGACCCTCACTATGCGTTTGGGCCTGCCAAGTCTGTCTGGCTTTCTCCTCTTCCAGCGGATCCAACTGACCACCAGGTGGTGATCAGTGGACAGCTCAGCCCCTCTTCACCCGAGTGTCCAAAACATGCGGCCGAAGATCTGATGATACGACAACAAAGTCGATCATCAACCTCCTGCCTAGGGTGTCCTGATGCCAGGTGCACTGATGGACACCCTTATGCTTGAACATGGTGTTCATTATGGACAATCCGTGACTAGCACAGAAGTCCAATAATGAAACACCACTCGGATTCAGATCGGGGAGGCCATTCCTACCGATCACGCATCTCCAGGTGTCACTGTCGTTTCCCACATGGGCGTTGAAGTCCCCCAGCAGAATAATGGAGTCCCCGGGAGGGGCACTATCCAGCACCCCCGACAGGGACGCCAAGAATGCCGGGTACTCCGCACTACGGCCCGGCCCGTAGGTCGAAACGACAGTCAGAGACCTTTCCCCAACCCGAAGGCGCAGGGATGCGACCCTCTCATCCACTGGGGTAAACCCAACACGAGATGGCTGAGCTGGGGGGCAACAAGCAAACCCACCCCAGCCCGCCGCCTCTCCCCATGGGAGTCCAGCCCCTCTCGAGGAGTTGGGTTCCAGAGCCCACGCTGTGCGTGGAGGTGAGCCTGACTATTTCTAGTCGATATCTCTCGACCTCCACAAACTCAGACTCCTTCCCCCCCAGTGAGGTGACATTCCACATCCCTAGAGCCAGCCTAAGCGTCCAGGGATTGGGCCACCGAGGTCTCCACCTTCGTCCGCCGCCCAATCCTCTTTGCTCGGTCCCTCACGGTTCCCCCTGCAGGTCGTGGGCCCACTGGGGGATGGCCTCGTGTCTCTCCTTCGGGCTTGGCCCGGCCGGGTCTCGCGAGGAGCAACCCAGCCACCATGCGCTCTCCGATGGGTCCCAACCCCAGGCCGTACCGGGCAACGTCACGTGCCTCGATTTAGTAGTCCTCATGAGGGTGTCTTGAACCGCTCTTTGTCTGAACCTACACCTAGAGCCTGTCTGCTATGGGAGACCCTACCAGGGGCATTTAAGCCCCAGACAACATAGCCTCTAGGATCATTCGGGCACTCAAACCCCTCCACCACGTTAAGGTGGCGGTTCAAGGAGGGGCAATCTAAAAAGTGAAAGCCATATATTTACTCATTACAAATACAGCAATATATTTCAAGCATTTTATTTGTTTTCATTTTGCTGATTATATCAGCAAAATTCATTTTCTCAAAAAATTTGAATATTAAATAATAAGAATAAAAAGGATTTTAATATAATCAATATGTTATGGCCCACACAATTATAGAAAGACTGTCAAACTTGACAGTTGTGCAGCAGACAGTCAATGACAACCTTCACAAGAGAGGTAAGGCACAAAAGGTCACTGGTAAAGAAGCTAGGTGTTCACAGAGTGCTGTATCCAAGCATATTAATGGGACATGGAAGGAACAAGAGTGGCAGATAAAGGTGTGCAAACAACATAGATAACCATTGATTTCCCACTGAGCTCCCATACTCCCCCTCCTTTCTTTATCTGAGGCTGTCTGTCACAGCAGTGCAAAGACCAACATAGACTGCCAAAGAGGAAATGAGGAGCAGAGAGGGAGAGGGTAAAAAATAAGAACACACTTTTAGCAGATGCAGCAAAATGCTGTAAATTAATATTTGTTCGTAAAGAAGCAGGTAAGACATAAACAATAGGGCCCAAAAGTGAAAACACTAAAATGTCCAGGAAATCAGGTTTAGAGTACCCTTCATAAACTCCACTAATACATTACTGTATGTGAATATTGAAATCCTTGTATTATATTATTTTATGTAATCTTTATTTAAACAAGTAAAATCTTTTGTTTTAGTATTTTGAACACGATACTACCTTCCATGGCATGTGTACATTGCTCATTTTTGTAGAAATGTTCACAGATTACATTTCATGTCAATTCTATCTCAATTACATTCACGTCAACCTGTCAAATCAAGATATCATTCTACTCATACAACTTTATTGGCCTTTAAAAAGAACACGTTTTGTATACTTCTGATGCTGCTTCTGCAGCTGTCCTGAATCAATGCATAGTGATGGTGCATGTGTGTCATGCAGTAGTCATGTGATGTCTTATCCAGTAATCTACAGTGGTTGGACAATGAAACTGAAACACCTGGTTTTAGACCACAATAATTTATTAGTATGGTGTAGGGCCTCCTTTTGCGGCCAATACAGCGTCAATTCGTCTTGGGAATGGCATATACAAGTCCTGCACAGTGGTCAAAGGGATTGTAAGCCATTCTTCTTGCAGGACAGTGGCCAGGTCACTACGTGATACTGGTGGAGGAAAACGTTTCCTGACTCGCTCCTCCAAAACACCCCAAAGTGGCTCAATAATATTTAGATCTGGTGACTGTGCAGGCCATGGGAGATGTTCATCTTCACTTTCATGTTCATCAAACCAATCTTTCACCAGTCTTGCTGTGTGTATTGGTGCATTGTCATCCTGATACACGGCATCGCCTTCAGGATACGATGTTTGAACCATTGGATGCACATGGTCCTCAAGAATGGTTCGGTAGTCCTTGGCAGTGACGCGCCCATCTAGCACAAGTATTGGGCCAAGGGAATGCCATGATATGGCAGCCCAAACCATCACTGATCCACCCCCATGCTTCACTCTGGGCATGCAACAGTCTGGGTGGTACGCTTCTTTGGGGCTTATCCACACCGTAACTCTCCCGGATGTGGGGAAAACAGTAAAGGTGGACTCATCAGAAACAAAAACTTTTTTCACATTGTCCACAGGGGGCCCAAGATTTTTTGCGCTCCTTGCACCATTGAAAACCCGCGTTTTGGCATTGGGCATGAGTGACCAAAGGTTTGGCTATAGCAGCCCGCCGGGTTTAAATTGACCCTGTGGAGCTCCCAAACGGACAGGGTTTCTGGGGGAAACAGGAGAGTTTAGGTGCACATTTAATTCTGCCATGATTTTGGGCAGCCAAAATGGTTTTTATGTTTTTTTTGGATACAATCCGGGTTAGCACCCGAACATCCCTTTTTCGACAGCTTTCCCTCTTGCGTCCACGGTAAAATCCTGTTGGATGTGGTTCGTCCTTTTTTTGGGGGTATGCTGACATTACCCTGGATACCGTGGCTCTTGAATACATCACAAAGACTTGCTGTTTGGGTCAAAAGATGGGCCCCAGCGAGACGTGCACCAACAATTTGTCCCTCTTTTGACCTCTGGGTATGGTCACCCATAATGTTGTGTGCATTTCAATATTTTGAGCAAAACTGTGCTCTTACCTTGCTAATTGAACCTTCACACTCTGCCCTTACTGGTGCAATGTGCAATTAATGAAGACTGGCTACCAGGCTGGTCCAATTTAGCCATGAAACCTACCACACTAAAATGACAGGTGTTTCAGTTTCATTGTCCAACCCCTGTATGTCAATGGAGATAACCCTAACCCTATCCCCACAGACTACTCTTCTAATTTTCTGAATTTTCGCAGTAAAGAAGTTAGCATTGTCATTGCAAGTCATTGCAGGCCTGGTTAGAGTAGAGTTCAGATGCCATAGATACAGGAGGGTTTGTTAACCTGTGGAACGTAGCAAACTAGGCACAAGCATTATTAATGTTTTTGTCGATGATTTCAGAAAAGAAAGATTCGCTCAGTTGTTGCTAAGTTATTGATAAATTTGGGGGGGGGCTGTTTAAAAAACTGCAAAAACCCCAAATGCTTTTGGGGCAATACTGGGGGAAAATTGTAACTATGTGGGCCCCAGCTGCTCTAAACCAAGAAAAACAAAATTTTTCGATTTTTTTTTTTGTAAAATGTCAGGGTATGGCATACAAATTTTGTTTTCAAAAACTTCCTCTCAGCAAACCCAAAACATAATCTTTGTCCTTCCCCTTTCGTTTTAAAAACCCCTTGGTAAGAGGCTAACTTTGATAAAAAGAACAGTGACAAGATGGTCACAGAAAGTATAAATGCGCTCTGTTGGGTTGCTTAGAGGCTACACTCTGGGATGCAATCTACCAGCCACATGGAGATGAAATCACTGAGTGTGTGACTAACTATCTAAACTTCTGTGTGGCCAACACCATCCCCACCAGAACAATGAGATGAGTGACCTGAAGGAACTGCTAAACAAAACAAGAACCTTCAGGGAGAGAGAAAGGTAATTATTAGAAAGTTTACAAAAACAACTTAAATTTCCCTTTTTTAAAAACGGCAAGATAAAGTACAAAAAAAACGCTGGAGGGGGCCCCCCCCCAAAGCAGAAAAAGTATATGAGCTGTGTGGTCAGGGATAAAGATCACACACTACAAACAGAATGAGGATCAGATCGATTGAAGTACTGACAGAGCAATTGAACTGAACTTATTTTCACAAAGTTTAGTTTAGGAAAAACTCCACATTGATCCATTGCTGCCCACAGCCAAAACATTTCTTTTAAAATTACCCCCTTTTGCCCACAGGTACCCTACAACCTAAAATTTTTTTTTTTCCACTTTTGGTTTGGTTTTTTTCCTTTTGGGCCTTTCCAACATTGTCCCCCCAAACCAAAATCTTCCCCCTCTCACCTTGCTATCTCAAGAAGTCAGGTAATGAGGCCGAGGAAGAAACTGAAGCGGAAAAGACTAAAAGGGTTCCGGGAGGGGTGTCATCCAAGGAGTCCCAGAAGGACTGTGCGGGGGCCCATTTTTGGGGAAATTTTCGCAGCATCTCTAAAACCCCGGGCCCTGACCCAGGAAAAACCCCTCCAAGAAATCCTGCCTTGTTTTATGACCAAAGAAAGCTCAACATCAGTCACGAATACTATACCCCATTGCCCTCACATCCCACATCACGAAGGTCCTAGAGAGATTCCTGTTGGCCCACCTGAGAAAGGAAACAAGCAGTTTGCTTATCATTCTGGTGATTGGAGTTGAAAACTCCTTCATAAATCTACTTCAACAAAATTGGTCTACAAAAGGGGAAAAGTTTAAAGACTTTTACTTGGGAAGGGCTTTCGGGTTTTTGGGCAGAAAATGCTACATATAAAAAAAAAGGTTAAGTCTGTTGTGGAGAGTCCAATCTCTTCTGCCATCTGTTGGGGTGGCAGCATCAGAGCCAGTGACTTAAAAACTCCACATACTGGTAAGACTATGGAAGGCTATGTTCTGGGGGACTGCTCTGGAACCTCTGGAGATGATGGTGCATAGGAGGATTCTTCAAAACTTGAAGAACTTAATGGACAACCCAGAGCACCCTCTTAACAAGACTGCAACACTACAACAATGACTTCAGTCAGAACCTTTTTCAGATCAGCCGTAACACAGACCTCTACAGGAGAATCTTTCTGCCCACAGCCTTCAGCATCTACAACAACCCTTTGAAGAAACTTGGATGGTGTGAGATACAACATTTAATTTCCCTTCGGGGTTAATAACGTATTTTTGAGTTGAAATGAGTAAACTGAAGCTAATTCACAAGACATCATGATTTGAAACTCAGTAATAGAGCTTACAACCTCGGTTTCTCAAACATTGTCCAATATAGAAAATTAAGACAAATTATCTTCTACATGTGCCCCCCAATAATGTTATTATTCAGGTAATATACCATCCTAATGCATAATATTTCCCCACGTTTTGTCGCAAACAAACACTAGGTTAAACAAAACAAGAGAGCTAAAATTTGCATGTCTAACGAACATAATGCAAAGTATAAACCAATTTTTCAAACCCTAAGTATTTATTTGCACTAATTTGCTTTAATTGCATATGTATATTACTGTTGTCTAATTTTATAATCTCTTAAAGCTGTATTATAACTGTCATCAGTGAATCTGACCAAACTATTAATAACAATGCAGAACAATGCTCTTTGAAAGGTAATTCATTATTAAAATCATGGCTTTCACTCTTTCAAACAAAACTGAAGTTTTTAAAAGTTAGAAAAGTTGTACCTTATGGATTTTTACCTAGCACCCCACACCCCCCACCCTCAAGTGGGTGTAAGCAAAGACAAGGCAGACAGATAAAAGTTAGGAAGATATGCTGTCAGACACAATCCGAGTTGGACAAGATCCATTTCTGGGTGTCTGTACTGGGTTATGTAAGTGTGCCAGTAAGTAGCCAGTAAGAACAGTGGCTGGTTGATGACGAAGTTGCTGACGCCAGGCAGACAATGGCCTACTAATTTCAGCACATCTCCCCCTCGCTCTCCAACCTATGCAGTGCCCCTCATCATCAACTGTACCCTTGGGATATTTTTTTTGCGTTTTTTTTTCCTCCGTCTGTCTCTGGTAAGCAGGTCACATAGGTGTCACAGTGGCGCAAAGTCATGTTAGAGTTCAATGCAGAAATCTGATTAAGCTGGCAGGGTATCTTAAATGACTCCTTACAGAATAATACATGCCAAGCTTGAATCTTTTCTCATTTTTTCACGTTACAACCAAAAACTTTGGTGGGACAAATATTTTTTTCACAGCACCTGACACCAAAGCTTCAAAACAACATTTCTTATTATCGTGGTGTTACAACACCTGTCACTAATGTAAAGAAAGCCTTCTAACTAAAATTCTCGATCAGCTTAAATAGAATTGAATTAGACTTGCTTACTACACAAACTGTTCGAGATAGTACTTTCATTCTATTAAGTGATTTCACACTGTGTAAATCTACACATTTTAGCAATGTTCATATTACAAAATATAGTTTTTCTATTGTTTTTCCACAAATTTTTTAACTGGGTAATATTTATGTATTTTTATTGATTCTTTTTAACCTGTTATATTTTTCTTACAGTTTTTTTCTACCTGATTTTTGTAGCCAGATGCAATGTAATTTTGCAGTGCATCTTTAAAGTAATGTCTGAATAACAAGATAGAATGTGAATTTTAATCAACACATGTAGAACGTTGTTAGCTAACATCCACCAGTGAAATAATTACCCCAGACACTGTTTACACAAACATTCCTGGCAGCTACAGAGCTTTCCCACATCTTCATGTGGGTCTGTCAAACCATATTCTGCTATTTTCCCAACTACCCTAATTTCACTTGATTAAAAGTTGCACATCATCAGCAAGAGGTATGTAAGATGAGGCTCCTCCAGCTATGCAGACATGTTTTAAGGTACTGACAGGCACAAAATCAAAGATACATCCACTCCTGACAGTTACATCTGTCATGGTGTGCAGTTAATTTTGTAATCTTGGTTTCATTACTTTAGAGCAGACAATAGACCTGATTTCAATGTTCAGGCTACATACAGACCTCGTTTAGACATGAGTCAAAGTTATATCTATTTGTACATATTCAAGACATATTCAATAAATTAGAATATTATGGAAAAGTTTCTATTTTTCAGCAACTTAAATCACCAAGTGAAAAACATTATATAGATTAAGTACACACAGATTGCTGTTTTCAAGCCTTTCTTTCTGTAAATTATGATGATTTTCTGCTTACAGCTAATGAAAATATGACATTTAGGATTAGGATATTACATCAGACCAATAAAAAACACAATTTTGATACAGAAATGTAGGTTTAAGTATGAGTATGTTTAATACTGGCTTAAAGGTTATTGTTATTTTCCAAAGGCACTTTAATCTGACAAACAAGACTCTTCAGAATGCATATTCCAATTTATTCAATATGACTGTAGTCCTTCAGATGATGCAGAACTACCTAAATTAAATAGACTGAGAAATTTATGGATTCTTATATTCCACATAAATAAATAATTGTAATGGTCATGGTGCGAGGAGTAGACGGACAAAGATGCAGACAGGAACCCGGGACCTGGTGAGTAATAAGAATAATAATAATAAAAACAATAATAATAATAACCTACAGGAAACACATGGAGACGTAGAACATAGAATTGGTAGGTAAAGTATCCAGAGGGCGATGAACATGAGGCACGGAGTAGAGAAACAGGAGATCACGGTAAGGAAAACGTATCCATATCCTACAAGTATTTATACACAGGGAGAGAGAGAATGGCAGAGTGAGCAGGTGAGGGCAATCAGGTGAGAATAAACAACATCTGAGGAGAATTAAAGCAGGGATATCTAAACACATGAATGAGCCAAAAACTTAATCTACCATGAATGAACTGAAATAACCGCAACTAGAAAAAATAAATAGGGAAGTGCAAGAAACTTAAACACAGGTGAATCATGACAGTAAAGACCACAAAAAGACAGTAAATAATCCAAAAATACCAAAGCCCAAACTGAAAATCAAAAGCAGGTTTCATCCTTTTTTCCCTGAGAAATTTGTCCTTTTTTCTGTCTTTTTTTTAACATGTCCAGAATCAACATTTCAGGCATACCATATGGAAATCTGGTTGCCTACATTACAAGATCCTACTTTTTAAAATCAAGGCTATCTGGCATCAAAGTAGACAGACCACATTGATGGAATAGGAACCTGTGTTTGTATGATCTTCAACCATTTGAATTATTTGCATAAGTATGTGTATTTGTGTGTGTAAGAATTTTTTTATCAGGAGGTTCAAAGATGTTGGAATGGTGTGAAGGGTAAAAAGCTTACAATTGAATAAGTCCTGAAGGCCGAAGCAGACAGACACGAGGCACCCCCTCAGAGCAGGTATACGCCCAACACAGAGCTAAGTTGGCAGTAAAGCACAAAAGCAGCAGCCCCCAGGCCAGAGAGGCACAAGGAGAGACTCAGGCTACCTGACCCCCTGACCCATGCCCCAGTCCAAGCTTGAAGCATGGTCACCCCGGCAGCCAGGCGCTTGTACAAGGCCCCGGCAGCAAAACCACCCAGCACCAAGTAAGAAGGACCACCCCCCAGACTCGCAAAGCCACTGGGCAGCCAACAGCCCACTGTTGCAGCCGAACCTCAGAAGGACCAAGGAAGGGAGGGCACATTGCTATCCCGCCTGGCGAGCTAGCCCCAGGGAGTTCAGGAGGAAGGTTCACTACCACAGCCCAACTTATTCCAAATTGTGCTCAGCAGTCTTAACACATTCCAGAGAGCCAAAGGCAGACCCAGTACACTGGGAAATGGTCAGGGCCCCCCGCATAAAAACCAGCACACAGGCACAGGGGTAGGAACAAAAAAGTGTCATGCCACAGCACTTGCACCTATCTCCCCCCTCATGCTCAGCCCTGATGTATGCATGTCTGTCTGTGTCGATGTGAAATGATGAAATGAATGCAGGTGGATACATTCTTATACAATAAATTACAATATCACTGAAAAGTTCATTTATTTCAGCAATTCAATTCACTAAGTAAAACACGTTATATAGATTAATTCCACACAGACTGATGTTTTCAAGCCTTTATTTCTGTTAATTATGATGATTTTCCACTTACAGCTAATAAATTGACATTTTAGATTAGAATATTCGTCAGACCAATAAAAAACATTGTAATACAGAAATTTGGGCTTAGTGAAAAGAATGTTTAATACCTGCTTTAAAGTTTTTATTTTCAACAGGTTCTTTTAATCTGACAAAGAAGCCTCATCAGAATGTATATACTAATTTATTGAATATGGATGTATATCAAAAGTGCATTAATATGGGGGTTGTAGCTGTGATGATGGAGACCCTACTGCCTACTGAAGGTATAGGAAGGTATAGGAAAGGCTGTGCCTATCAAAAAAACGATTTCTCGATATCAAGATGAAGTTTAGTTTTAAAGAAAAATAGCAGCTGTTCCGCAAGAATCCTACATTCTAACCAGAATATCACACTCTCATAGAGTGGCAATTTTTGACCAAGTAGGCATAAAACTGATGAGGAACAGAGTTGCATTTTTAAGAAAAATGTAACAGAGGCTGTAAAACAATGACTGATGCACATAAAGAGTACTGTACTATATATTATTCACTCAAGATTTAGTGTGCAGATGTTAAGACATTAGCAATTGAGAGGTCCTGGTCATTTCTCAGTTAAAACATGCTTCCGATTAGATTTCTAATGCATACAGTACCTAGAAACCAATCTGCCTGCATGCTGACCATCCACTCAGTAATCATGCATGTTAAAATCAAACACACAGGTTGTCAAAACTTTATATTCAAAGGTCGAAATCTAAATTGTAGATAAGGTCAAATATCTGGAAAAATTAGTAATAAAGATATCCATGTAAATCAATTTGTTTATAACTTGTAAGCAAAAGATATGACATTTTTTGCCAAAAAGTTTTTATTTATGGACTAAAACTTAATGAACTTAATTACTTTGTGTCTCAACAAATAAAGTGCCTTTCTTTGAACAAAATAATAAATATCATAAACTGAACATGAAAAAGTGTGACAAGAAACTATCGAAACAACTGATGTTAAACTTAGAGGTACAGAGACAGAATTCAAGGGCAACCTGGTGTAACAAAAGACATTGTCTGTCTTTACTGAGGGCCTAAACCTACGGCCTTATGAAATGCATCCTTAAAATAAAAAAAAGATCTAATCATATGGTTAAGGTTCATAAAATGAAATGTTCAAAGAAAAATAACCCAAGTTCATTAATTCAATTAATTATTAATTTATTCAATGTGTTAATAAAGCTCTTGAAAAATCGACCTATTAGTAATTTCCGAAGTAATTTCACAATAAAAAGTAACAATCATATTTCCCATGAAAGTAAAGAAACTGTAATTTTTATAAAAAAGGATAAACAAACTTCACACTACATTTCATTGCTGCTACATAGCCTGCGATTATGCTCAGCCTGACTCACACACCAATAATCTTCGGGGTTTTTTTTGTTTTTAACAGGGACCAATATAATATGATTGGACAATGTTTCAGCTCATGCCATTTAATTTAAAACTGAGAAATGTTGTAGCAGTGTGCTACTCCCGTGTTCAGGTCTCTCCCACATTAAAATTTTGGCTCCCCTAAAAAGTGCAATCAATGCTAGGTCTGACTTTCTGTTCTGGCTTTCTGTTCTGGTCTTTCAGAATTTCCACTCTAAATTAAGAAGAAAGAATGTTTTTGGACTACAACATATCTGTATCTTTATTTGTCTTTTAACAAAGACTGATTTCTGGGTGTCTCTACTGAGTCTGCTGCCCCCGTGACCAGGTCCCGGATGAAGTGGACGAGTACGAGTATATATATACATATATATATATATAGAGTATTTATTATATTATAACTCGTGCTCTTACTCGTCGTCTTCCTCGCCTTATCATGCCGGAAACTGGTCGCGGGTTGCGAGCATGACTCAGTAACACCAACCCATCACGTCCCTCATCCGCCCAGACAACTCCTCCAGCTCCTCCGGGTTGGGAGCCCAAAGCGTTCCCAGGCCAGTCGAGAGACATAGTCCCTGCACGGTGTCCTGGGCCGTTCTCCTCTGGGCTCCTCCCGGTGGACGTTCCTGGACAACATCCTCCCTGGAGGCGTTCCATGAGGCGTCCTGGCGTGATAAATTGCCCGAGCCACCTCAACTGGCTTTCCTCTCATGTGGATGGTAGGCAGCGGCTCTACTCCGTAGCCCACTCTCCGAATGGCCTAGACTCCTCACCCTACATGCTTAAGGGAGTGCCCTCGGCCCACCCTATCTGGAGGAGCTCATTTCAGCCGCTTGTGTTATTCTCGTGATCTTTTTCTTTTTCGAGTTCAATTACCACCGAAAAGAGTTCATTTGTGGCCATTGAGGTGTGAGGGTAGTGAACGTAGACCGAACCGGTAACTCGAGAGCTTTTCGCTTTTTTTTTCGGTATTCTCCGATGCTCTCGTCTTGCAGCGCGCCTTCACATACGGTACCGGCACCATGCACCCCCGTTACTGCGGTCAGCACACTGTGCACCGATCCGTCTGTGTCGATCTCCTGCCTTTCCATTCTTCCCTCTTACTCCGTGAACAAGACCCCGAGATACTTGATCTTCCTCCACTTGAGCAGGAACTCCCTCCTCCCAACCTTGAACAGGTACGAAGCCACCCTTTTTCCAGGTTATTAATATATATATATATATATATGATATATATTATATAGTTAGGTTAATGTATATGAATATATATAACAGTGTAGCAGGTATGGACAATGAAACTGAAACCACTGGTCTTTAAAGTGTGATGCAAACAATATTTATTGTATGGTGTAGGGCCTACCTTTTGACCTGCGCCACAATTACACGTCAATTCGTCTTGGGAATTGACATACTACCCAAGTCCTGCACAGTGGTTCAAGGAGGGATTTTTTAAAGGCCTTCCGTGTCTTGCATGTGGTATTGTCCCCAGGTCACTATGTGATAACTGTGGTTTGTGAGGAAACGTTTCCTGATTCGCTCCTCCAACAACACACCCACAAGTGCTCATATAATATTTAGTCATCTGGTGACTGTTGTCGCATGTGTGTCCATGGGAGTGATGTATCATACTTCACTTTAAATGTTCATTCAAACCAATCTTGTCACACCAGTCTTGCTGTGTGTATTGGTGCATTGTCATCTTGATTCACACATCACCGCCTTCAGGATACAATGTTTGAACCATTGGATGCACATGGTCCTCAAGAATCGTTTCGGTAGTCCTTGGCAGTGACGCGGCCCCATCTATGCACACGTAGTGTTGGGCCAAGGGAATGCCAGATGATATGGCAGCCCAACCCATCACTGATCCCCCCCCATGCTTCACTCTGGGCATGCCACAGTCTGGGTGGTACGCTTCATTTGGGCTCTCCACACCGTAACTCTCCAAGATGTGGTGAAAACAGTAAAGGTGGACTCATCGAGAGAACAATACATGTTTTCACATTGTCCACAGCCCAAGATTTGCGCTCCTTGCACCATTGAAACCGACGTTTGCAATTGGCATGAGTGATCAAGGTTTGGCTATAGCAGCCGCGGCCGTGTATATTGACCCTGTGGAGCTCCCGACGGACAGTTCTGGTGGAAACAGGAGAGTTGAGGTGCACATTTAATTCTGGGCCCGTGTTTGGGGCCAGCTGTGGGTTTTATGTTTTTTGGATACAATCCGGGTTAGCACCCGAACATCCCTTCCAGACAGCTTCCTCTTGCATCCACAGTTAATCCTGTTGGATGTGGTTCGTCTTCTTGGGGTGGTATGGCTGACATTACCCTGGATACCGTGGCTCTTGATACATCACAAAGACTTGCTGTCTTGGTCACAGATGCGCCAGCAAGACGTGCACCAACAATTTGTCCTCTTTTGAACACTGGTATGTCACCCATAATGTTGTGTGCATTTCAATATTTTGAGCAAAACTGTGCTCTTAGCCTGCTAATTGAACCTTCACACTCTGCTCTTACTGGTACAATGTGCAATCAATGAAGACTGGCTACCAGGCTGGTCCAATTTAGCCATGAAACCTCCCACACTAAAATGACAGGTGTTTCAGTTTAATTGTCTAACCCCTGTATCTTTGAACACAAGTGATAGAAATTTAATTTTTCGACACGATATACTACAGTGTACAGAATCTCATACTGATCCATACCAAAGACAGGCTGCACATTGTGTCTGTCAATAAATATACATCCACTACACATTTGAAGTTCTGCTAATGTTTTTACTTATAACGGGTGAACTATCACAAATATATTTCTGTGAACTGAAAAATAGATTTCTTCTTGATTTTATCCCATTTCTTGTGGATATTTTCCTAGACCGTTGAGTGATTGTTTGCTGACATGAGCTCATGCTGATAACAGGGAACCAGAGATGACCTGAGGGAGGCAGAGTGGGAGTGCAGCGGCCTGGCTGCTTTCAGGTGCTTCCAGGAATAGCAGAGCCGATAATGGTGCAGGCTAGCAAAATGGCCAATAATGCCTGTTGATGGAAAACACAGTCAGCCAATTACAGCCTTCATATCTAATCACCAGGGTCAGGGGTGTCCTCCCATCCGCCATCTGTCTTAATTTGGAATCCCTGTCATGAGCTGTTCCTTCATCACTAGGATGGGGGAGTGGTGGGTTCTGATTGATCTCGTTGAGTATAGTAATGAGGCAAATGGGATCAAGTATGTAGTGAAGGGTGTCCCCAACATACAGTCATGATCCACACAATGGATGTGGAACCGGGATCTAATTAGATGTTCAAAATCTTCCCCCCTCAGACACAGACGTGCAAACACACATACTCCAATTCAAATGTATGAGATATGGAGGTGATGACTAGAAAGCCAGGTCTCCTCACAAGTGTTTTAAGATTGAGACCAGAATGTAACTTGGCTATCTTCTCAGAAGATAAAATTAATTATTGTTATTTACATGGTCCTACTGAGATAATGTTTATCTTTGAATATTTTTGTGGAAAGAAAAATAGTGATCATCACAGATTATGCACTCATTATATATTGCACAAGTATTCACATTCACAGTTTTTTCACATTTAGTTTGATTTTATGTGTCAGACCAAGAAACAGTAGCGGCTATAGAACTGGTTTTCACAAAATCACTAATCCACTGTCCACAAATTTTTATTCCCCCGAGTCATCCTTTATATGTTCACTTCTTACTGCTTCTGTTTGGCATTGTCAGAGAGATTCTCAGTAGGATTCAGGTCTGGACTTCAAATAGTCAGTCAGTCAGTCATTTTCTATACCGTTCTCGGGGAAGCTGGTGCCTATCTCCAGCAGTCTATGGGCGGGAGGCGGGGTACAGCCTGAACAGGTCGCCAATCCATCGCAGGACAACACAGACGCAGGACAAATAACCACACACACACACACACACACACACACACACACACTCACTCACACCTAAGGGCAACGTATAGAGACCAACTAACCTCATACTCCATCCAGACCCCTGCCCCGGCCAGGAGATGAACCCAGGACCTTCTTGCGGCAAAGCAACAGTGCTACCAATTGTGCCACCGTACAGCCCCAGGACTTCGAATAGGTCATTCTAAAATATGAATATAATTTTAATGTAAACCAGGGGTGTTAAAAGTGCAGCCATGAGTGCTTTCCAGTCCCTAGACTGATATTGTACAGCCCCTGACTGCAATTCAAGAATTAGATAAATTTGATCCACCATCACAGTTGGTTGACAAAGTAGATGCAGGTGGAGACAAAATATTTGTCTTTTAACATTTTCATTAATTTTTATAGCAAATCGGACCACATCTATCCAGTTACTCAAAAGCAGACTTTTTAAAATACTTTGAATGAATTTTTTAAACCTGGCTAAATATAGCAAGCCTTTTCAAAGAAAGAGGGACCCAAATCCTGTTGCTTTTGCTGAGAAAAAACTAAGGGCCTGGTCTTCAAAGACTCCAAATAAGGAGTGCTAAATTGCTTGTACAAAAGAAATTGCACGTTCAATAAGTGGTCATGTAGTATGCGATTTTCAAAGATTACGCGTGGAATGTATAACAGGTGCAAAAGAGGTACAGACGGCCCTATTCAAATGAGGAAATTGCGTGTGCTACTGGCTGGCTGCTACTGTCCCATGCGGAACAAGAGGAAACGTGAACAGATCTTCTCTGGTGTGTCACTTGAAACATTCAGGGGTTGTTGCACTGCATCATTATGAATGATGCAGTTCCTAATTGTTTCCTTCTGTTCTGTTCTGCTCCTGCTTTTCTGGACTGTTACAGTTTGTGAACCTTTGTTGCTGCTATTTACAGCAGCAGGTTTTTCATCACAGCTTCTGCCCTGACAAGATTATTTCTCCAATTGTTCATTTGTGCAGGGCGCCTCTGAATGCGTAATTGAGCATGCAGAAGGCTTAGTTTGAAGTTGTTCTGCAAGCAGATGCTTTATGTTTATGGTCCGGATTAACCTAGTGAGACAAAGACTACGGCCTGCTTCGCCTCTAATTGGTATGATGCATAACGGGCCATTGCGCAGGAGGGCAGAGCTGTGTCCAAAGTAGCGTGCGCCCTCTACCATCAGGCCATTGGTGTGCACACGGGGCAGCTGGTCAGTGATGTTTTTAGGCTGACAACAACACAGGAGTGTGCACAGTTTCTTAACTGTGTTGCTTGACATAACTGACAACGGTTGCAGCTTAGGAATTGGCCAATCAATATTAACAATAAAAAAGACAACTATGTCTGTCAATTAATTTATTAGAAGTTTGCCTCCCTTGAACTTTTAATTCTTTTATGAGACTCACCGTTAGGAATGGGTAACGAATTCCATCTGTACTACCGAGTAGCTTATCACGCAAAATCAAACGGTACCATGTTTGGGTACCTAAACGCATCATCGTGACCCTGAGAGAGTGGAAGATGATTGCACGCACAAGAGTGTAATGACGTCAGTAGACGCTGGTACTGTCAACAAAGCAAGCATGGCTGACAGAAAGCTCCATATGGCTTCTCATGGCTGAGAAGAAATGTTTAAAACAACTGCAATGTTACAATACAAACAGCTGGATGTTGTTTTGAAATATTCATTAAAGTTTATATATTGAAAAGTAAATATGTTACTTGAAAAATGTTGAGATTTTATTAATAAATGAATTAACACTTATTACCACATAAACACACACAAAAGTACCGAAAACTGGTACCGTTGAGTACCGATGTCAATTCCCAGTTACCGGACATCGGTCCTGTAGAGGTTCAAATGTGAAAGGTACCCATCCCTACTTTCCGTGCCCTATTTTTTTGAGAATGTGTTTTAAGGGTTCAGAGGTTTTCATAAACAACCATAATATTTAAACCTGAATGTAATATTAGCAACATAAAAACAGTTTGTTGTTGGCTATCTGTATATCTGATTAGAAATGAAGGTTGTAATTGGCTGTTATAGCCTTGCTAATTTGAAAACATAACGTCACATAACAGTCCTGCTAAGAATTTAAATTTAACATTTATGTACCTAAAAATTATTTTCCAATGAGTTTACTAAATTTGTTTTGCCAATATTTTAACTATATACAACGTGTTTGATTGTTTAAATTTTTTTTGTGACGCAAAATAATTTTTCACTGTATAAACACTCCCCTGGCATATGTTCAGTTGCAAAAAACGTAATCCAAATGATCCAGCTCCAATTGCTCTGCAATGACACAATGTTACTGTCAATAATGCAAAGTGTTTTGTTTAGTGACAAGGTTAAACCATACACCACATGGAACAGGCCACCTTAAAATGGTGATTTTTCACCTACTAAGAACTGATTTTAGCATCCAGTTTGCAAATGAAGGATTTAATCTGCCTTGACTAATAATGACTTTATTTCTTTCCTATTAATTATATTATCAGCATCAAATCACAGTGGGTCCGTTACATGATGTGCAACTAAAGTTAACAGGCTGTGCTCGCTTATCTGGCGGATGATCAGTTATGTGTGCACTTCGCCATGATCAGGTTTGTGCGTGCGTTAGCAGCAGATGATCTCACTGACAGCGATGATACGCTGGAATGATCCAGATGCAAGAAAAAAGTGTTGCAAAGATTTTTATCATAAGAGATATGTCATGGCTTTTGTTTGTTATTGGCTCAAAATCAGACCTTGGTTAATCCTACATAGAATCCCTTTATTCTCACCTATTTTTATTATTTTTATTTTTTACAATCCAAATCTGCTGACACATGTACAGACCATTCTCTCTCTTTGCCGTCTGTCATTCAATCTACGCATCCTTCTGGCCACAGTGACAGCAGACATTTTTGCATCCCAGTTAGTACCTGCATTTCAAACGTGCTAAATCTAGACACCAAAACAGCACGCAATCCATTTCGCATTACATTACATTTGCATATCCCCCTCCCATAAATTTGCGCGTTTGGGTCATTATTATATGTTTTGCATATTCATGAAAGCAAACATGCTAAAAAGTTTGCCCGCCGTTCTCCTGATTTTACACACGCAATCCGATTAGCACCTGGGTTGTAGATCAGCTTTGCGAACGCAAACAAGTTTGCATGAGGTTTTTTACATGCAAACCTTTAGCAAATCAGGCCCTAAATATTTTCCTATTTTTTTAATCGAGCCTAAAAGGTTGACTACTTTCACATTCAGTTCTATAATTCAATTTCAATTCCAAAATTCAGCTTTTTTTTGTGTACAATGAAGTACATTTTTAAAGCAAATGAATTCAGTTTCAAACCATTAAATTCAGTTACAATTTCGTGAAAATCGTTTTCTTCAAATTATACAAATACAGATTTATTCTGAGCAATTCAAATTCAGTTTCTGATGGTACAAGTTTCTGCCCATGAGCTCTGGCTATATGCTTAAAGTCTTCGTGCTCCTGGAAGGTAAACCTCCGTTGCAGTCTCAAGTCTTTTGTGTCCTCTAAAAGTTTCCAATCTATTGAGCTCCATTCATCTCCCCATCAATGCTCAGCTTCCCTGTCTTTGCTAAAGAAAAGTATTCATAGCATGATTGTGTCACCAAAGTATTTCAGTTTTCAATATAGCTGTTTAGGGGGTTGAATACCAGCCTCATTTATTTATTGTTATATGTCTAAATAAAAGATAGAGTACCCAATTGGTATAACAGTAGAAGGGCAAAGGGGGCTGAAAACATACACACACTTCAGAAAATTATTTGAAACAAAATTTCCAAACCATGTACCATTTTCATTTCCACAACCCAAATATGAACAACTTTGTGTTGGTCTACAACAATAAATAAAAAATTAAATACCCTGAAGTAAGTAGGTTGGTGCCAAAGACATGAAAAGATATAATACAAAAAAATACAAGCATCTTCCATAAGGTTTAGCAGTTTGTTCAGAGTTAGGTGAGAGAATGAGAATTGCTGTTCAAGAAGGTTCAGGTCAGGACTCTGTGAAGGCCAGTCAAGTTTTGTCCACACCAAACTTTATATACCTGCAGCCATGGAAGTAATTGTAACACCAGAATTTATTGATTTAGTGGTGTGACCCAATACTTTTTGCAAAATAGTGACTATTTTAAGATAATACTGCTACTGCTAATACTATTTATTTCTTTTTATAAAGTGCCAAATTTCAAGGGAAAATGTTGGTTGAAACACGGAGTTTAAAAAGTTGTCAAATCCTCTCTGTGAATACCAAACAGCTTATTCTTTATTGAAAATTGTTTGGAGTTGGTGTTTGACTGTAAACAACCAAAACATGATTACATCTTCTCATCATACTGGTCACCAGCTTGGTCACACACTGCTGTGGGATGGTAGCCCATTCCTTCAGTCAGCCAGTGTGCCTGTGTTTTTCACTCTGTAAAAAAAAACCACCCATACTTAAAAATCTTCTGTTTGAAAAAAAATCCGCTGGACTGTTCACCATATTGACCAGTTTGGCTAATTGTGCTGGTAAAGTATTTTCAAAAATAATTGCTCTCAGACTTGAATCGGTCCTTCCTCATTTAATTTAATTACAGATTATCAAACAGGCTTTGTTCAAGGCAGACAGTCGTATTTTAATTTGAGATGCCTATTTGAAATAATCCATACCAAACCGGACGAAAAAGGTCCCAGAAGCAGTCATATCATGAGACACTGACAAAGCTTTCGACAGGGTGGAGTGGGAACATCTTTTCTATCCATTACACTGATTTGGTTTTGGCCCTAAATTAATTAAACTAATCAGATTAATATACACTAACCCCACTGCCTCAATTATGACCAATTATACCTCTAAATATTTTAGACTAGAAAGAGGGATGAGGCAAAGTGATCCACTAAGCTCACTTCCCTCTTTTCTAGCCATCGAACCACTCTCAATAACCTTAAGAAATAACAGTAAAATAGAGGGTATCATGCATAGGGGCCTAATACACACTGTCTTAGTGTATGCGGACGATCTATCATTATATATCACCAACCCCAGAACAAGTATTCCTGCAATCTTAACAGTCCTTGACAATTTTGGAAAGAATTCTAGGTACAAACATATTTATAATAAAAGTAAGTATTTTCTCATCAATAGATTGACTGAAAACTGTCCTAGCTTACCTAAGAGTTACTAAGGCCTTTCACCATTTAATCAAAAATAATTTTGCACCACTTCTAGAACAGACCAGACAGAATGTTAATAGATGGTCAGCTTTACCAAAATCTCTTAGTGGTAGAGTCAACTCTGTAAAGATAAACGTAGTACCTAAATATCTTTACTTATTTCAGGCTATACATGTGTTCATACCAATATCTTTTTTTAAAACATTTAATCAGCTGATCTCCCCATTTACATGGAAAAACAAATCAGTATGTATAAGAAGGGATTCACTAGAAAGACCAAAAGAGCTTGGCGGACTGTCCTTGCAGAATCTCCGCTCATACTATGCCAATTTAAATGCCATCTTTTTATGGTTAAAAGACTGGAATGGCTCACCCCAGTCTGGCTTTAGATTGAATTTACTAGGAGTAGGCCGCATTCTCTCTCTGCCTTACTGTCTGCATCTCTACCAGCAATAGTTAACAATGTGAAGGGGAATATAATCATGGGTCAATCTCTCATTCTAAAGCAATTTAAGAAAATGCTTGGGCATCCAAATTATCTACATCCACTCTCCAACAATAAATAGCCACCTCTTTCAACCATCTTTGCTGGATACTAAATTTGAGGCCTGGCAAATTAGAGGTATATGTAGCATAAAAGATCTATACATTGAAAATACCTTTGCTAGCTTTGAACAATTATCTATAAAATAAACACCGTCAATTTTCCCTTTTTCGCTATCTTTAAATTAGAGACTTACTCCGTAAGAAATCTGCCAATTTTCTAGACCCCTCAATCTTCCTGTTTAGATTCTCTGTTAAGGTTAATCTATTAAATAAAGGAAGAGTGTCAATGATATATATACATAATGGAGTGGATAATGGAAAAAGTCAGTCGCTCTGTTAATCAAGTAAGGGAAGAATGGATTAATGATATGGATGTTTGGATCTATGATAAAGAATGTGACAAAGCCCTCAATAAAGTACATTTGTAATCCATCAACTCACGTCATGCACATAATACAGTTTAAAATCGTGCACTGTCTACATTATTCAAAAGTTAAACTTGCAAGAATATTTCCAAACATTAACCCCACGTGTGACAGATGCAATCAGGCCCCATCAATTACATATCATATGTTATGGTCTTGCTCAAGGCTCACGAGTTCTGGAAATTTTTCTTTGAAACTCTATCCCAGGTATTTAATTTAATATCCAGCCCTCCCCTATAACTGCCATTTTTGGTATTACACCATGCCCAGATAATGTGAATAATCCTCCAATATACCTACACCATGTTATTGCCTTCTCCTTCTTGCTGGCTTGGCGGGTTATTGTTTTTAAATGGAAAAATACAAAATCTCCAACTTATAGTCATTGGATAAGAGATATGATGCAGAATATAAAACTGAAAAAAATCAGATACACCATGAATGGCTCTACTGACAAATTTTATAAAATATGAAAGCCATTTATTCAGTATGTAAATACGTTGCCTGGTTCACACTGCAGGCCAATGTGGCCCAGATCAGATTTTTTGGGGGTCAAGTGACAAGGTCAGACTTTTTAGAACAAGTGTGAACACTCATATCTGGCCCATATTTGACTTTTTCAAGTCACGTTTGAGCCACATGTGGTCCTGAATCCGACACGTATCTGATCTGTTGGAATGTGACTCCAGTGGAACGACCAAGATGTGACTTTGACGTAACTTTCCATCGCATTGGTCACAATTTTGCGCCGCCCAGCAGGAAACGGTAGCAGTCAGCAAAACAGACGGGGGGGCTAGAAAAGAACTGCACAGTGGAGAGACGGAGTTGTTAGAGCTCGTTAATAAACAGAGATAAAACTTTATTCAAGCCTAAATGAAAGGCTCATAGGAACCGTCTAGATGTAGGACGTAGTTTGTGTTGTAAAATTCGTATACAGCCGTTCAAACAGAAGACTTTAAAATGCTATCGAGGTTACAGAGCATGTGATGATCTGCCCCTGCTGCAGTCTGATACTCTGGATTGCATCAAGTCTTCTGCCTGTGGAGTTGAGAGGAGAGGCACTGACATGTATGATTAAAAGTTGCCCTCGTCATGATAAAGTTCTGAATAAACTCGGTCTCTGTAAAGTTGTTAACACATCCAAACAGTTTATTTGCTGAATTGGCAGTCAGATCTCCCTAAAATGGAACAATAAAGAGTTTTACTCTCTGTTTATTCATGTTTTTTTTTGTCTGAGTCATGTGAGTCTTAATTGTCATATATGACTACACATTCTATAATTGTAAAACTGTACTTTGTTTGATGTGTGTCTGTTTGCTATAAATAAAGTGTTTAAAAAATAAAAAAAAAAACACCCAAGCTGATCCAACAATGGGGTTGAGGTAGAACTGCAGGGAGGCCATTCCCCTCCCCTCAAGGCAGTCTAACCTCCAGAATTAATCCTGCTCTGTAAGGGCGAACATTGACATTTTGGAGGCTAGCATTTGGTTCCTAGTATAGGGAAGATATGGGATTGCCACTGGCTGCAATATTTTATCGTGATATTTCTTTGTATTGAGATATCTTCCACTGATGACAGGACTTGTATTTCTAGTGAGGGACATTCTACCCCATCACACTACCTCCACCAAAGAGTCTTTAGCATTGGCAGAAAGAATTTGGAAAGTTTTTCATGAGCGCAACCCACATGCTCAACTATGCTGGTCAACCCACAAATGCATTTTCCTTACAAACGTGGCACCATTTTAACATAAATAAACAGACTTTCCAAGATTATAAGATTTATTGCCAAGAAACATTGTCACAAAAGAAATGTGCTAGATTAAGATACATTCTCTTTCAACTGTAAGATTTCACTTATAAAAACTCCCCTACCCCCTGTACTGTTCTTCCTCTTTCTGCACTTCCCTCTATGATTGTACTCCTACATTATCACCCCTGTCACCTCTGCAAACTTGGTTAGTGGTTTTCCTTCTAAGTAGCTTATTGATAGCTTAATATTAACTGAATTGTTCTTTCCTTTGGATAAAATTATCTGCCAAAGACGTAAACATAAACAAGTGGCTATAAAAATGAATCTTATTTTAGCCATGGTTTTTGGGGATCTTGTTCCTTTTGTCATGATCCTTATCTCATGACTATACGCAAAAGTTGGAACATGGGGAACCCCTGAGAACCAGAAGTCACTTCTTTCATTTGAAAAGGTCCTTCTCTGACCCTCTTTACTCAATCAACTTGAATTTGTGTCAGAAGATAGAAGATAGGGTGAGGCCATGGTGGCATGGCAAAGTGTGACATCACGCTGTGACCATGCGTTTGGCTCTAATTTCCACATATATCATCGGATCCACACCCAATTTAATATGATTGTTCTTAGTCTGGCCCCCAAGAGACATCCAGTGAAACATTTGGTGGGTGTGGCCTCATTCCTCCACAGCGCCCCCTAGAACATTTTAAAAATCTGCCCCAAGTCATGCTTTGAATGAGGATTATGAAATTCAAGATCTACAGAAAAGTCTCTTCCCGCCATGTTTCAAACCTCACAGGAGGTTGGCTATTTTGGATCAAACCTGCCATTTTTTCTCATTTACACACGTATCTGCGCAAACTCCTCCTACAGCTTTTGACTTACAGACTTCAGAATGACTCAGTATACTCTCAAGGCACTGGGCATCAAAAGTTGTCAAAAGCTGTTTGCTGCATCAAACTGTGAGGGCGTGGCAGAGTAGTGAATTTCAGTGTCTCTGCATTTGCATACGGTTGGCTGTTAATCACACATGCATCATAGTATTTGCTCCAAACTGGATATAAATGATTTTTGTCAGCCTACAAACAGCTCAGTGCGATTAGGCTTTGGATGCAACAAAGAATGTGAGCGTGGCCAAGCCTTAACATCTGACTTCTCGCTTTAAATGATGAATGCGTTATATCTTCACAAACAAGATCACAGATGCACCAAACTTTGTGAGTGTCTTGACAGACTAGCACTCAGCACATTTACAAGGTCCTTTGTTGACATCACTTTAGCCCCACCCAGTTAGAACAAGAAGTCACATGTTTACCTGGTGGATCTATTTTTACACTTTCACTAACAAAAGCTTGAAGCAGTGTCTGATGACATAGAACAAGCTGATGTTAAATCCTACTGAGAACAGTGACTGGCTGGACTGGGTGGGCGTGGCAGAGCGTTGAATGTTGATGTCTCGCCGTTTGCACACGGTCTAAATCACACATGCATGATGCGATTTCCTCCAAACTGGATATGAATGATCTTTGTCAAGCAAACAGCTCAGTTGAATTACGCTAGAATTTGACTCAACTGCGCCCCCTAGAATATTTCAAACAACTATATCTACCTGATACATAAGCAAATCTGCCCCCAGTTTTGTGTTCTTTATCGTGGACGACCGTTCAACATGTTTGTATGGTCAATTGATGACATCACATCAGCCACGCCCACTGAGAACAAAGCCACAGGTTTCTGTGTTGAATGGCCCTCAATGAAAAGTTTGAAAGAAGTTTCAAACTTTGTCTAATAACATAATAATTTTAAATAACATTTTCAAAACACTACAAGAAGTCTTCATTAATCCTTCACCACCAAACAGGGAGTGCAGCTTCCATTGGATTTTGAACATTTCTTGCCAGAGCAGAACTTGCTCACAGTACAACCTAGTGGCACAGACCTCAATGCTCCAGAGCAGCTAACTGTCAAACACTTGTTCATGTTCAGTATATTCATGCTTTTTATTTAACAGCTCCTGGCTGCTTTATGTTCTGTGGTAGCAGTAACTAACCTATGTTTTTCATACACTGCCTCTCATTCTGGATTCATTCTGTTCAGTGTGTCCTGCCCAGCAAACAACATGTAAGGTGGGAGACACCCGAGAGAGACTGCCATTCCATCACAAGGTCAAAACTGATACACCCAACACAAACAACCATAATTCACCCGCTCACTTCTATGGTGCCTGCTGAATCATTAGTTATTCTAACATGTATGTTTTGGAGCTATAGGAAGAAGCCAGGTTACCCAAAGGAAACACATGCAGCTGCTGGAAGATCATGCAAGCTTCCTAAAGATGCTTCAGCAAAGGCAAGATTAGAATTGGAGATCTCCTTGCTGGGGGACAATGGTGCCAACCAATACATTATTTATGAGTAGCTGACAGAAAGAGCACATTGGTCAACTGTAAACCCATTAATTAGATGAAGGTCTTAATTACGAAGAAAAGGTCATCATAAGGCCACATTTTGTACCTTGCAAAAGTATTCATACACCCTGAACTTTTAGTTCAAGGCATATGATGCACCTTTATTGAAAAATGGTATTAAGAAAACTGATGTTAAAAAAGCCACAAAAAGTCATTTTAGCAGTTTGCCACAAGTCATGTAGGGGACACAGCAAACACATGGAAGAAAATGCTATGGTGAGATGAGACATGGAGCATGAAAATTATGGCAAACTAACACTGCACATCTCCTTAAAAACACTATCCTCATGGTGACACATGGTGGGGGCAGCATCATAATGCGGGCCTGCTTTTCTTCAGCAAGAACAGAAAAACTGGACAGAGTTGATAATCAGATGGATGGAGATAAATACAGGACAATCCTTGAAGAAAACCCTATACATACAGCCAGAGCCACAATGGAATGGTTTAGAATAGGGACCCCAAAAACTCCTGCCCCACTTCTGCAGTTTTGAGACTCAAATGGCTCATTACCAGCCTGTTGCAGTACTTGATAAGAAGCTGAGAAGGCATTTCTACTATTTAAATCATGTCTTTTTGGAGCAGGGATCCATCTAAAAGCTGCAAGACAGTGATTCTCAAGGACTGGAGCTGGAGACACCTGGTTAAGATCAAAGCGTGGTTATGTGCTTTAATGGCCCAGTCAAAGTTCAGACCTGAATCCACTTGAAAATCTGTGGTAGGACTTGAAATTGTTTTTCACAGACGCTCTCTATCTAGTCTGACTAAGCTTGAGTTATTTTGCAAAGAAGAATGGACAACTAATGCAGCTTCTAGATATGCAAAGCTGGTACAGACCTACCCTAAAAGACCTGCAGCTGTAATTACAGTGAAATATGGTTCTGCAAAGTCTGAAATGAAAGGAGTTCTATACAATTTCACTACACATTTTTCAGATTTTTATTTGTTAAAAAGTTGTTTTCTTCATACACTACTTTGTGTTTACCTGTCATATAAACTACAATATATTGCACTGATGTTTGTAATTGTGACATGACAGATGTGACGAAGATCAAGGAGTGCAAGGTTCTATAGCTAATTGATTTACAAAGTAATTGAAGAGGGCTCTGTTAACGCATACTTTACATTTCAATTACACAGTTACACAATTATAGCATTTTCACACACACACACACACACACACACACACACAATAGAATACTGTATCTGAGAAAAGCAAACCCTAAATTTTCCTTATTAACAGCAACCTGCAGGAAAAGGAAGATAATACCACCTCAGTTTTAGAATGCATGTCGATATTCCAAACCAGAGGTGTGTGTTACTACCAACATACATTAGTGCCAAAGCATGACTTGGAACATAACAGCCTCTGTGTCCCATGTGTAGTTTTCTCCCCCTGTTTATAGTTATTGGTCTAGCGAGCTTTGTGATTGAATGTGCTACCAGTTTAAATGCACAATGACACACAGACTGTCAAAGGGGAACAAAGGCACAATCCTTGACTAGGCTGTCTGAAAGAAGCTTTTGTCTCAAAACACTTTTCAGCCCACAGTCCTCTAGCTGGTCAAGGAACATCTTTTCCTGATCCAAAGGATCAGGAAAATGCTATTGCATGACAAACAGTTTTTAGGTTTACATTACCTCTAAATTTACATTTGTTTTACAATCAAGCTGGACCAGAAATGACTTTCACCTGTTCTTTAATGATCCCAATGAAGTAGGATGCAAGAAGAACTTACCCTCACACTGCCTTCCATCTCCTGTATAGCCTGGCTTGCAGATGCAATTGTAAGACTTGGGTGTGTTCTGGCAGAGGGCATCAATGTGGCAGTCGTCTGAATCTTCTGCACACTCGTCTGCATCTGCACAAACATAAAACATCAATACCTAATTAGACCCGAGTCCCTGAGAATTCAATGAGCTCACAGAGTTCACCATGACAAATGACACAACGCTCTGATGGGCTGGATCGGTATCTCCACTCTGTGTTCTTCCTCCCCAAAAGAAGAGATTTAAGGAAGCTTCAAATGCATCAAAAAATGACAGAAAGGAAAGCGGTTTTGTTGGGAGATTAGCTAGTAAAAACATGTAATTCAAAACCTATTGGAGATGTTTCCTAATGGTATTTCTGTCTGAAGAACCCTACAACCCAACTTTTGTCACTTCTAAGATATGTTATGCTTAAAAATAATTATCACAGAAAAAATTCAACTCATCGGCAACCTTATTGATTATATAAAACAAATGGTCAGCCAGTCAAAAGGCAGCAACTCAATACATTAATGCATGTTAAAATGGTGAAGAAAACTTGCTGATGTTTAAAGCAAGGATCAGAATTGGGAAGTAACAGGATTAAGTGACTTTGAACGTGGCATGGTTGTTGGTACCAGAGGGACTGGTGTGAGTACTTCAGAAAATGATAATCAACTAGGATGTTCTCGCACAACAATAAGTTTTACAAGGTATGTCTATAAAAGAGAAAATATCAAGCGAGAACTAGTTGTGTGGACAAAAATGTCTTGATGTCACAGGTCAGAGGTCAGAGGAGACCAGTTCCGGATGATAAAAAGGTAAAATCAACTTAAATAACCAATTTATGCAACCGAGATATGCAGAGTACCATCACTGAAGGCACAACAGGCTGAACCTTGAAGCAGATGGGCTACAGCAGCAGAAGACCACACAGGGTGCCACCTGTCAGCTAAGAACAGGAAACTAAGGCTGCAATTCTTATAGGGTCACCAAAACTGGAAAGTAAAAAACTGAAATATACCTGACCTGATAAGCCTCAATTTCAGCAGCAACATTCAGGGGTAAATTCACAAATCAGTGCAATGTCCTCCATTGTTTGTGAGTATTTTGCACCCGCTAGTCTCTTTTTATTCTGTACCGGATTTACGTAGCTGTTTGCACTAAATACATGAAGGAACAATCCTTTTGGGGAGCAATGTGAACCTATGTTTTATCAAAAGCCAGTACTGGCAAGCTGTAATTAATAAAGTGGCCGGAAGTCTTACTGATGCAGCAGTTTACTGACAGTTTATCAGACAGCTGGTACTACAGCTGTGGTTCATCGGTATTCTAGATTAAAGTGGGAACAAAGTTCCGAATTCACTGGTGTGTATACTGGACATACATTATATTCCAACAGTCTAACTGCCTAAAAATGCACCCACTTTTGTCCCTGCCTTAAAATATTCACGTAAAGAAAAAAATGGCATTATTGCTCATCATCACTGATGATTTTCTTTTAAGAAACAGTGCAACAACTTTACTTTTCAGTCTATTTATTATAACCAGTGCAACCTAAACCTGTGAGAATGTCCTCATCCTATGTTTTGTGATGCTCAATAAAAACTTTCTGGGGGTGATTCAAAATCATAATTATTTCATGAACCATTTTAGTTTGAAAAAGTAAAGGTTCTTTTTTAAGACATACATTTTGTTCCTGTGCAGTGTCCTGCAGAGAACAGTAAGGCTGATATCTTTATATGGGTTGTATTCGGAATAAATAAACAGTTAAATTCAAATATAAAAAAAATAATAATTCAAGTCTAAATGTTGAAAAAAATATATTTAAAAAATATATGTATAATATATATATTTTTTCATTTGAACTGAAGTCTGCAACCTTTTTCAGTGGATTGTGCGCTTATCAACAGATGGGAACCCATTTCTAGTGAAGACCAGCACATACTAACCTTTATATGTGCAAGTGGCCTGATCATGGCACCATATGTCTACGAGATCATTCACAGTATACACTCTACCTGAAGCATTATAGTAAACTTTTTCGAGTGTTTCCAGCCTGGTGTCGGTGTGATGAGTTTGCATCAATGGCAAAAGACCAATTCCACACCCTATTCCTTCAAATTCTCTGCTGATCAGTGCACATTGGTGTTTTTGGTACACGTCATGGATAAGTTGGACCCAGATATGCCACCAAAATAATAATCTCCCCACATTTTGGTCATGTCGGGGAACTGTAATGTTCTATGATATGTAATAAAGGGCACACTACATTCTTGGTGAACCACAGAAGACGTCTCAAAGACCCTACAGAGACCATCCACATGCTGGCTAATTTTTAATATCATGGCATGGTCAGGACTAAACGGACTCGACCAAAACATGTCCACATTTAAGCAGTTATTACTTTAAAAAAAGGATATGGTTAGATTCAACAGAGAAAATACGTTAAGCGCCCCTTGGGTGAACCTTGTTCCAAAAGTCTTAGCAGTTTCAGCATCAAGCAGGAAAACGGTGCTCTAAGATGCAGCTCAAATTAACCACACTGGCAAAGTATAATTTCCATATATCTCAGACATAAAAGCAACAGAAACCCTTCTCAGTCCCAGTGGTACAACATTTGGCCACTTGTTGGAAAAAAGATTACAGCAGTTTAAAAAAGGTTTAACATAAAGTCAGTGGAGTCTTACAGCTTATATGTGACCTGATTTGCAACGTTGACTCATTTTTATTCTATGATTGAACACGCATGATAGAAATCATGTGTGTCCAGACCATTCTGCATATGGAAAAAGAGCTATTAAACTAAGATCTGGCAGCTGAGGGCACACAGTAAACACACAGCTTCAAGGCTCCTCAATTGATCAAGTTATTGATAGAGAAGCTGGTCTCATCTGGTCTTAAATCTAACGATGGAAGGACACTTCATTATACAAGCAAATCACATACAGAATTTTTGGTTCCTGCTATCTAGTGAGTCAATCAGTAAACCTTTCCCCCACAGCTGTGAGATGTCTGTCCCTCAGCTAGGCTTCAAAATGCAACAAGTACATAATAGTAGAAAAATAAAAATAAATACCTTCTGTAGAAAGCCTTTTAGTGAGAGAGAAAATTGGAGTTTGGTATGTAAGAGCAAAGCAGCAACAAGTCTCTTGTGTTTCGGGGATGGGGACATCTATGCCCCCCCTTTCAGTTTCTTTGCTCCCCCTGTCAGCCCTGTTGGTGTGGTGGCAGATTGTCACAATATTGACTCCCCACCCAGAACAATTTGCTGCTGCTGCTCCTGCTGCAGGGTCGATAGAAGGCCCCTGCTGCCTGCTTCTCCTGGGACTTATCACAGCACTACTTCCAGCCCACTGCCTCCTTCCTCTTCCAAAACCAACACACACACATTTGTATTTCAGTCCTTACTGGAAGCTGTTCATTTTTTGGAACCATTTTTTGCGCCTTATCCTAACACAACCAACACCTTAAACATTTCCAGTACATATCCTATCCCTAACTTTAACCTAAATTTAAGTCCTACTTTAGCCCTAGCCCTTGGATTGAAATCTTGCTTTTGGAAATCAATTTTCTTACCATTACAATGTTTTTTTTTCTTCTTCTTTGTTGCTGTTTTGATTAGTTGTTCATTAGAAATTTGGTTATATGAATAAAAGCTATTGACCAGATTGAGATGTGAAATGTTGGATTTTATGAAAATAAAAGAATTTAAAATGAAACCCCTCACGCAACTGACATTTTTAAACTATTTATATACTTATTACATTTGAAATTCATGCTATTCAGCTTTAGTTAACCAATTTGCACACTTCCATTTATGAGGTAGCTGTGGACAACATAAAATGTATATTGATATAATGGATTCATTATAATTCAGTACATGAGCAAAGGAAATATCATATAAAAACTATTTTGTTTTTGTGTAGTTATGGAAAGTACAAAATCTCTCTATCTCTCAACTTTACTTGGTGTAACCCACATGTCTAATCCTGACAATCAATTGTCTATACCCGCTCATTGCTGCATCTTCACAGTGATATTCGGTAAAAGGGAGGATACACACTGGACAGGTCACCAGTCCATCTCGGGGCAACAGGAGACAAACAACCATGCACACACTCTAAGCTGAATGCAACTTTAAAGAGAACAAATACCCTCACAAGTGTATTTTCGAACAGTGCGAGGAAGTGATAGTACCCAAAGAGGACCCACCGATGATGTGCAGAACATGCAAAGTCCATGCATAAAGACCCCAGGCTGGGATCTGAATGCAGGATCTTCTTGCTGTTAGGTAACAGGGCTTCTAACTGTCACTCATAAATGACATTCAAATTCAGAGAGACCTTTGGTCTCCATTAGGCTACATGTTTTGACAAGGTAGGTGGTTTTCTCTTTACATGACCAAGTTAATTGTAAAACATATTTCATTTCAACATGCAATTTTAGTTGTCTTGAAAAGGTTCTATGGTGAGATGAGACTAAAATCGAACTTTTCTGCTTTCATCAAAATTTATGTTATATTACTGAAACCTAACACTGCTTAGCATGAAACACAGTGGTGGGAGTATCATGCTGTGGAGATTCTTTCCTCTAGCAGGAACAGGGAAGCTGGTCAGAGTTGATGTGAGGGTGGATGGAGCTAAATACAGGACAGTCCTGATAGAAGACCTGCTAGAGGCGAAAGAATTAAGACTCAGGTGAAGGTTTAGCAGGGCAACAACCCTAAACATACAGTCAGAGCTACAATGACGTGGTTTAGATCCAAGCACATTGCTAAAGGGTTGGTAAATGCCCAAAAACAAAATGAATTTTTATTTGATTTCTGCTGGGTGCTTAGTTGGAAGGTGCCCCCCAATCAAATACTGCCTAGGGTCCCATACAACCTTGTCCGGCTCTCCCTGTGGTAATATATGAAAACAGGCAACCCTCTCACCCCAAATCAAAGCAAATGAGGGTTTAACAGGGATTAAACTGCAGTTTCCGATTGGAACTGGAGCAAACAGAACTTCAGTAAAGTCGGACAATCAAAGCTAAGATTTTATTCAAATGTGTGCATTTAGTAACTTTTTTACTTAAACAACTTAATCACAAAAGATGTTTCATGTCACAACTCAATTTTACTTGTGGCGAAAAATAGTGGTTAGGGCTGCGAGCCCAGTGTTTGCATCCATCCCTTATCTTACAGCCAAAACCAAATGCCAACGTGATATTAAACACTTTATAATATTGTATTAACGCAAGTTTAAAAAGAACTATCTACACTATATGTAGAAGTTTATTCTATTGGAATATGTCTCGCAGTTTGACACTCATGGTCCCATCATTTCCTCCTTAAAAGACGGTGAGGGAGAAGAAGACGCCGAGAGCAGGAGTGTTAGGGATCCGAGACGGAGGGAGACGGAGAGGAGAAAGAGGAGCTTCTTACCTGCGAGTCCGACATTCCCCATCACCCTGCAAGTATTTATGAGGAGCATAAACAAACAAACGTCCCGGGAAAAACAAGCGCTCCCCATGCTGACAGACGATGTGAGGATCCAGCGGGGCTTTTCTGAGGGGTTTCAAACCTGGACTGGCCGCTTGTGTGTGTGGTTGTGTGTGTGTAAGTTCGCACGTGTGTGTGTGCGAGTGTGTGTGTCTGTGATAGAGGAGGAGGACCGTTTTTTTGTGGACTGGCAGCAGTTGGGGGTGGAAGGGTGGTGGGGATTGGGTCGGAGGGGAGGGTGGCAAGTCAGACAGAGAGAGAAAGACAGAGAGAGAGAGAGAATGAAGCTCTTTGATTGGCTTGTCCATGCCGGTAGGAGAGAAAGAGAGAGAGAGAGAGAGAGGATGACTGAGCGGCAAGGAGAGCAGAGTCATGGCAAGGTGGTGGGGGATGTCAAAGAAATAGAGAAAAGTCTAATCTAAACATGTATAGGTGTTATTACTTTTATTTTAGGTCATTTTTTTACAAATACAATCTGAAAAATTGGGCGTGCATTTGCTATTTCCAAATATAATTAGCAGAACCCCCTTTTGCTACAATTACAGCTGCAAGCAAAGCTACATCCCTGCTGCGAAACATAGTGGTGGCAGCATTGTGTTATGTACACAACCTATGCCTAAAAAAATGTATGCTATACTATGTACAAAATTCTGTATATAGTAGAAAATATGTTCAGGCTCCAACTGACTGGTTACTTTCTTTTTTATATACTTTTAAACGTTTGTGGCAACCCGAGGCCTTGCCGCCATGGGCAGAGAGCCATATTGCCAAATGTCTCTAATAGTGTTGTAATAGTGGGATGTAAGCTGCTATGTCTAAAAAAGGTGAAAATCAAGCAAACCCTATGTACTGTAGTCGGTGTGTGCAGAACCTATTGGCCCCAACTACTTTCTGGGTGTTTTTTCAGGTGGTATTTTCCCTCTGTTTAAAAAAATAGATGTTCTGTCCAAAGAAGGACCTAAAAAGGGCAGATATTTGTTTGACAGTTAGTATCTAGATGATAATAGCACATGCATTAGAGGCACAGTAAAATACAGAAGAAAACATTTTTATTCTGAGCAAATGATTTTCCTAAAACAACAGTAGGACATTATTTACAATTTCCTCACAATCATTAACCTTTTATACAAATATCAGAGGTTTAATGGCGTCAGTATAAATCTTTCCACGTAGACAAAAATTCTCAAAACATAAAAGCAATGTTATGTATGCGGTGTCATCGTTTCTCCAAAATCTCAATTTGCCATGTACAAGCTGCCAAATGAAATAAGAAAAAGAATTTATGACTGAGGAAGATCCAGACACAATATTTCCGAGGAACTTCTTTGACTCTAACGCTGCATCCAAGCAGGATCTGTTTTGCTTCTGTGGCTACATTTCTTTTTTTCACTTGTAAATTTAAAGTATTAATTGATAAAAATATGACTCCCGATGTTGTGCTTCCTGAAAACAGCTGCTGGTGGAATGACAATCAGAATAAATTCATGAATTTCACAAGTCCACTTTCTACTATTTAGGGTCTGGACCATGTCCTAGATGATATTGGGCTATCCTGTACATCCCTGCAGGTCATCAGAGGGGAAACATCCATGATGAAACTTCCTCCACAGCTCAATTTAGAATCTCCAATTATTCTAACATGCATTTTTTCATACAAATTATAGATGAAAACATGAAAGCTCTACTCTTATAGATCTGCACTGCCTGGGTTTGAACCGGCAACCTTCCTGCAAGTTTTTTTCAAATTCCAGCTGCTTATGAAAATATGACATTTTTAGCCTTTTTTGTCTCTATTGTGGTTCTGCCAATGCAACCACTGATCTCACTAACATGGGTTGGAAAACTGGAGGCCAACTTCGTGAAACATGACTCCCCCTGGTGGAAATAGGTGAAAGGGCACCATAATTTTGTTTAAGTTTTTTTTTGTTGTGCTTGCATTACCTCTTTTGGATTGTATCGTGAAGTCAATCTTTAGCATCTATTTTAGATTTGAGGGATTCTCACAGTATATGTTGCAGAATTATTCCGACTTGAAAAAAAAAAACAGTTAAAAGAAATTATTCAAAGATCAAAGTTAAATAATATTCATGCCCATGGTGGTAGTATTTAATTGTCTAACTGCAACTGTGCGTGAGAAAAACTCAAAGTTAAAAGGCAACATGTAATGGAACAGTGTAAACTCATCCGGGAGGAGTGAATGCTGCAAGTCACTGACTGGATGCAATCTGCTGGGTTTCCTTAGACAGAAAAACTTTTTATCCAATTTGAATAAATAACTGAATCTAACTGCACTGTTCAATGGTTAGGACTAATTGTAATGTATGTACCTGACTTTTGTGAAGTGCCTTGAGACGACATGTGTTGTGAATTGGCGCTATATAAATAAAACTGAACTGAATTGAATTGAATTAAACAGTTATGGTCGTTAATGTTCTTACTGTGGGTTTGTAATTAATTTTAAATGTTTAAACTCATCTCAGAAAACTAAACGTCCAAAGCTGTAAACAAAAGAAAACAAGAATAAAATCAACTCCAGAAACAAAGGTCCAAAAAGGTACCTGAACACTGTGGAAAGGATACATGACTGTAATTTTATTTTTCACAAATACAACTTTAAAAAGTTTGAAAATGCATTTCTATTCAGGCCCACATGTTTACTGTGTCCCCTACATTGCTTGCACAAATCTTAAATGAGTTCTTATGGCTGTTCTTCAACACAGGCTTTCTTCCAGTGATTCGTCCATAAAGGGTAGATTTGTGGAGTGCAATGAATACTTAACCTGTTACTTATTTTATTTCTTTATTCATTTGATAAGGACAGTGCACATTAATCAACATTACCACAATTCACGGCAGTGTAAATATGCAACAATTAGTACAATAGCTAAGTTTCATCCTTTGTCTTAAGACAATTAAACACAAAAACAAAACACCTCGAAACACCAGGACAAAAACAAAACACCAGGACAGAAGACAGTACACATGATTCTAAAGACTTTAAAACCCATCAACAAAAGAAAACATTTGCACAAGAAATAACTAACAAACAACAGAAACAACATAGAACCAGGATTAAGAAAAAACCCCGCTATAAGCAGTGGGAGACGTTGTGAATGGGTACATGACTGGTTTGCTGTGTTACTTGGTGTTCGTGATGCTGTTTGCTTGCTAAAGTTCTCTAAAAAAAAAAAACACAAAAAAAACCCAAAACCTCTGAGGCCTTCGCAAAACAACTGGATTTATAGGGGATTTATACTCTGATTAAATTACAAACTACTGGACTCTTTTTACTAGGGGCCCTCCAAAGGCAATTAGTTGCTGTTTATTTTAGGTAGTCAGAGTAAACGGGACTGAATACAATTGTGAACCATACTTTTCAGGATTATTTTTGTAAAAAGGAACAGCTTTAAAACCTTGCCCTACTTTGTGTTGATATTTCACATACAATCCCAATAAAACACATTGTAGTTTGCAGTTGTAATGTGTCAAAATGTGAAAGAGTTCAAAGGGTGCAAATCCTTTTGCAAGGCGTTGATTCTATGCTCTCCTTGTACCTGTGTGGCTTTTCTGTGAGTTTGTTGTTGGTTTTTTGTTTGTTGACTCTGATCCTTGTTTGTGCTCTGTGAATATAATTATCAGCCTTTCCTTGTTAATTTGACCAGGGAGGCCATGTTCAACAGGCAAACGAGGGGCCTGATGCTGGGATCACTGTTATGAGGATTAGGAAGCCATCTAAGCAAAAAAAAAAAAAAAAAAATCTGTCTGTTAGTTCTTCATTGTGTGCAACACTTTCATGTGAAGTGTAGGACCCACACTGGGAGGTGTACCCACTCCTTTCTTTGTATGTTCCTTGCAATCTTAACAGCAATGAAATTGTCACTCTCAGAAGGCAAAGTGGTGAGCACTGGGCAAAATGAAGGTAGGAAAGGCTCTGGGGTCCTTACTGTAAAGCTAATCCAGATATGTTAAGGGTCAGTGTAAGGGACCAGAGTTAAACAAGGACAAAAGGTGTTCAAAAACTGGAAAAAACTCAAATTTAATACTGTCAAAAATAGTTAAAGGATCAAACTTCAATACAAAATAACTCAAATAATAAATAACATGGGCTCAACTCAACTGATGTCAACTGAACAGTATCTAAACTTAAACAAAACTGACCTGCAGACAAAGAACAAAGGCTGCTTAAATAGGGGTGGAACAACCTAAACTCACCAAATGACGGAGGCGCAACATAACAGAGGAACAACAAATGAAAAAAATACATACAAAATTAGCTAGAACATAAATGAAGCAAAATCATCTTTAACTTAGCACAAATAAGTGAATATTAACGTGACAAAATAACAACTTTAACAAGTTAAGTTCCACCCTCAGTCTTTTGGAGTAATGGTATGTTCCTGGCTTCCACCTCCAGCTTGTCTGCGTTTGCAGAACCTCAAAGAAAACAACAAGTGTAAGTAAACCATGCAGACAAATATTAACTAAAGCCATTAGAAAATACATTTCTAAATAAAATAACTTGAATTAATGTATAGAGCCATCTGGAACTAATAAATGTAAACTATGAAAAACAATACTAACACTTTGTGGTGGTGGTAGAAGCATCCACCACAGTCAGCAAACACTCATTTTTTCAAAGATTATAAAGCATTCAAAGCAAATAAACATTGACCTCTTCAACTTGAACTTTACCATTTGGATTAGAAGAGTAAAAAATGGGAATTGTTCAGGTCCATGCTAGCAGTTCTGGTCAATATTTACATGTTTTGTTAAATCCACAAGCTCCATAGTCAAAAAGGTATAAAGTTTTTTTTTTCATGAACACCTCAGGTCCCCTAAAGGAGGCAATGTACCTCTGCATCGAAACGGGTCATCTGAGGTGGTTCAGGCATCTGACCAGCATGCCTTCTAGGTGCCAACCCCTTTGGAGGTTTTCTGGTCACGTCACACTGCAGACACAGGGGCAGGTATTGGTAGTTTTGGCAGTGCTGCAGCTAACAAGTCCCACTGGAAAATGAAATCTGCATCGCCATGAAGTTTGTCAATAGAGAGCAGAATGAAGTGCTTGAAGCGTTCCTGTAAGATGGCTGCACCCACTGTAGATTTGATTGAACTGAACAGACAACATGGCTCCTAAAATAGTTTCTGACAGAGGAAATTTCCTACTGGACCTTAAACAACTGACATCTATTGGTGGTGGTTCTCCAATCTCTGATACCAGCTGTAGTCCATACCTTATGAATATACCTCAAACTCTTGGATGGGCTTTGCTTTACAGTTCTCTTCAGGGTGCAATATTTCTTGTTGCTTGTGTACCTTTTTCTACCACAGTTTTTTCTTTCACTAAACTTTCTATTAATATTGTTTTATACAGCATTCTGAACAGCCAGGTCATGAAACAATAGCTTTTTGTAGCTTGCCATTCTTGCTGAGGGTGTCAATGACTGTATGTTGTACTTCTGCCAATTCAACAGTCTTTCCCATGATTGGTCAGGCCATAACATAACATTCCTGTATTACAAATCCCTTTTTATTGGTCTGATGTAGTGTAGTGTAGTGTATTTTTTTGGGGGAACTGAACATGGAGTCTTAATTAACTGTAAGCCATAAACACCAAAATTAACCAATAAACCCTTGAAATATATCACTGTCTCAAATGAAACTACATAACACAAGTTGCCCTTCTTTAAGGAGAAACAAATCAATTCTTAATAAAATTTAGATTTTTTTTGTGAGATGCACACCCAGAGCTTTACATATCAGGTAGTGAAACACAATATATGCATTTATATCATATACTCATAAAAATAATCTGGTCTTTACCAGGTTCTGAAGATTTCTTTCTAACATCTGCAATATCATAGGGTGCATGCAATGAACAGCTACAGGTCAGATTAAGTCTAATCTACTAAAGGTTTGGGAATGCTAAGAAATCATTTTCTATCGGGTGGATATATTTTAAGAAGTTTTGAAAAAATCCTTGGGAATTCGTAGTTATATCATTATTTGTCCCAAATAATATTGCTCTTCTCTATGTTTCCATTTTCCTGCCTTTGCATTTTGTTTAGACTCGCATCAACTTTTTGGCTCATCTCACCGAGAGTACCCAACATGCTTTGGAACGATTCGTGTTGCCTTTCCTTTTTGAAGGAGTTTTATAATCTGATTTATTATTTCAATTGACAGCTTTCTTGTTGTGGCCAAAACTCCATTTTTATCAGCGAGCTACAACACTTTATCAAAGTCTGCAAGCACTGTATTTACTGCTGATTTATTTGCATAATTAGACGTTTGCATACATGTGTGTCAAAGATGCAAAAAACCGCTAATTTGATGGTTGTTTTCCCCCAACATTGAATGGTTGCGTAATTGTTAGTCCACCTGAGTTGAAAAAAAAAGATATATTATTCATGACAACTGAAACTGAACATGATTTACAGGGGTTGGACAATGAAACTGAAACACCTGTCATTTTAGTGTGGGAGGTTTCATGGCTGAATTGGACCAGCCTGGTAGCCAGTCTTCATTGATTGCACATTGCACCAGTAAGAGCAGAGTGTGAAAGTTCAATTAGCAGGGTGAGAGCACAGTTTTGCTCAAAATATTGAAATGCACACAACATTATGGGTGACATACCAGAGTTCAAAAGAGGACAAATTGTTGGTGCACGTCTTGCTGGCGCATCTGTGACCAAGACAGCAAGTCTTTGTGATGTATCAAGAGCCACGGTATCCAGGGTAATGTCAGCATACCACCAAGAAGGACGAACCACATCCAACAGGATTAACTGTGGACGCAAGAGGAAGCTGTCTGAAAGGGATGTTCGGGTGCTAACCCGGATTGTATCCAAAAACATAAAACCACGGCTACCCAAATCACGGCAGAATTAAATGTGCACCTCAACTCTCCTGTTTCCACCAGAACTGTCCGTCGGGAGCTCCCCAGGGGCAATATACACGGCCGGGCTGCTATAGCCAAACCTTTGGTTTACTCATGCCAATGCCAAACGTCGGTTTTTAATGGTGCAAGGACCGCAAATCTTGGGCTGTGGACAATGTGAAACATGTATTGTTCTCTGATGAGTCCACCTTTACTGTTTCCCCCCCATCCGGAAGAGTTACGGTGTGGAGAAGCCCCAAAGAAGCGTACCACCCCGACTGTTGCATGACCAGAGTGAAGCATGGGGGGTGGATCAGTGATGGTTTGGGCTGCCATATCATGGCATTCCCTTGGGCCCCAATACTTGTGCTAGATGGGCGCGTCACTTCCAAGGACTACCGAACCATTCTTGAGGACCATGTGCATCCAATGGTTCAAAAACATTGTATCCTGAAAGGCGGTGCTGTGTATCAAGATGACAATGCACCAATACACACAGCAAGACTGGTGAAAGATTGGTTTGATGAACATGAAAGTGAAGTTGAACATCTCCCATGGCCTGCACAGTCACCAGATCTAAATATTATTGAGCCACTTTGGGGTGTTTTGGAGGAGCGAGTCAGGAAACGTTGTCCTCCACCAGTATCACGTAGTGACCTGGCCACTATCCTGCAAGAAAAATGGCTTAAAATCCCTCTGACCACTGTGCAGGACTTGTATATGTCATTCCCAAGACGAATTGACGCTGTATTGGCCGCAAAAGGAGGCCCTACACCATACTAATAAATTATTGTGGTCTAAAACCAGGTGTTTCAGTTTCATTGTCCAACCCCTGTAAGTCAACAATGAGAAAGAAACCACTGCCATCTGCTGGATCGTATTTGTCAATGCATCCTAGACCCTGTCCAATCAGTGACAAGTTTCAAAGAGACGCGTTTAAGTGTAGGAAACTTGTTAACTTTTGACTTTTTAACCTTTTCCATAGCTTTTGACTTTTAAGCAGTGGCACCAGTTATTTATTTATGTAATATGCTCTCCATTCTGTCGTTTGTAATATCCATTTTAAAGATCTAGTAACTCACTCCTTGCCCTGCCTTCAAATGATACCAGGGTCACATATTAAGGTCAAAACCTAGAAGAGCTACATTATTTCAACATTATGGACATTAAATGTTGGTAAGGTCTTAAAAGCATGTACTAACAAATCCAAAGGAGGATTAAGATTTTTCATATTATCTTTTTTTTTTTTCATTAGATCACAATTTTGAAGTACTGCCGTAGTTACCTAAAAAACTCCTGAAATTCTCTGCTAGCTTTTGGTTTTTGTGTGCCATCCCAAGACTGTTAGTGGGCCCCATTGGGGCACCCTTAACAAACATTTCTGGAGGCACCCCTGCATTAAAAAATGGCAATACTCCACTAAACTAAGTTTAATAAAACGAAAACACCATAGATTACATTAAAGCAAGAATAAAATAGACTAGACTATGATAGAATAGAATAGATTATTATTAGAATAAATTATTACGTTGTGTATATTAAAAACTACAAACACTATTTTTTGTGCTTCTTTAAAAAAGATTTAAAATGGCATTACATATATTTATAATAAATAGAACAGTAAAAACAGACTATAGTGAAAAGTTAAAAAAGAATGGTTTACGGACTTAAAAACGTCGTTCAGGTTGATATTCTGGACATTACGAGGTGTATTTGAACTCAGCATGATATCTCAGCAACTGTCATGGCGTCTCCCTTGAAGGGGGCTTGGTAGCTGCTTTTAGCTCGTAGTTTTCGTTCTCCTACAGTGAAGTGAAGCCTTTCTGAGGAGGTTTGTTGGAGCGGCTGGGTAACATGGGGACCGTCCATGCAAAGGTAAACAGCTGTAGCTCCTTCAGTGAGAGTGGAGGTTCATTTAGTGACTTGACCTCCCTGCTCCGCTCTAGGCTGAAGGCTGCGCACTCATTTGTGCTCCACGTACCGTGGCACCTTTAAAAAAAGAAAACTTATAGAGGTATAGATTTATGTCGCTTAATTTGGGTAGTTTTAAAAAATAATTTTGTACGTGTACATTGTGATGCATTCATGTACTGTAAGTCATTAAAAATCCATAGCCTTGCCACCCTTCTTATAGATAATGTGTCTAATTTTTATTTACCGAGCAGAAAAACAGTCTAATTACTGTACTTGCAAACAGAATTTGAAACTGGTGACTGACCTATTTTGCAAAAGCAGACAAAATATTTCTCAGAGTTAAAATTTCCTATTATCCCTCGACCAGTAACCTTCAGTGATTATCGGACATTAGACACTCCTTTAAACGCCCCGCCCATTGCCTCTCTGCATTAACAGCCGAAAGGTTATAGATTAAATGTTTAGGTCATTTTTAGTCTTGATTCTCCAAATGCATCGCCATTAAAAAAATATATAATCAAAAAGTGAAATTATTTCAGGAATAGGATTCAATAAAAAGAAACAGTTCTTGTGAAGTGTGCTTAGTTCTGTTAATGTAGATGATTAGGGCTTACAGCTAATTAAAACCCTAAATTAAGCTTCT